>CAWUFW010001391.1:2420000-2877014 GCA_963921515.1 Calotriton arnoldi | reverse complement strand
TACTGCAATGGACCGATCGGTGCCCCTGGCCGGCCCATTGCATTCAATGTGCGGGTACGCGTTGTACCCCTGTACACGTTGTACCCCTGTACGCGTTGTACCGCAATGGACCGATCGGTGCCTCCGGCCGGCCCATTGCATTCAATGTGTGCGGGTGCGCGTTGTACCCCTGTACGCGTTGTACCCCTGTATGCGTTGAACTGCAATGGACCGATCGGTGCCTCCGGCCGGCCCATTGCATTCAATGTGTCGTGGTACGCGTTGTACCCTGTACGCGTTGTACCGCAATGGACCGATCGGTGCCTCCGGCCGGCCCATTGCATTCAATGTGTGCGGGTACAGCGTTGTACTCCTGCATGCGCGTTGTACCCCTGTACGCGTTGAACTGCAATGGACCGATCGGTGCCTCCGGCCGGCCCATTGCATTCAATGTGTGCGGGTACGCGTTGTACCCCTGTACGCGTTGTACCCCTGTACGCGTTGAACTGCAATGGACCGATCGGTGCCTCCGGCCGGCCCATTGCATTCAATGTGTGCGGGTACGCGTTGTACCCCTGTACGCGTTGTACTGCAATGGACCGATCAGTGCCTCCGGCCGGCCCATTGCATTCAATGTGTGCGGGTACGCGTTGTACCCCTGTACGCGTAGTACCGCAATGGCCCGATCTGTGCGCACCCATTGACAATGGGCTTGCCTGGCAACGGACGCGTTTTCGAATTTCGAACGAGTCGGTTGCTGGAAAATTAGTTGGTCAACCACAACAATGTTGCAAAATCATGTATGTCATGAAGTTGAAGATTTGAAGGATGCTGTGGGCGTGTTTTGGTGCTGCTATTCCATGGATTGGCCAGATTCAGAAGATGCAAACGACTTGGACCTATCACTTTGGACACAAGGGACAGTATCTGCCTCTCCAGCACATATATATTGCTGGCTGTTCCCCTGAGAGCTCACTTGCCTGCACTACATGCTCCAGGACGACATCTGCCACTGCACTGCTGCTGTCTCTGCCCCTCTGGACCCTGCAATGGCACGTACTGTGGAGAGAGCCCCAACCTTCAGCCTTGAAGAGAACCAGGCCCTGCTGGATAGCCTACTTCCACAGTACAGCAAGCTGTATGGGACACCAGGGGAGCAGGTGAGTGTTCTGTGCACTGCCTTTCTGAATGTGCATTTTGTCTGACTAGCAATGCTGAAAGTCTGCACGCCACTGGCTAGCAGGCTCACTGAGTAGTTGTCACCCCCATAGTGTGTAGTGACATGCACTGGACAGGTATGGTGCAGTGACAGTGCATTTGAACAAGGTTTTACTTCCCATGCAATGATACCATGTAGTGACGTCTGGCAAACTGTCCATGGGCAGCTTTGCACTGACTGTGTACATCATGTGCCCCTGTGATTGAGACATGTATATACAACTGTGTCATGCACGGATATGTTGCATGTGTAGTAATGGCCTTTTCACTTTGTCATCCTGACAGGTTAATGCCCATCGGAAGCAGGAGATCTGGAAGGACATCGTCCGGGCTGTCCGGTCCGTGGGGGTCTACAAGCGCCGGATCCGCAACTGCCAGAAGAGGTGGCAGGACCTTCGGGGCTGGACCCGGAGGATTGCACGGGTCCAGCTGAAGCTGTCGCCTCCTCGCAGGAGGGGCGGAACACGGACCCTGACCCCCACATGCTCCAGATCCTGGCGGTGGTGTTTCCAGACCTGGATGGGCAGCTGAAGGCCAGACAGCAGCAAGGAGGGGTGAGTCAAAGACTGCACTGTGAACTCTGTATTACATGCTTTGTGCCCTCCTCTGGCCTGGTTCAACTGCCACAGTGCAGCAGTCATGTTGTCCAGGAGCCATGTCCCTCTATTGTGCACTGCCCACTGCTCATCTGATACCCAGGTGTGGCCCTTACATTCAGGGAATTGTGTCACTTGGGACTGTGTCCTTGCAGTTTGCTTCACTAAAGGTGGGGGACAGCATCTGTTTCCCTAACTCTGTTGTGGGCATCATGGGTGGGTCCATTGTTCACACAACGCCTGTGTTTGGACATGTGATCTGCGTGTTGCTTTGATATGCGGTCCACTTGCTGAGCTGAGCCACCACATGTGCCTGGGGTATGTGGCACACGCCCATGCAGCGGGTGGGAACAATGTTTGGGCCCCAGGAGTGTGCAGATTACGTGTGTCACACATACATATCCAGCTATCCACTGTCCAGGGCACATCCCTCATTCATGTGGAGCAGGACAGTCATGCCTACTCCAGGCCATGCAATGCACTCTGTACTCCCACTCCCGTGTATCAGCTGACACATTGTGCACAGTGATTTGACCCCTCAGGTGTCTGCCTCTGTGTCAGTGTGCTGTGGATTAGTTGCCAGGACTGCTGGGGTGTTTCTTGGTAGGGGCTCAGCATGCCCCTGGAGATGTGACCATAGGAGACGATACTTGTGTGTCACATAGGTGTTTGATCAGCTGCCCGTGTAGACTGGGGTATGCGAATGTGAAGTTCAGGCAGCTGTTCCCCATTCACAGCAAATTGTGAGGGGCTCAGGTTCAGAGGGTAGTGTCACAGGTCTCCCATATGCCCAATAGGTATGACCTGGACAGATGAGGGTTAAGATGATGTGTTGTGTGGGGGATGTACATGTGCACTTGTGCAGCTCCAGGACTTGCATTCCCCATGACCTACTATTGTGACACAGTGCATAGTGCATAGTGTTGTTGTCTGGCTGCCAAGTCATACATCACTGAGACAGTTGATGACTTAGCAGTCATGCCTCTGCCATGGCATGTGTCAACTTATTGGTGGTCCTGCAGGGGAGTGACATGTGCTACATGCACACCATTGTGGCGATGGCTATCAGGACATGGGTGCATCATGGTGTCTGTCGCTGGTATGCATCACATGCATTTCCTATTTGACTCTGGGCATCCCTTTCATCCGGAAACCTGTACTGACTCAGTGGCAAGAGCTGTGATGTGTGCATGTCCACATGCCACACCGTGTCCTCTGCACTGTCCAACTACTGTGTACTTGGTGCATGTGTCCACACTGGGGTGTTGCAATCCAACAGACACCAGACAGATGGGTGCAAGGCCATGTGGGATGTGAGTGCCATGCTTGGCATCAGACTGACAATTGGCTTCTCCTGTTCAGTTAGGGCACTTTTAGCAATGTACAACTAATGATGCCAGGGCTTGCTCTGTAATGTGCTGTGCTCACAGTGGTGTGTGCGTTTGGTGCAGGTGACTGATGTCTGTCTGTTTCCCCATTGTTTGCAGATACATCCACGGCCACGGAAGGGGACAGCTCCACGGACCAGGAGGAGCCAGAGAGCCAGACTGGGTCAGCAGCCGAGGAGTGGTCGGAGGGACCCAGTGGCACGGAGGGCGAGGGGAGCCACACCGAGGAGTCCTCAGCACCATCCACCTCAGCTGAGGACCAGAGCAACTCAGAGGATGACTCCCTTGTGGAGGCGGGTGTCAGCAGCCATCACACCCCAGCTAGTGTTGCTGTCCCCGCCACCACCAGCACCACCACCGCCCTCCCATCGGCTCCCATTCCCCAGGTCCGTGGAGGCTCCCATGTTCGGGAGCGTGTCTCCTTTGGGCCAGGCACCGCACCCCCTGCCCCTGTGTCCCCTGCTGCCCTGAGTGAGGAGTCTGTGTACCTCATTCGCCAGCTCCATGTAGGGCAGACAGCCATGCTGAGTGTCCTCCAGGCGCACACCGCACTGTTGACTCAGCTGGTGTCGTTCATGGAGGGCAGCTCATCGGGCATGTCTGACCTACAGAGGGGCAATAGTTCCATGGACTCCTCCCTGACGGCAGCAGTGTCCCTCCTCAGACAGTCCCTCACCCCTCCTGCCTCTGCTCCATCTGCACTCCCCAGCACCTTACCCGTCCCAAGCACACACACACCGGCACAGGCACACACCAGCACACACACGTCCAGCACACAGACACACACGCCACAAACAAAACGCACACGCACGCACAGTCAGGGGACTGAAACCAGACTCACAGGGGATGGGGCCCTGGTACACACACACGCATCCACGGGCACTGCGCAGTCCTCAGTTGCCTCTCCCTCCAAAGCACCCTCCCTTGCCTCACCTGCAACCCCAAAGACCCAGCGCCTCTTCCTCAGTGACCTCGGCCTCTTCCCCTCCGATCCAGCTGCTCCAGCATCCAGGGTGAAGAGGAAGCCCCCCCACACGGAGCAAGGGGCCCTCGCCCCCGGACACCCTCCCCCAGGCGCAGACAGACTGAGGCCCCCACCCGCAAGTCCCCCCGGAGTGTTAAGAGCAAGACCCCGCCGCCGCCCTGCAGCTCAAGCACCAGGTCTCCTTCCTCCATCCCTCAGGCCCCCACCCCACAGGTGCCCCCAGCACACCCTGCCCCAGGTTCCCCCACCCACAGATATACCATCCCCAAGAGGCTCCAGCCTTCTCCCCCTGCCACTTGCTCTCCCGGCACCACACCCCCGCTGCGCTTGTCTGTGCCACTGATGTGGTGAGGGTGTCCTCCCCCTCTGTCCAGCCCACCTTGCCTGTTCCCCATTCTCCTCCCCTGGTGGTAGGCACTGCAGTGGAGTCCACTACCACCCTGTCTGACTTGGGCACTGCAGTGGCGGACCTGTCCACTCCATCTGCAGGGTCCACTGCAGTCGTGCCGGCACCCACAACATCTGAGCCATGCCCCCCAGTTGTGCCGGCACACACCATGTCAGACACCTCCACTGCAGTTGTCAGTGGCTCTCCAGCACCCACCACCCCTTCCCTGCTTCCTCCTGGTGAGCCCTGATCCTGGCCCTGCAGTGCCTGGCCTACCCCCGGTTGCCCCTCCTAGTGGATTGTCCCTGGTTTTGTGCAGGCATGTGTAGGGTGGCATCTGCCACTGTCACCCACTTGTGACTTTGTTGATGGACTGGCCATTGGCCTTTGTTTATGTTCTACCGGACTTCTACTTTTAATGCCACATATGCTGAATAAAGCAACTTTCTGTTCTCTAGTGCTTTTGCTTCTGATGTACATGATGTTGATGATGCTAACCATGCCCTTGCTGCAGTGATGGTGATATTTGGTCTCATGATAATGAAGTGTTACTGTGCAGGAACCCATGTGGTCCAGGGGGAATGTGTCCTATCCTGTGGTGTATCCATGTCATCCATAGCAGCATCTGAGGGTGTCATGTGGTCAGTATTTGGCAATGGGATTTCCTACTTAGATTGGCTATTTCACATCTGTGGCTTCCACCCCTGCACATCTGTTGTGCCTGCCATTGTTCAATTCGTCTACTTCCCTGACCGTGTGGCCATCTCCAGTGGACATGCAGGTTTGGGCATCAATGGGGAAGGACTCATCTGTGTTGTCAGTGCAACATTGCTATACAAGTGTGTTGGATCTGTGCTGATGATTCCGTTGGCACTTCCATGACCAGGCTGATGTGACGGGAGCCCTCATTTGGTGCTAATTGTTGATTGTGTGACCAAGTGCTCAGCTGACATGATGGGGCCCTACTGAGGCAACATATGGCACAGCTTTCCTCACACAGGAGTGGAGTCCCCTCATGGCAGTGTGTACTCCTGTGACATTGCCTGCGCCCAAGGTGTGTGTTGTATGTGCATGTCTGTGTGTTCACTTCCGTTTAGCTGTGCATGCTGTGATCCCTAGTGTTGTACCTGTTTGTGATGCTAGCTGAGTTGAGCTATGTTCCCCCAAAGTCTTCTCCCTGGGTTCTCTGTGATGTGGGTGCATGGCACATTACTGGTCATCAGGGTGTCACCCATAGGTGTGTTTGCTGTCAGGGCTGAGTTTGTGTGCAGACGCAGATGGGTCACAGTCAGGTTTCCCCTTGGCACTTGTTGTTTGCCCCTGTCATGTGATTTCCAGTTTGTGTTATCTTTCAGTGATTGTGACACGTTGTGTGTGTGACTGCTGGCACTCCTCAGGGTCCGGGCTGCAATGTTGGTTGTTGTCTATGTGTGTTCTTTGTGGGTGACCTTGGCTTCTTCATTGGTGTGTGACTGTGGCTGGGATCCCATTGGTTGGTGTGGTATTGCCGGCATGTCCATGTACAGCGTAGTGTGCAGTGTGTCAGACATTCAGGAGTCTTGTTGAGTGTCCATGTGTGATGTGTTTCTGCACCTTGGTTCCCACCCACCACCCTGGAATAGTCATGGGTGCATGTGCAATGTCACCAGTGCATGTGTGCTTCACTGCTGCACATTGTTGGAAGTCGAGGGGTGTGGTGTTGAGTGTGCGCAGATGAGAGTTGTTGCCCGGCTAGGCCCCTGCCTCCATGTTGGCCTTGGCTTACTGGCCATGCTGTTTGATTTGTGCTTGTGTAGGTGTGATGGTAGTTAGTTGCTCAGTACACATGACTGTGGTTCACAGTGTGAACCACATTTAGCTTTGTCATCACAGTGGGATTGTAATGCAGCCCAGGGTCACCACATTGTGGGGGCCCTGGGGGTGGTGCTGTGGTGTGTCTGTGTCTTGCTGTGTCAGTTGCTGTCCCTACGTGCCTGTGTGACATGTGTGATTTGTGCTCCCTCTCATCTGACAATGCCTGCTTGCCCACATAGGGGATTTGGATCCATGAGTTACCTTTGTGTGGCACTGTATGCACATCTGTATGATTGGTATTCAGGTCTCCTCATGTGTTGTGTGGTTGCCTGGGGACACTGGCACCCCCCCCACCTGTTGTGTATGATGTGCAGTGTGGGTCTGCCTGTTTGTGTTTGTGCATCTGCACCACTGCATTGGCATATCTTGGGTGTGCCATTGGCTGTATGTAGTTTGGTGGGTTTCCCCTGCTGTCCCTGGGACTCCTAGGTCATCGGTCAGCACAATGATCATGGTTTGTGTGTCCCATTGCTGCCATGGTATGGTATCTGTTCACCTCACATCTGCAGTCTCCACAGGGTATCTGCATGTGTGTGCCCATTGGTGCAAATATGTGGGTCTGCATTTTGATGGTCACTTCTGTCATTGTGTCATTGATGATTGTTGACGGTGTCAGCCCCCATGGGTGTTGTTTGTCTGCACATGGCCAAAGGTATGTCTTATTTGCACTGCAGGATTTGGCTCCCCCAATTTATGTTGCAATGGGACACATACACTACTTTGCCACTGATGTGTTTGTTGTTCTGTGACCAGGAATCATCCATGCAGTTTGGCAGTTGCACCTCTTTCTTTGTCAACACTTAACTTTTGGTCACTGTGATGATGGGGGTTTGGACCCCATTGCCACAATGTTCGAAATGTGCTTCAGCTATGGACCCCACACTTACATTTTGGTCACTGTGATGATGGGGGTTTGGACCCCATTGCCACAATGTTCGAAATGTACTTCAGCTATGGACCCCACACTTACCTTTTGGTCACTGTGATGATGGGGGTTTGGACCCCATTGCCACATTGTTCAAAGTGTGCTTCAGCTATGGACCCCACACTTACATTTTGGTCACTGTGATGATGGGGGTTTGGACCCCATTGCCACAATGTTCAAAGTGTGCTTCAGCTATGGACCCCACACTTACATTTTGGTCACTGTGATGATGGGGGTTTGGACCCCATTGCCACAATGTTCGAAATGTGCTTCAGCTATGGACCCCACACTTACATTTTGGTCACTGTGATGATGGGGGTTTGGACCCTATTGCCACAATGTTCAAAATGTGCTTCAGCTATGGACCCCACACTTACCTTTTGGTCACTGTGATGATGGGGGTTTGGACCCCATTGCCACATTGTTCAAAGTGTGCTTCAGCTATGGACCCCACACTTACATTTTGGTCACTGTGATGATGGGGGTTTGGACCCCATTGCCATAATGGTCATGGCCTGCTTGCATTGTGGGTGCCACACACATATATGTGTGGCACATGTGCTAGGGGTCACATTGTATGTTCAAAGTCATGTTCGGTGTTGTAGGCATTTGACACAGTCTACACACGCTTGTCATGGTGTTGGGGGATGTCTTCTTCTTGCATTCCCTAGGTTGTGGTGTGCTGGTTGTGTCATGCATTGTCCATCCTATGAGTGGGGGTGGTAGTAGTGGTAGGCATCCAGCCCCCTGGCTAAGGGTGGTAGTAGTGGTAGGCATCCAGCCCCCCTGGGTGAGGGTGGTAGTAGTGGTAGGCATCCAGCCCCCTGGCTAAGGGTGGTAGTAGTGGTAGGCATCCTGCCCCCCTGGGTAAGGGTGGTAGTAGTGGTAGGCATCCTGCCCACCCTGGGTGAGGGTGGTAGTAGTGGTAGGCATCCAGCCCCCCTGGGTAAGGGTGGTAGTAGTGGTAGGCATCCTGCCCCCTGGGTAAGAGTGGTAGTAGTGGTAGGCATCCTGCCCCCCTGGGTGAGTGTGGTAGTAGTGGTAGGCATCCTGCCCCCTGGGTGAGGGTGGTAGTGGTGGTAGGCATCCAGCCCCCCTGGCTAAGGGTGGTGGTAGGCATCCTGCCCCCCTGGCTAAGGGTGGTAGTGGTGGTAGGCATCCTGCCCCCCTGGGTAAGGGTGGTAGTAGTGGTAGGCATCCTGCCCCCCTGGGTAAGGGTGGTAGTAGTGGTAGGCAGCCTGCCCACCCTGGGTGAGGGTGGTAGTAGTGGTAGGCATCCTGCCCCCCTGGGTAAGGGTGGTAGTAGTGGTAGGCATCCAGCCCCCCTGGCTAAGGGTGGTGGTAGTGGTAGGCATCCAGCCCCCTGGCTAAGGGTGGTAGTAGTGGTAGGCATCCAGCCCCCCTGGGTGAGGGTGGTAGTAGTGGTAGGCATCCAGCCCCCCCTGGCTAAGGGTGGTGGTAGGCATCCAGCCCCCCCTGGGTGAGGGTGGTAGTAGTGGTAGGCATCCTGCCCCCCTGGCTAAGGGTGGTGGTAGGCATCCTGCCCCCCCTGGCTAAGGGTGGTAGTAGTGGTAGGCATCCAGCCCCCCCTGGCTAAGGGTGGTATTAGTGGTAGGCATCCTGCCCCCTGGGTAAGGGTGGTAGTAGTGGTAGGCATCCTGCCCACCCTGGGTGAGGGTGATAGTAGTGGTAGGCATCCAGCCCCCTGGGTAAGGGTGGTAGTAGTGGTAGGCATCCTGCCCCCCTGGGTAAGGGTGGTAGTAGTGGTAGGCATCCTGCCCCCTGGGTGAGGGTGGTAGTAGTGGTAGGCATCCTGCCCCCCTGGGTGAGGGTGGTAGTGGTGGTAGGCATCCAGCCCCCCTGGCTAAGGGTGGTGGTAGGCATCCTGCCCCCTGGCTAAGGGTGGTAGTGGTGGTAGGCATCCTGCCCCCTGGGTAAGGGTGGTAGTAGTGGTAGGCATCCTGCCCCCCTGGGTGAGGGTGGTAGTGGTGGTAGGCATCCAGCCCCCCCTGGCTAAGGGTGGTGGTAGGCATCCTGCCCCTCCTGGCTAAGGGTGGTAGTAGTGGTAGGCATCCTGCCCCCCCTGGCTAAGGGTGGTGGTAGGCATCCAGCCCCCCTGGGTGAGGGTGGTAGTAGTGGTAGGCATCCAGCCCCCCTGGGTAGGGGTGGTGGTGCGCATTCAGGCCCCTGTGTGCATATGTGGCATTGGTGATGGGCATCCCGCCCCTATGGTGCTGCTGTTGCTGGTGTAAGTATATTCTGCATCCCTCTGTGTGTGTGTGATGTGTCGTGTACGTGTTGTATGTGTTTTGTGGTTGGTGTCTGGCTTACCTTCTGCGCCGTACGCGTCCGTGCCTGTTCCGGTAGTAAATGTAGAATATTGGTATGATCGGGACGAAGGGATTCATGGTTGGTTCGTGTCGTTCGTCCTTCTCGTTGCTTCGCGTCGTCCTCGTCGCTTCGCCTCGTCCTCGTCGCTTCGCGTCATCCTCGTCGCTGCCGTGTTCGTCTCGGAGCCGTGGATCGTGTTGTGGCGCGAATCGGAGCTTATGTGCGCCTCTCCCGGATGCTTTGACGTGCCGTGCGTAGCGACGGGTTCGGCGCGTACGGAAAGCGCATCGTACTCGTTCGGCCGGACGGAGCTGCATTTTCCCTTCCGTGCGACTCGATTCAGCGTTTCCGGATTCGCCTCGGTCGGGGAACAGGACCTGGTTTGGGTGAGTACGGCTCGGCCGGATTCTTTGCTGTTGTGCACATCGTACTTACTCGTTCGGTGTGCTGTACCGATCGGTCGGGAAACAGGCTTTCGCATGGCTTTTTTCCCGACCGAATGGTATTGGGTGCGCCTCCGACCGAGATCGGAATCGGCCCCTTGATATCCACTTTGTTGAAAGGAGATCTGGGTCTATGGAATCAGGCGAGCATGTGTGGAGATGAAGCTTGGACAAGGATGAACATGTGCTGCGCCTGTGCTTTTAGAAAAATTAGGCGTGCTATTTGAAGGCGCTCACAGGCATGGCCTCACCATTGGACAATCAAAGGGCCCGGAAGAAGAGGGACTGTATATACTAAAATACATGCACTGATGCCAAATGCATGGATATATGAATATGTGGATGACATCTACAATGACCTCTACATTATTCACTTGATACAATAATGTACGTGCAGGACGAGTCAGTGAAAAAATAGTCATATCATTACCCAGCCCATATTTCATTATATATACACAGATTACATAAAGCCATGTTAACCAGCGCAAAACCAATTACCCAAACTCAATGAAGATGCACAAGCATGATAGAACAAAGACTTCTCATACTTCAGGACCCCTGCCTTGTTACTGATCCCATTACAAACAAATGTTCATATACATCTCCTCTATCTATGTTCACTAAGGCAAATCACGCACAGAACATTTTTTCAAAAGCCACCATTCGTAAACATAAGTAGCCATCCAGTTCTACTTACCTAAATGAGGGCCAAAATGACTGATTTGGGACCTGATATGAGTCAATCAGTGAATGCAGTGGCAGTAAAACACATACATGAGCCCAGAAAGTGGTGTGTGACAGTAGATATATGTTGAACTTTCTAGAGCTGTTTTGTGAAGGGGATGCTGGACAATGAGCTACACTGATTAGCCAACTCCAGGCAAGAGAGGGTGCATTATGGGAGTTTCAAACAGTAAAAATCCCACGGAGAAGGATGCTCATGCTGTCACGTGGCTCGGTTAGGCCCGGGAAGAAACACTGCCATTTTACATGTACACGTTTCTTAAGCTGGCTTCTTTTCAACACGATGACTTATGACACACATTTGCTTGCATGACAGTGCAGAATTAGTTTCTCTGAAACCACATTGCTTACAATTCTACTTCATAATACACTATCATGATACCTTGAACATGTAGTACAAGACCTGAAAAACATTGTGCAAACGTTGTTGTTTGTTATTCGTCCATGAGGCAACATGGCTATCACAAGAGAATAATCAAATGTCAGCCTGATTGAAGCCTTGACATGGATGCATGGATGCTGTTATTATAAATACAAACACATTTCCGTGTTCAAATCAGAGGAGGACTCTGCTGTCATTGCGAGGTCATCGCTATTGTCAGAGTCTCAGCCCAGCTGATTCCTGTTTACCCTCTGTGAGGAGGGATGTCAAACTTGTGAGCAAGACGGGGACCTGCATACACTTACCTTCATGTAATGGGGAGTTAGATCATCCACTAGGGGATTCCTGGCAGAACACCCACCCTAGGCAACTAGGTTAAGGAGCGCATAGTAAGAGAACACTATACCCAGTATTTAAATGCCAGCATAGATACACTGTTTTAGCACAATGGTGGAATTGTTCATCTTTTTCACTGTTCTTATATTGCTAATCACTTTTATCTGCTTCTGTCTAGTTATCATTTCAATGCATATATTTCATACAAGAATCTCAATGGTTCAATAAATATTGAAATGCCCCTTTGTGTATTTCTTGTATATCTTTCTAAGTATGCACGAGTGACTGAGTGAAAAGGTTCTAGATCGGTTACCACAATTCCTTGGGGACTCAGGGTTGCCACGTTCTAAGGTTGCCCAAACCATTTGTTACCTCATTAGGTTTAGGAGTACATATGGTGGCATTGTGATCTAGCAGGACTATCGGCCAACATATCCTGAGGGGGTGCATAGAATCAGTCTGGCACCATCCCAACATCCCATCATTTATCCCAAATACCCACTTATCCACCCACTTACCAGCCCATTTATCCCAAATACCACTCAAGTAGACCCCACATCCTCAAAGACAATACCCCATTAAAAATGAGGCTAGAAAACAAGTTAGGGAAATTCTCCAACAACTTGAGTACCAGGGTGTAATAGAAAGTTGCACCGCTTCAATGAATACCACCTTGTTTCTCATAATGAAACCAGACCATTCATATCATTTAGTATTAGATTACAGACATTTAAACACAGCTACTCGCATATTTGCAGTACAAAACGCGAACAGTGAAGCACTAATGAACAACATTGTGAGGAACAAATACAAAACCACACTAGATATCTCAAATGGATTTTTCTGCCAAAATATAGCACCTGGAAGCAGGCATTTGACTGCATTCAGTGCGATGGGTTCTCAGATGCAATTCTGTCGATTGCCTCAGGGATATCAGAATAGTTCTGGGCTGTTTTCAGCTCACGTAACAGAACTTTTAAAACAATTTGATGACCAGGCATTGTCCTATGTCGATGACATATACTCGTCGGTGTACAGACAGAATATCGAGTAAAAAATATAGAATTGCACAAATATCGAGTAATAAATATTGTGGTTCAGAAATATCGACAGCAAGAATATCGTGGTCAAGAATATCGACTTAAGGTAAGTAATATCGATTTTAAAAATATCAAAGTGTTTAATGTCTTTTACAAAAATATAGTTGTTAAAAATATCGTTTTTTAAATTAATGTTATGCATTTTAGTATATATTTTATATGTATGTGATGTATGTTTTTTTGTATAAGAATTGTTTGTATTTTTAATATATGTGTTTAATTTTTAGTAGGTATTAATTTTTTTATTTGAATTTTGCGTTTTTAGTTCCGTAGCGGGTGGTGGGTTTATAGGGGGAAAGGGTGGGAAGTAATTTACTTATATTAAACTAATTGATTATTTTGTATTTATTAATATTTGATTAATTGAGATTTTATAGTTTTGAATGAGTAAAGTAATTTATTATTAATTAATTAATAATTGGTTGCTAATTAATTGGTAATTAATTATGGTCATTGTGTAATTAATTTTAGGTGTGTGGTTTGGTGTTTATAGGTGTAAAGTAATTTATTTTTAATTGATGAATTAATAATTGTTTGTTAATTAATTTTAAATAATTAATTGGTAATTAATTATGGTACTTGTGTGATTAATTTTAGGTGTGTGTTTTGGGGTTTATAGGGGTAAAGGGTGTTATGTAGTTTACTTATTTTTTATTATAAATTTTTTGTTAATTGATATTAATGAAATTAATTTAAATGTTATTACGGTAATTGTGTAATTAATTTTAGGTGTGTGTTGTGGTGTTTATAGGAGTGAAGGGTGGGAAGTAATTTGTGTTTAATTAATTAATATATAGTTGTTAGTGTTAATTATTTGATATTTATTTTAGGTAATTGTTTATTTTTTTGTGTATTGTTTTTACTTTTAAAGGGGTAAAGGGTGGGTACTAAATACATTTTAATTACTTTATTATTAGTTGTTAATAGTAATAGGTTTTAATTTAAAAATAAGTTTTAATTGTGTTTTATTATTTTATAGTTTAATTTAGGTGTGTGTTGTGGATATTATAGTGGTAAAGTGTGTGTAGTCAATTAATGTTTATTCGTTTTGTTTAATAATAATATTTTTAATTGATTATTAATTATGTTAATTATGGAAGTAAATTTAATTTATAATGTTTAAGGGGCACATTACGATACCCGGCGTAAATAATTCCGCCAGGCATGGAAGCGGCAAAAATCCGCCCGCACACACCGCCTGAACACCGACCACGCCATTACGATTACACAAACCG
Source organism: Calotriton arnoldi (assembly GCA_963921515.1). Lineage (NCBI taxonomy): Eukaryota > Metazoa > Chordata > Amphibia > Caudata > Salamandridae > Calotriton > Calotriton arnoldi. The sequence goes on along the minus strand of CAWUFW010001391.1, from coordinate 2,863,110 downwards.
AAAACCGCCATCGGCGGAAAAAGCACACAAAATACCGCCCGCCAACGTCCGAGTCGGAGACAAACCGCCCGCCACGGACGGAAACACGCACGACAACACAAAACCGCCCGCCCTCACGGCCGACACACCGCACGTGAAATTACGATCGCACCGACATGAGCGCGGAAAACCACAAATATACCGCCCGCCAGCGCAAACAACGCCGATGAGAATCGACACGGCAGAAGCCATGGCGCCAACGTACCTGCACAGAAACCATCCGCACACAAAACCAATAGCACACAACATGGCCAACAAGTCCACACAGCAAGGCACGCACAAATACACAAGCACAGTACACATCCCGAAAACACCCCCCGGACAAACAAAAAATACAAAGGCCAGAACCCCAGACACAACACACCTGAAAACAACAGACCATGAGGACACACCCACATAGGTGAGTACAAAAGCAGCACTCCCACAGACCACAACCCCTTGCTACATTGCAAACCAGAGAGGAGAGGAGAGGACACAGTGACACAGCAAGGACAGCAGCACACCACAGAAACGCACACATCACTACCACCACTACCACCACCACCACCACCAAACACCACCACCACCACCACCACCACCATCACCACCAAACACCGGCACCACAAACCCCCTGCACATTACACAACACACACCGCACCAGCACCACAAACATCATGGCACCACAAAGAATGCCCAAGTTCACGCCCATGGAGCTGACGGTCATGGTCGACGAGATCATCAAGGTGTACCCACAAATCTATGGGAACATGGTCCAGCACACACCACTAGCCACCAGAAACAGAATGTGGAACCGGATCGTAGACCAGGTCAATGCAGTCGGGACCCTGCCCAGGAACAGAGTCGAGATCAACAAACGTTGGAATGACGTAAAGAGCCTGGTCAAGAAGAAGGAGGGCAAAAACAGAGAGCTGGCTGCCGTCACTGGCGGAGGGAATCCCGCGCTCTTTAAGACCTTCAAAGTGTGGGAGGAGAAGGTGCGAGTCGTAATCCATCCGGAGATCCTCGCCGGATTAGCAGGGGGAGTGGAGGCTGGTAAGTACAAACTAATGTATACCAGCACACCGCTATGTACTCACATGCACTACCACCATGCCACAGCTCCCAGGGACAAACACCCCCATGTCCAGCACACAATACACAACACATCACACACACATGCAACAGACACTACCACACACAGCCCAAACAGAACAACTGTAAGATGCGTGGGGACATGTGTACACTAAGCCAGCCACGTAACCACCAACAGGTCCACAAATATGCCAGAAGCGCCACAACGAGCACCCACCACACCCATGTGTCCGCCACAGCTGCACTAACCGACAAGTAACAGGTAAGTGGCAGGAACACAAAGTGCAGTGGGTGGGACGGTGGACAGCCCAAGTACAACACACACCAGGCCCCAGTCCCACAGCACAGCAAGGAGGAGCATCCCCCACACCCCACAGCCACGTGTCAGCCACCGCAGTGCACAACGACAGCCAAAAGGCAGACATCACGGTCCACAGCAATCGGTGTCAGTGGGTATCCAGCCACCCCCACGACCCACAACACCCTCCCACCCCCACAGACCTGCAACATGGAGCACCCCCGCTTAGAGCCATGTGGCATCCAGTACAGTGCACGCACGAACAACTTGCAGGTGGGAAACTGGACAGGGCTGGATTACTGGAGGCATGAGGACCATAACACGACCAACACATGGGACATGTCACGTAGCAGACGAACACGCAGCACCGCCCACCGTCACGAACAAGTGAACAATGTGCACACGGACATGAACAACAGACTCACACCCCACATGACCCATCACAGACATAGCAACACCCAAGGAGCCACGTCTGCATGCACAAGCCACACTGAATATAGTACCATACGGCAGCCACTGTGCAACTCATCACACACAACCGAAACACCATTGAAGTCCTGTCCATGTAGCCCCAACTGCCTGTCAACCACACACCCCACAACTACGCCTATGTAAGACAAACAACACTAGACGCAACAGAGCGGAACAACATAAATGCACACGAACACCACTGAACCCATCAAACACACAGACACACCATGCACAAACAACATACCATCCATCCCATCCGTCAGCCCCAGTCTCATGAAAGGCATGTCATCCGCACAGCTGCCACACATACAGCAGTCACGCTAAGATACATGCCCATGACCAACCATGTGCCAGAAGTCAATGAAGTGCACGACACACTGTGAGCAACAACACACAACATGGGCCACACCCCCCCGAGCACTGCAGTGATGCACATGGCACAGGGCAGCACGCACACCAAGGAGATGGGACAACTGCAATACGTTGGCTGGCACACAACCATCACTCACTCATAACGATGCGTCCAATGCCATGTCCAGTAATCACAACAGACAGCAAATATGCAGGCCATGTCAAGCATGCACACACCTCAAACCATGCACTGTCATGCTGCCACAACACATGTCACGTTCGGCACCCATGGCTCACAGCATGTACCCCAAAAGCATATTCCCTCCCAAATGCGAATCCGGGGCATGGCCCCCATGTTGCCATATGCGTTCCTAAGCGTTCCATTTGAACCCCAAAAGCATATTCCATCCCAAATGCGAATCTGGGGCATGGGCCCCATGTTGCCATATGCGTTCCTAAGCGTTCCATTTGAACCCCAAAAGCATATTCCATCCCAAATGCGAATCCGGGGCATGGCCCCCATGTTGCCATATGCGTTCCTAAGCGTTCCATTTGAACCCCAAAAGCATATTCCATCCCAAATGCGAATCTGGGGCATGGCCCCCATGTTGCCATATGCGTTCCTAAGCGTTCCATTTGAACCCCAAAAGCATATTCCATCCCAAATGCGAATCTGGGGCATGGCCCCCATGTTGCCATATGCGTTCCTAAGCGTTCCATTTGAACCCCAAAAGCAAAGTACAAACCAGACCCAGGATGGGCCAGGAGCCCGCATACACCAGAGTCACAATAAGTAGGGGCACAGCAACACACCCATCGGCATGGCCAATCCGTCCCATGCCACATGTGCACAGCACACAGTCCCATTGCCAAGCACACACAACTACAGATGCTACAGCCACACACACGCCTCCGGGAAACCCATGTACGAGATTGCACGAACTGTCAATGTCAGACGACAAATACATACTTCACCAGGTGCAACACAATAACAAATCTCATTCTCTCCACAGGTGACGAACTGCTGGATGCTGGGGATGGAGCCAGCAGCCAGCACAGCCAGCCTACAAGCCCCCAACGAGGACACACGGATCTGGAGGATCTGTCCTCCTCTTCGGACACGGACAACCAAGCAGGCCCATCTGGTGTGGCAGGGCCCAGCCGCTCCCCAGGACCCCTCCTACCCACCAACCCATCATCCAGGGCTGCTGAACATTCACAGCCCCCTGCTGCCACTGTCGTTGCGGCCACACCCACGGTCATTGTGGCCACTACCACTGCCGCAACCGCCACCATCGCCGCACCGACCACCACCGCCGCCACCACCGCCACGTCTTCGCTGGCACCAGCCCCAGCGCAGGTGGTGGCCCGGATGACTGGATCCACCCTGGGAGCCACAGCGAGGACCGTGGTGAGCAATGTGGCTAGTGGGCAGGCCGGTGGCAGCAGGACTGGTAGGAGGAGCAGGGTTAGGGAAACGCCAGCCTCCCCTGGGAGCCATGCCCTGCCTCACATGGCCAGGAGTCCTTGGGGCCTATGAAGAGGCCCAAGGACAATGGGTCCGGTCTGCCTCAGACACGCGTGAGGTGCTGGGGGTGTTGAGGTCCATGGACGCCCGTATGGGCCAAATCGTGGACCTCATGGGACAGCTGGTGGTGGCGGTGAGGTCACAGCCAGGGACAGCAGCTCCCCCTCCGCCACCACCTGCCGGGGCGCAGGGTGGAGCAGCAGTGTCCAGTTCCCCTGCGTCCACAGCCAGTGATCACACCTCAACCACCAGCATGTCGCAAGCAGGCACCCCCCTCGCAAACGTGGAAGGGGCCGTCCGAAGAGGAAACAGATCTCCCGGGAGGACTTCGCACGCTCCAGTCGCAAGTGAGGCAGCCAGCCAGCCTTCCGCCAGCCTTCCTTGACCAGCCACTGCATTGACTTGGACTACGATCCCACTCCACACAGCCATCTGGATGGCATGTGTGTGTTGGACTATGGACATAGAACCAGTGGGTACACCCTGATCATCACGCAGCCATGACCGACAGCTCATTGTCACTGCACGCACCACTTTTGTCATCACCTTACACACAATCACATGTCACAGTTTGTAATAAATGCACCTTTTTCACTAACTGCTGTTTGTGCCCTGTGTCTTATTTGTACGGAATACAACGGCCACCTTGGGCGGAAAGGCACCTGATGCGTGGCATGGCATTTGAATCCGGAGGACCTGTAGGGACCTAGGGGTGGGAGACAGAACAGGAGCACATTCAATGAGTGTGTCACACACCCATCACACAGTACATGTCAACAACTACAAGCAATGTACACACATCGCACAGAGCAATAGGGCACAATGCCACAGCCACCAACAGTGGCATACTACCCTGGCCATGGAGCGTTGACACACAGCACGCAGTGAACAAACGGCCACCCTGACACAGCACACACACACCTGCACAGATACAGCCACATCAGCCGTCGTACATGGACACTCACCGTCAAGTGAAGTAGCGGGCGATGAGCTGCTGCCGCACATTACCAGCTTCCTCCTCTCCGCTGTCCTCCTCACTCGAGCTGTCCTGGTCTGCGGGCTGGGGCCCTGGTTGATCTCCGTCATCCACGATGAGGGGGATCTGCTTCCGAATGGCCAGATTGTGCAGCATGCAGCACGCCACCACTATCCGGCACACCTTCTGTGGGGAGTACGCCAGCGCACTCCCGGTGCGGTCCAGGCACCTGAACCTGGACTTGAGGAGGCCAAAGGTACGCTCGACCACACGTCTGGTCCTCCCATGTGCCTCATTGTAGCGATCGTCTGCTGGGGTGCGAGGATTCCTCAATGGACTGAGCAGCCATGCCCCATTCGGATACGCAGAGTCACCTGGGTGTGAGGGACACAGAGAACCGTTGCTAATCCAACTGGACAGGGGACAGCATCGCACAGCCAGCACGCTACACCACTCCACATACTCACCGACAATACAGGCACGATCCTGTTGCATATTGGACATCAGTCGTGGCAAGATGCTGTTGCGCATTATGTGTGCGTCATGGGCCGAGCCTGGGAACTTTGCACACACGTGGGTGATCACCATGTCCGCAAGGCACACCACTTGCACATTCAGGGAGTGCGTGTGCTTCCTGTTGCGGTACAGGTGCTCAGTGGCCTGTGGTGGAACAAGGCCGACATGTGTGCAGTCAATGGCTCCAACGACGTGTGGGATTCTGCCAAGGGCATAGAATGCACCCTTCACTGCCGCCAATTCACGAGCCCTGGGGAAGCGGATGTACCTGTTCCGGTACAGCATCATGGCTGCCAGTACATCCCTCAGCACCTTGCTGAACATGGGCTGGGACATCCCTCCTCCAATGCCCACTGTGTGCTGGAATGACCCAGTGGCGAAGAAATGCATGGCGGCCATCACCTTAGCCGTGGGGGTGACAGCAGTCGGATACACCCTGCGGGGACGGAGATGGGGTTCTAACATGGCACACAGTCGATGCAGGGTTGGCCTGTCCAGCCGAAACTTCCTAATAACCTCTGTATCGTCCATGTCCGCCAGCAATTGGTATGGGCGGTCAATGTTCGGTCTCCGCCTAGGGACAATGGCGGAGGACACATGTCAAAGCAACACGACACATAGCAATTTCGCATACACATCACTGACATGACTGAGTAAGCACAGGAGCCACAGCCCAGCTGTCAAGCTGGGACGGCACGGCCACAATACACTTACACAGGTCTCCCAACAATGGCAATGGCTAGTGATACAAACCACTGCCATGTGCATGCACATGGGGATCCAGGCCCCAATGACTTGCAGGGCGTGCTGATGGGGACTGACTGCATATCCGTCAAGCGGCAACGCCACGGCAACATGAATGTCTGCTGAGCATGGAACTGCTTCCGCGGCTGGATGAGTATGGCACACGACGACGACGATGTGGGCAGAGGCTGAGCGGCCAAAACAAGTGGGACCTGTGGCACGAGGGGATATGAGACAGTAGTAGGTGTCAGCACTGCACCCTATGTACAGCACTGTACGGATCACACCTCCCGAAACATTGACAGGTGTCCACATTGACAGCCCCATGCCAAGACGGCTGTGTGCTTGCAGTCACACGTCACAGGTGAGAGGTTACATTGCACGTGCCAGGTGGCAGTCGTACATAGTGGGAGCTGGCATGTGTGTGCATGTGTCTCCTGTTCAGGATCCACCAGATGGGCGCTGACTCTGTACTGACCATTGGACACAGCATGTTCCGTGGAAGGCTTGTGTGTGTGGGATGGTGGCACTGGATGTGCCGCCGTTGGGTGGGGGGCCATGCACAGGGCGGGTACGTCGATGATTGCGCATTGTTGGTCACGGTGGGTGCACCCACTAAGATGTGTTGCCCTGTGTTCAATTCCTATGTCCGCATGATGATGGACTGTAGATGTGGGCAGACTACACATTGGTCGATGTGCTGTCTATATGCATGTGCCTTCACACCAGGCACAGCTGCCCCTGCACATGTGACCCCTGCTGGACTCGCTGCTGGGTCTGTGGAGCTGATGCACCTTCTGCGCGTGGGGCGGGCAGCTCTCCTCACTTCCCTCATTGCGCATGTCATGACTTTGCCGCAGGTGACATGGATCATGGAGGGCCCACATGTACGCGTGGGTAGGCTACACATGATTGTACACTGGTCGCCACCCCCAGTCAGTGTTTCGAATGGGAAGGTTGTCGTGCTGGTGGTATGTTCGATGTGGCGGATGGGCGGGCCTAGGTGCGGGCTTACATTCCGGACATGGGGGTAGTTGTATTGGCGACTAGTTGCAGTACACACGGGACACGTCTCTTCCTTTCCACATCTGGGTCATCCCTTGTACTAACTGACAGTGATACAGTCATCTTCGCCCCAGCCCTCATGTCCTCCCCTCGCTCCCCCAATATGCATGCTCACCTGCGAGGCTAGCGCTTGCACAGGCAGCCCCAAGCTCGCACCAGAGAGGGCAAGGAGTGTATGTGTGGGTCCAGTTGCACGAGTGGGCTGTCTCAGGGTATGATGTGTCGCGGGACGCCGTCCACCTGCGTGGTGCCCCAAATGGTGACCCGGCCTGCATGGACTATGCATCACAGTCTTCGCCTTCCGGATCCGCCACCTGCGACACCCAGTGGCTGTGGCTGCCCTTGCGGCCAGGCCGCGTCCGTCTGTGGCTGATGGCCCACACATTCACTCTTTGGCCTCTCTGGGGAGGGCTCGGGGGTGGTGGCGCACGCGCTTGCACTTAGTCGCAATGGCATGTGGCGTGGTTGGTATGATGGGCAATGGATGGGATGGTGCGAGCCACCTCCCGTGACGTCAGTGCTGCTCGTGCTGTGGTGCGTCCCCCTACACTTCCATGTGACTTGTGCCATGCTAGACGTTGAGGTTCTATTGCCTGCGTGATATGACCAGGAGGAGCGCGAGGAGACCTCTCACACACCATGCTCCACTGCCATCCCGTGCCCTGTATCGCCTGTGCGGATTGACTATGTTGGGGTTACACCTGGTCGACTGGGGCTGTGTGTGCCTTGTCAGGGGCATGGCGGGCGCACAACAGGATCCAGCTTGTCCACAGAGGGTGGGCTGAGGTGCGCCTGGTACCGCTTTGTACGTGTGCCCGGCTGCTGTGCACACACGTGTTCACTCCCCCCCCGACAGGTGCCCTCTCACAATGCCCAGGGAAGCGGTGGTGTACTGTTCATGACCCCTCCCAACACGGCATGCTCCAACTTGGCATGTGCGCATCTACCCGTCGCACCCACCCACCTGAGCACTGCGTCCATACGACTTCACACGACACATGTGTGTCTTCCACAGTAGTGCTACTCATTTGCGTTGACATCCAATACCAGTGGACTACATGGTCATGTCACGACTGCCGTGTACTTCACATACTCTCATCCTCTCTCATTCGTACTTGTGAAATGAGTCAGCGGAGACAGTTTTGGTTTCAAACATTATATTGAGTCTTCTGTCCTCTGTGATGCAGTATAGTGGACACTACTGGCAGCGGGATACATGTTGAGGATATACTGAGCATGATTGCAAATGGGATAGGGTGTGGGGTTACATGTGATTGGCTGTTGCATGTGGGATGTGGGCTTCAGAGTGACATCTGCTTGGCCAAGGCTGTGCTAATGTACATTTACGTATAGCTGCGGAGCTGCGGACTTTGACACAGACGGTATACATGTAGCCTACCAGACCGCTTGGCATCATGGGCACAGTCCATCTCAGTTCCATGTGACAGGTTTGCTGCGGTTGTTCCTCATGCACGCGTGCATGTGAGATGACATCAGGGCATGTGCTTGCATGCATGCAGCGGCGTGCCACTTGTTGTTGCACTGTGGTGGTTACTGGACATGTCACAGTCACTGGGGTCGTGTTGTTGTTGTATGCACTTGTCGTCCATGCAAAGGTCCTGGTATGGGATTCCCGGGGCGGGGGTGGGAGGGGTGCAGCACCCACAGACTCCAGGCGACCTATTCATGTCCACTGAGCGGTGTGTGTGTCCATGGGCGCTGGATCCATGTCGTGTCCTGGTTGTTCGTGCAGTTCCGTCCATGTGGGTGCGATACACAGAGCCCATGCCACTGCCTCCCACGATGCATGCGGTGTTCCTGGATGTGATGGGGAACAGTGTGCATGTCCCGGTCATATCCGATGTCATGGCGATGTCGTTGATGGTGTGGTTACAGTTGCCGGTCGTTTGGTATGGCTGTTGTGGTGGTGACTGGCCAGTCCGTGCGGAAGCTAAGCATGGGTGCGGGGTTGGACATCATAGGTCACTCGGGAACCTGCGTTGTGGTCCGACGTATTTACAGGTTGTCAGGTATGCGATGCCGTCCAGCAGGGCTTCCATGTCATTGGTGGTGTACATGTTTGCCAGCCAATGAAGCGGATGGTGGCTGTCAAGGTGTTGTTCGTAGGTTGTCCCTTGGAGTACCATGATGGGGCATGCTGGGTGACATTCGATGTAGCTGTTATCGATGATCCGTCGTGTGGAGGCACAGTGGTCCCATTTCAGTGCGGGTGCGATGTTGGCCACATACGCCATGCCCCCATAGGCAGAGCAGGCCCTGTCGTGTGCGTCCAGAGGGAGGAGTAGTGGTAGCAGGTCCGCCTTCAGACATGCCGGGTTGGAGAGGCATATCTCGACGGGATGCTGGTAGGGACACCTCCGACAGTAGAAGACGGGCATGACGCAGCTGAACAATGTGATGCGGTAAGTCAGTCGGTAACTTACGTTCAGCAGGGACAGGAGATCGCATCCCAATGTATGGCACAGGTTGGTTTTGTACAGCTTGAGCTGTTCGGCGTAGTTGGGTAGGTGTGTTGCGGTTGCCATTTCGCAGCGGTTCGTTGAGGTGGCGTGCTCCGGCTGTGTGTGCAGTCTGCAATGTGCACGCTCCGGGGTTGCTGTGAGCTCTGTGTAGTCGTAGGGAGACAGGACTTGTGTTCTGTTGGCTTGTTTGGAGGACACGGGCCCTCTTCCCACATGCTTCTCAGACAGTTCAAGGTCAGTGCTGTGTGACTCCTTCCAATTAACTTGCATGTGGCCGACATGGGGGAGTGTTTTCTTCTTTCTTCCCCGTCCGTTGTGTGCTTCTGTGATATGCGCTATCTGCCCTGTGGTCGGTCTCCTCGGCATGCCTGTGTTGGTCTATTCTTGGACAATGGCTGTATTCACCGGCTTCTGTCGTAGGGCTGTGGTTTCGGAGTTGGAATGGAAGGTCATTCAGTGCTGTCTGCTCTCCCTTGTGTGGGCGGCAGGCTGCCTTTCCGCTCTGCGTTGGGCCTTGTGTGTGAATGTTATTCTTGGGCCACCTGTTGTCGGTCCCCGGGCTCTTTGGTGTTCCGTTTTATATGTCTTGTTCATATGTGCAGGGTGGTATGGGTGTTTCTGTGTGGTACTGGCGTTCCTCTTCCCGAAGGGGCCCTGCTTCTCCTAGTTGGTGTTGCCGCCGCTGTGTGCTACGCCATGTTTGTTACACTGGGGTGTGTCCTGCTGTTGCGTGTCTTCACTGATATGTGTGCGTCGGTTGTGTGGCGTTGGGTGTTGTCCGTGAATTGGGCGTTGAGGACATGTCTGTGGCCGGCCTGTCACGTGTCATGTGCGTTCGGGGTGGGGCTGATGTGTGTGCTGCTTGGTTGTGTCCCTGTGTCTGTGTGCGACGCATGCATGGCGCTGCGGTTGGCCTCTGCGTTGTGCGCATGTGTGGCGGCGTCATCGGCGCTTTGGGGCCGTGACGGGGTGGTTGGTTCCTAGTCCCAGGTGGTGTGTACACATGTGTTCTGCGATGTTACGATTTGGCCTGTGTGTCATATGTGGATGCGATGGTGGATGTGTAGTGTACACGCGCTGGTGGGGGGTTGTCCGCTTTTTCCGCCCTTGCACTGTGTGCGCTGTTTGCGTGCACTTGTTGTGTGTGTGCCTACCTGCGTCTCCGCGGTACGTTGCGTCCTTGGTGGTGCATCAGCAGGAGCATGGGGACGGCCTGCAGTGCTGGATTCATGCTCGGGGAGCCGCTTCTTCGTTGTCCGTGCTCGGGTCCGTGTTACCGCTTCGGTTTGTCGTACGGTATCTCTTGGCCGTGGGAGCCGTTTGTTTGCGGCATCGTAATTTATGCGCCGGGCGGGACGTGTTTGGTCGGACGGTGTGTGTCAGTTAGCTGCGCCGCTACATGTACGGGCGCACTTTGATGGCGGACGGTGTTGCTGGCTTGCCGGCGGTGTTTGGCCTACTTTTCGCATCGTAATTGGGCGGGCGTGTGGACTGCTGCGTGCCGGCGGTAACTGGTGGTTTTTGCATCCGCCAGCACGGCGGTTGTGCTTCCGCCCGCCATCGTAATGGGCCCCTAAGTGTTTTGTTTTTGGTGTGGTGTTATAGGGTAGGAAATAAAATAAATACATTTATGTATTAATTAATTTTTTTGTTTGTAAATATTTCCTAGTTTAGAATGCTTTAAAAAAATATATATATTATTTTATTTTATATAATATTTGTATGTTTTTGTTATATGTAAATAATATCATATGTTTTCTTTTTATATTTTTTATATTTTTGCTTTTCATTTTTTAAATATTGTTTATTTATTTTTAATATCTTAAAAAAAATATATATATATATTTTTTTATAACTGTTTGAGTGTGAATAGTAATTTTTGTCTATCTGCTATACAACACTTTCCCTAATGTTGCACTCACTGGAGTGGGAATAGTAATTTTTACCCCTCCACTATCCAACACTTTCCCTACTGTTGCACTCACTGGAGTGCGAATAGTAATTTGTACCTCTCTGCTATCAAGCACTTTCCCTACTGTTGCACTCACTGGAGTAGGAATAGTTAATTTTACCCCTCCACTATCCAACACTTTCCCTACTGTTGCACTCACTGGAGTTGGAATAGTAGTTTTTACCCCTCCGCTATCCAACACTTTCCCTACTGTTGCACTCATTGGAGTGGGAATAGTCATTTTAACCCCTTTGCTATCCAACACTTCCCCTCTGTTGCACTCATCGGAGTGGGAATAAAAAAATGTACCCCTCCGCTATCCAACACTTATCTTACTGTTGCATTCAGTGGAGTGGGAATAGCAATTTTTACCCGTCCGCTATCCAACACTTTCCCTATTGTTGCCCTCTTTGGAGTGGGAATAGTAATTTTTGCCCCACCCTCTCCAACACTTTCCCTACTGTTGCTCTCACTGGAGTGAAAATAGTACATTTTACCCCTCCGCTATCCAACACTTTCTCTACTGTTGGACTCACTGGAGTTGAAATAGTAATTTTTACCCCTCCGCTATCCAACACTTTCCCTACTGTTGCTCTCACTGGAGTGGGAGTAGTAATTTTTACCCCTTTGCTATCCAGCACTTTCCCTACTGTTGCACTCAGTGGAGTGGGAATAGTAAATGTTACCCCTCCGCTATCCAACACTTATCCTACTGTTGCACTCAGTGAAGCGGGATTAGTCATTTTTACCCCTCCACTATCCAACACTTTCCCTACTGTTGCACTTTTTGGAGTGGGAATAGTTATTTTTACCCCTCTGCTATCCAACACTTTCCCTACTGTTGCACTCTTTGGAGTGGAATAGTAATTTTTGTCCCTCTGCTATCTAACACTTTCCCTACTGTTGCTCTCACTGGAGTGGGGATAGTAATTTTTACCCCTCCGCTATCTAACACTTTTCTTACTGTTGTACTCACTGGAGTTGGAATAGTAAATTTAATTTCTCCGCTATGTAACACTTACCCTATTGTTGCACTCACTGGAGTGGGAATAGTTATTTTTACCCCTTTGCTATCCAACACTTTCCCTACTGTTGCACTGATTGTATTGTGAAATTTAAGTTTAAATATTTTTTAATAGTTTAATGTTTTAATTTATTAGAGATTTATGTTTTTTTATATTTTAAATCATTAATATATATTTTTATCTTTTATATTATTTTAAATTTTAACATAAATTAAAAATAATAGTTTATTAATTGTTTTAAAGTAAATATATATGTTTAAATTATTATGTTTCTGTGTTTTTTCATTCTGTTTATTTGTTATATTTTACTAAAATGTATATTACATTTATTTTATTTAGTTAAAATTATATTTAATATTTAATATATATTATTTTATTTTATATCTATATAAAAGTCGATATTTTATACATCTATATTTTTTACATCAATATTTTTAATTCATATTTTTGTACTTACCTGTTTAAGTATAGGAGTCAATATTTTTGTTGTCTATACTTTTTTACTCGATATTTTTAACATCAATATTTTTTACATCGATGTTGTGTCAGTGAACCATACTTGTCGGTTGTTGACCTTTCAGTACACTTGACAAGAGTGGATCGCATAGTTCTGGGATTCACTCACATGGGCTACAAATTTACCTTTAAAAAATCAAAGATTGCCCACCTCAATGTCCTGTTTCTGGGATACGAGCTATCAAGCTAAGGCAAAGGCCTTGTGACACATTTCTTAGAGAAGTGTGCGCTATTACAACCTCCAACTACGTTGAAGAGGTTACAATCCATATTGGAATTCCTAAATGTTTGCAGAACGGGTTAAACCATTCTACGACCTGATTCGGCCACACTTCTCAAGCACACACTGGACCACTGAACACACACAAATATTACATTCAAAACAAGCTGACATGCTAGCTTCAAAGCACTTACACACACGTGTAAACACAACAAACCTGGCGATCTGCTTAATTGCGGGGGCATCAGGGTACACCTATGTTACAACCAATTAAGGAGAAACAGTACCAAATGCATATAAATCACGTTTATATACCAATGTCAAAACGCGTTTTGCACCCACAGAAAAAATACTGACAGCGGTTCAGACTGCTGTGGTGAGGGAGAGAGCACTGGCTCAGGGAAAACTAATTATTGTCGTGATGCAGCCACAAGAGCAAGCGTTCCAAACACAAAAGCTTTACAACCACGTTGGATACAGTGGGCTAACTCACTCACCACAACAGATGTAGACTACAGATTTGACTCTACACTACAAACACAAGCCTGACTGCAATACGAACATGAAAATCCTCTGTACAATGAAATAATGCCTCTAGATCGATACGATTACATCATATATACGGATGGTTCTGCCCTGCCTGCCGTTGAGACAAAGCACCAATATTCAGCAGTGTGCGCTGCCATAAAGGGGCGTATTCCATCATGAGAAAACCTACACACAGTCACTTGGTGGCTGCACTTCACAGTTGGTTGAACTTAGGGCTCTTACACTGGGACTGGAGAATACGGATCCCAGATTCCCCACACTCATAATGTGTGATTCGTATTATTTTGTCCAGTCTTAAAATGAGTATCTACACTACTGGAGCCAGAATGGATTCAGAGATTGAAAAGGGTGCATAATTAAGGACAAGATGTTTTGGGAACAGATAGCTAAGCTGAAAGACTGCTTGCAACGGACTAATGTAATACACACATTGAGTAACAAATGTGTTGTCGTACACGTTGAAGGGAATTCCATGGCCGATGAAGCCACAAAAGCAACAGTGCAAACCGCTGCAGTTGCTGCAATTACTCGTTCAAGTACGAAAATAGACGCAGACATCATGACGGCTGTCAGCGCTGCACGCAATGACACCCATCTGCCAAAAGGCTTTCCACTCAGGTTCTCCTACAAGTTAGATGCTCAACATGTACCATTTGCCCACATTCCTGGGGTGGGGGATAGAGTAATACCAAATTCTGGCCACAGATTAGGTTTAATTCTATCTGCACACGAGGATCTTGCATCCGCACACGCAGGGGTGGCTGCTACAATTTCATTATTGAAGCAACGCTATTGGTGGCCAGGTCTCTATAAACAGACCAAGGACTTTGTCCTTAAATGCGACATCTGCCAGCAGATGAAGAGTTTCACAGTGGCACGTCTACCACAGAAACCCCTACTGATTTCAAACAAGCCTTTGGCTTGTGTTTTTTCTGGACCACTGCAGCCCTTTCTCATCAGATGGGGCTTACAAGTATATCTTGGTGGTAGTGGATTCCTGCTGTCGATTCCTATGGGTATGGCCACAGCAGTCAGCTGACGCCCGAACTGTTATAAAGGATCTGTGAGCCTTTATTGGGACACGCGCAGTTGGCACATTACATTCCAACTAAGGTCCAGCGTTCGCCTCTAGTGCTTACAAGGATGCCATGGGAAGTTTGGGTGTGATACTGCGGTATTCTTCCCCGTACCATCCAGAGGGAAATTCGGTCATGAAGAGAAAAAAAGGACTTAAAGCAGTCTTTAACAACCAGGGTATTAGGCTCAGGTCGCAGTTGGGTCCATCATCTATATGGGGTCCAGCGGGCACTGAACAATCTGCGTAGAAAATCCCTGGGTGGTCAGGCTCCCTATGAGATCCTGTTTGGGGTAAAAGTGTGGGTCCCAGATCTCGACAGTGCCAGCACAGTGGTGGTAGAAATACTATTTGACACACATGAACATCTGGCTGTTTTACAGCAACTGAACAGATGCCGGGACAAACAAAGCAACGTCCAAGTAAAACCTACCACCACTGGTGAAGTGAAGGAAGTGCTGGCAGCTCCTGGTTGGATCCTGAAGATATGGGATCTGGTCAGGGCAAAAATTGTGGACAAGAAGAATTTCGGACGTCCTACAGAGCGCCTGTACCTGTCCTGGCTGTCAAAGGTACCATAACTGTACTTCTTCCGCCTCTTGCCGGCTGCAGCAACAGGAGATTTGCCTCCATCAATCTGATCAAACCACACTATGGGGCCGATTCCGATTCGGGCCGGAAATCTCTCCGACCGAGCCGGACTCGGAGAGATTTCCGACCGAATCGGACCCTAGCAGCCCGACCGAACGAGTACGATGCGCACGTATGCCATCGGACTCGATTCGGTCGGACTCCCATTGAAGTCAATGGGAGCCAGTCGTACGACGTGTACACGGGCTCCCATTGACTCAATGGGCACGACGCGAACAAGGGCGCCCCCTACAGCGAGTACGCGTCGATGCGGGTCGCGCCGTACATGCACGTGTAGGGGGGACCCATGGGTCCCCCCTGTGTGCGACTCGCGTGGCTACGCGTACAGGGGGGTCCGACACGGACCCCCAAAGTACGGCTCCGACTGCTCTTTGGAGCCGGAGTGCGCGGCTCGGTCGGACTGCTCGCGGCGCGCATCGTACTTACCCGGCCGGGGAACGTCTCCATTGCGCGGTGCGAGTTGAGTCCGAGCGAGTCGGTCGGTGCGGTTCGACCCGGGAACGAGTCGGTCGGAGCGGTCGGGACGCCCGGACGAGTTGGTCGGCGATTTTGCATCGTACTCGCTCGCCCGGACGCGCTTACGAATCGGTCGGGAAATAGGGCTCCGAATCGGATCCGGTTAAGCCGAATCCGATTCGGAGCCCTACCGGCCGAGATCGGAATCGGCCCCTATGTGGCTGATTCTCAACAGTAGGCCGCGTGGGTTCCTGGGTAGTTACGTGCCTCCTCTCACTACTATACACAAAGTTTGGATGGAAGCTTTAATTACTAATGAAGCATCCTCTCCCAGACGGGAGATAGCAGTAACCAACAATGAAGTATCCTTTCTACCTGTTACTACAACTACTGTACAATCGACCAGTACAGAAACACAGATTATAATTCGGAATCCTGACACAAATGCAGTTTACGTAAATGTACCACAGATCGAGTGATCTCTCAGTTCTACAAAAGAACGCAAAGCTGACAAAAATAGATCGGACTGCCTCTGGCTACTTCATTGACTTTCTACTGTTTCGGAAGAGGCTGCATGTTTTCTATCTTTGGCTGAAAAAGACATACTTTGTTACTCCATGGCTACACCTTTGGATTAAAATTGCATTACTTTTCCTGGTCCTTTGGATTGGTTTTTTGACAGTCTTTTTCCTGCTCCTGAACGGACACTATCTCCTAGAACGCTCTGTTATACAACTGGTGAACTTGGTTCTAAAACCACATTCCTCATCACACAAAGCACAAAGAGACCTTTCCCTGGTGAACATTTCAGCTGTTCCAGTTCCTGATGGGATATTTTGGGATACGGTTTTGTATGATGTGTATGGCCCTAAAGAACTTTTACAAATTCCATATTTGTTTAAATTATAATTGAATGACATCATCACCCCTAGTACTAACTCTTATGATTGAGATAGTGATACAGTGCATGAAATGCTAGAAGATCTAGGGCAATCTATTGTTTTTTTTGTTTGATGAACTGTACTAAGGCACATCTAATTATGATGAAATGTTTTGTGTCCAACATTATGGTCATCATTTTTTGCATAAAGCAAGTACTCCATGTACTGTTTTTAATGACACACAATAGGAACATTGCCCTACACCACCATGGAGTAGTTCAAAAATATTTGCGCAGAAGTTTGCTTATTTTTCTGGTTATGATACATTGGACCCAGTGTCTTATTGTTATAAGCTTGCACCATCACCTGCAAAGAAAAATATGCTAACGAACACTAAGCTGATTTATTCTGCTTCCTTTCTTTCCCAGCTGTCCACACAAGGGTTCGACTTTTGGAGGGACACTAGTGATGTCAAATCAATTTGGGGACAAAAGATTGTCAGGTTCACAGGAAAGAGGCTTTGTTTAGAGCATGCCTTATACCACAACAGATGATTTTCCTGAACACAACTGTGAAACAAACATCATGTCTTAGTTTAGATAAGATCAAGGATTTGAACACACCACAAATTCCCACATTTGCACGTTATGAAAACCGGCAGCAGTTTGCATAATACAAGGAGGAAACACTAGACACCATGCTATGCAATGGCACATACAATTCATCACACACCAATTGGAGGGGATGGTTAGTTTGGCCGTTGGATACTAACCGATGTCCAGCATGATTCCTGAGTAACACTGAGGGCTTTAAGTTCAGCATGCCTGACCTACGTTATGTGCAGACAGAACACTCGGGGTGGTGACAACTTACAGTGTTGGGAAGTTGTGCCTTGATTGGCTAGAAACCTCAACATTATCCCAGGTGAAACAACACTTGTACCTTATTTCTGATGACCTGGAACTACGGGACTTCTGTTAGGTCCTCGAAAACCACATCAAAAACGCTTCTTGTATGCAATATACAATGTAATTTAGAAAGTTTGTCAGCAGGAAGCTGCTGAAAGGCTGCACAAGATTGACAGGGCTAATTTAGAAAAGGCTCTCACAGTAGTTGACAACAGTATGACAACCTTCTCCTCTAGAATGTACTCCCTGGGTAGCATAGTGTCAATGGCAATAGACATTATACAACATGACATGTCCGCATTACAACACAGACAGTCGCAACTTAGATATATCCTGCAATTGAGTTGGACACTTCATTCTGGTCGAGTACCATGGCAACATATTAATACCACAAGCCTGTTTTCTCCATACCAACTTACGAAACAGCAAGTATTCATGGCACATAAAGATGCAACATACACTTTGTTAGACAAAGAGAAGTTAGAGAATTTACCTTTCACTGTTGCTGAAACGCCTTCCGTGGATTTGATAATCCACTGGTTCATTACTCTGCTGATTTCGACATTCTATTTCCAATACTGTCTACAACACCATCAAGTGGGAAGATATGAAGCGTTAAGGGAAGGGTATGCACATGAGTATTAGGAATTACCTTTTAAATTCCGTTTTCGGAATAAGGAAACTGAAGTTTTTCTCAGTGGTTCTGGCTGCAAAAATGCTTTAAGTGGTTCTCTAATGTGTAAGGAAGTTTCACTCCACGGGGCTTGTAACACGTCTGTGGCAAACTTATCTTGTACTTGAAAGGTTCCACAGTGGCCAGGATTTGTCCAGCTTTCAGATTACTCTCTAATGGCAGTTATTTGATGTTGAACGATCAGGGTTTCTGCGGTACGAGACTGGGCATAGCCTATCTTTTCACGGTTTCTTCTGTGGTCACTTGTTGTACACAAGTACTGTTTCCACCTGCCCGTACAGTTAGGGAGGTGACGCTTTGCCTTCGTTAAAGCTTTCGAATGTGCACATTTGATGCCTTGAGCAGACTAAAAGTCTTACTGTTTCAAGAAGATGTTGGCTTTACATCTGCAAAGGAGTTGTTTGATGTTCAAGTTGCATGGTCCTCTTCAGAGATACAATTGAAACTCCGCACTAATTTCCCGCAACATTTTGGAGAATTGGTGCACCACATTTTTAACATGTCTCGTCCTGTGGGGCTAGCGCACTTTTTTAAAAGCTTAGGCTCTGGTTTCATTCCATCATTGATTCACCCCATGCTCGTAAGTGTCTTTGGAGGCCTTCTGCTGGTCCTGCTCCTGATTGTCGGGACTTTTTTTTTTTTCTGCTCTGCAATGGATGTTCCATTTCGAGATTGAAGGGAACTGGCACTACCACGTGTGCTCCTGTGCCCTGAACGCACGGTACAATGTTTCAGCCCACCCTTTTCCAGGAAGTGAATGAGCATTAGTTCTTAACCTTTTGGCCTGTGTGGCTTCACTGCGTGCAGCTGATATTCCGCTGTCTGCTGTGCATTTTCGAGTGTGCCTTGGACTTATGCCTAGGAATGCAATCGGTTTAGCCTCTGGACATGGACGTACTGGTGGACCCCTTAAAGGCTCATTTGTATTGCTGTCCTTTGCGTTTGCCATTGCTTCAGAAAGCATTCTACGAGCCTTCCTGAGATGCTTCTGCTCCTGATGAGTTGGATCTTGGCCCTGGTTTTGCCGATTTCCCACTGGCTGTGGTCACTCCTTCAGCGGCTGCTGTGGGGGTAGGATGGGAACACATCTGATCCATAAACCTGCTCCCAGGTGTGTCTCTGGGATCATCGTCTTTATTTGCTGGGGACAGAAATGTTTAGTCTACCTCTCCGAACACAAACAAATTGGCTATTCCGTTTGGTCGGAACTTTTAATTCAACCTGTTTTTAACATCCTAAATTCCTTTTAAATTTGGTTTTTATTCGCTTTTATATTTTTAATGATGGTTTTCTGTATGCTTTGGTTTCAAACTGTCTGACTGCCTTTTTAATAATTTTAGCATCTTTTATATGAATATATTCCATAGCATTACGCTGGATGGCTTTGTTATTACTATATAGCTTTAGTTGACTCATGTCCGAGGAGTAGGTGTCATGTGGCTAGGTTAGGCATGGAAAGAAACACTGCCATTTTACATTACATGTTTCTTAAGTTGACTTCTTTTCTACACGATGACTTTGAATACACATTTGCTTGCGTGACAGTGCAGGATTAGTTTCTCTGAAACCACATTGCTTACAATTCCACTTCGCAAGTACACTATCACGACACCTTGAACATTTAGTATAAGGCCTGAGCAAACATTGTACAAATGTTGTAGTTTGCTATTCGTGAAGCGACATGGCTATCACAAGAGAATTCACAAATGTCAGCCTGGCGGTAGCCTCGACTCAGAAACATGGATACTGTTATTATAAATACACACACATTTCCGTGTTCAAATCAGAAGAGCACTCTGCTGTCATTGTGAGGTCGTCTCTATTGTCTGAGTCTTAGCCCAGCTGATTCCTGTTTACCCTCTGTGTGGAGGGATGTCCAACTTGTGACAAAGACGGGGACCTGCATACACTTACCTACATGTAATGGGGAGTTAGATCATCCAGTAGGGGATTCTTGGCAGAACACCCACCCTAGGCAACTAGGTTAGGGAGCGCATTGTAGGAGTACACTATACCCAGTACTTATATGCCAGCATATATACACTGTTCTAGGACAATGGTGCAATCGTTAATCCTTTTTACTGTTCTAATATTGCTAATCACTTTTCTCTGCTTCTGTCTATTAATCATTGCAGCACATACATTTTATACAAGAATCATAATGGTTCAATAAATTTTGAAACGCCCCTTTGTGTATTTCTTGTGCATCTTTCTGAGCATGCACGAGTGACTTAGTGAAAGGGTTGTAGATCTGTTACCACGATTCCTTGAGGAGTCCGGGTTGTAATGTTCTGAAGTTGCCCAAACCATTTGTTACCTCACTAGGTTTAGGGGTACCTATGGTGGCACTGTGAGCTAGCAAGACTATAGTCCAACATATCCTGAAGGTGTGATTAGAATCAGTCTAGCACCATCCCAATGTTTATGTTGTCCAACAAATGGACAGCTCAACAAATATACAAAAGAGATTGAGGCAATGTCCTACCGCACCTAACCCTACAGTGGGAAAGGTAATTAAAAACGTATAAAGGTGCACAGAACTGAAAGTTCAACCCCTTTCAACTTTCAATAAAAAAACATTTCCAGCATAAATCAATTAATGTGTTTCAGCACTCTTTTGTTTGAAGGACCATAATATTTCTAAATCATAGTCATACAACACAGAACTCATAATATTCCAAGAACTGTTTCAATGACTCAAATTCTTCGTTAAGTGTATTTTGAAAAATTCTTTATTCTTGTTCAAATTCTTCTTCCGTTAAAATTAAGAGCTACAGTAGCAAACACGTTTCGTCCTGAGGAACTTCTTCAAAGCTATTAAAGCTGTTCTTGTTCAAGACAATAGATTCAAACCTGTTTTGTCAATTTCTGTGAAAAAAAACTTTTACTCTGGTGCACATCGTAGCCAGTCTTCATGTTCCGGAGCAATCACACTCCTAAAATGTAATAAGAAATACATCAGTAAGCTGTGACGATAACCGCTGTGCCTCCTATAAAGTGGTCCCTTGTGAGAACTCCTATGTACCACAGGATTTAATAAGTTCTTTTCACGGAAATTGACAACACACGTTTGAATCTATTGTCTTCAAAAGAACAGCTTTAAAATGAAGCCCTGAAGAAGTCCCTCAGTACGAAACGCGTTGGCTACTGTGGCTCTTAATTTTAAACGGACAGTTCCTACTGAAAAAGTGGAAACTATACGACAATACAGGCAAGGGATGTGTCCTTGAGTCCAAGGAAGGAAACAGAACAGAAGGAAGAGTTAGTCCTCAATTTGTCAGACCATCAGACTAGTCATTCAAGTGCAGTCAGAAGAAACTGGAAGCAGAAGAAGAGCTGGTCAGAAAAATCATGGCTGATTCATATGAAGCACAGGCAAAATCAATCACATAATTGCAGGACTTATAAGAAGGATGGAGGAAAGCTAAGGAGTGAGCTATATAAGTAGTATATAATTTGATAAAAAGGGAAGAGGCTGTCACACAAAAGAGGTTCTGGCAGAGCTCATGTCCACCTGAACTGGAAATGAGAATTGAGAAACTATCTGATGTATGGTTTCTACTGCCATTAAAACTGAGAACCCACAGAAGCGATCTAAACTCCCCATTTTAAAACAACTTGTGTACAAGTGATGGATTTTGGGAGAGTACCATTCCTGTTTTGTTTTGTTCTATTACAAACAAAAAATAAATATACATTTTAAAAACACAAATAAAAGGAGACCTGGGTTTGCAGATGACCCAATTTGCAGTCCAATGTCCTGGAAGCCTATAATATGTGCAAAAAACAAGAAAGACGAACTCGCTCCAGAAACAAAGATCCGTATGCAAAATCATTGACATTGCAAAGCATTAAAACGATAAATCGAGACCAGGAATCTAAAGGTGGTTTATGTCCTTTAATCAAAACCCACAAGAAAGTCCAGGGGTTGCAGGTTTTCAACAGGTTTCCCTCACCTGCCTAGTGCACTCGTGCACTCAAATCTTAGCATTTTAAATCTTCAATATCAAACAGTCTAATCTGGAACATTGAAGCAAAACTAAGACCGCATTTACAAGCATAACTAAAAGATAATGTTTTATGTATATACGTCCATTTCCTACTGTGTAATGTTTTAAAATATAGGAGGAATGTAGGTTGTTAAACATTAAGATATGTGTGCCTACTTTGGTCTAATAAAACATATTTAGAATTATACTCTGTTAACTAGGATTTTTTTCCTGGATTTGAACCTCTAATAAGGAGACAGGTTAGAAAGGGAATCTAGTTTCCCTTTATATCACTGACGTGAGTCTTCTGGGATCCCATCCAAACTGAATGAGGGCACTAGCCCTCGACTCCTGCAGCAGTTACCCACTCACTACATACTGTGCCAGCCTGGAACATGAGAAATGGCACCTCAATGTCAACTTGCAAGCAAAGTTCAAAAACAATAAACAAGGAGGAAAACCCCTAAAGGAGCTAGAATCCCACCTCTGGGTTGACCTAACATTTATTGAAAGGCCCTGCTTAGCGACTGTGTCAAAGAGATTAATTTGAAAAACTACCCTATTAAAGGAGTCATTTCGAATATCAATGCAGGCACAGGAGACTGCACCCTACCCTCCTTATCCCGTCAGACAAACATCATTATCCCAATCCCTCTCTTTCTGCTCCGTAAACCCTTCAGGAAGCTTAACAACTTCCACCTACCTATCTGATGAGCTGGCTACAGACAAAAGGCATAGTACAATTGACTTTCACAATTACAAACTCAGTACTAGAAAGTGGATGTAAAACAACACAAAACACAAAACACTTGCATGACTAAATGAAATCCTAAACACTCCATAGGAAGTTGGTTCAGGCACATCTGTTGATCTGTTGAATGTGGACCGAAGGTGGGAGTAGAATTCATGATCATCTCACGATGTCCTCACCAAATGTGGGCATTCTGATGGCTCTCCACTACGGATCTACCTCTTTTGTTTTCATCTGGATGGTGTCAGTTGCTAATTTCTAGGTAAATCGTTTCCTACTATATCAGTAGCCAGCCTATCTTCTGGCTATATGTAGTCAGCATGTCTCCCAAAGTAAGTCGTGCATTCTGTCAAGTCTATGCTATGACAACAGCAAGGCTGGAAGTTCAATAGCAAATATCGGACACAGAAAGAAAATGGTCGTACATCTGCACAGGTAAGTCAACTGTGGTAAGTCATGTAACCTGGACACGTTAGGCTGCACCAGGCTGTCTACAGTGATATGGGTAGGAGGGTGACATCAACTTCTACTTCTCTTTTGTCATTTGTGAGGGGTACCATAATGTTTATCACATCTTGGTTGCTTGTAGTTGACCAACTGAATTGGCTTGTCTTATGTTTTCACGCCATCAGACTCAAGCGACACCTTCTCCTCCACCCCTTCATCTGGTTGCTGTATTAACAGTAGCGGCTGCTAGCGAACGGGCGTGGGAGGGCGGGAGGCGAGCACAGCTGGACTGGTAACCAAATACGACAAAAAGTCACAAAGAATCCCCCCTTGGGTAAAAAACACCTATACAACACCACATTCACACGAGAAACCTTATATCACCAACACGTTAACAGTAAACAAAGGATCCAAGAAATAAACAAATCAAGTTAGTTCTCAATGAATAGTACAAATTTATTACATTCAGTATACAATAATTAAAAATTCATCTTAAAACATCACAGTATTTTTCTAACTTTCATCATAAAACAATAATCAAAGAAGCTTTATCAAGTTAAAAAGGATTAGACACACATATCTTGAGGGCAGATCAATACATACAATTAAAAAAACAAGACACAAAAAAACATATATGGGAGAACAAGCAGGAAAATTGTTTCCAAGACACAGGTATAGCCACATAATCATACACAGATCAAATGTCAACTCATGAGAGAAATCTCTCCTTTGTTTTGTACTCAGTAACAGTTGTCCACATCGATTTAAAATGGGCTTCCCTTATCTGTGCATCGACGCGTTTCGGTGGGCACTATGTTTAGGCCAACACCTTCTTCAGGATAATAAAATTGCTCCCAATTTATCAATCACTTTCTGTAATAGCAATAACAACAAAAATCAGACACATATAAATCAATAAACATAATCATTGATTCTTCACTTCTTAGTCCTAGTAAATCATCAACATATTGGTGACAAACCAAGGTTTCCTCATTCTCACAAAATTACCATCCATATACACATTCATTCATCAACAATGCCAATATAGGCAACATCATTTAAATAAAAGGAATTATCATAAAGACATCCTTAACAGTAGCATAATACTCTTCATTTGTAGGCAAAGGAGGGTGTTTCTCATTCCTCCCAACAGATATCTGTGATAGCATAATCAAGAGTGTACGGAGCAAATACTCTCCAGACTAATACATTTCACACATAGCCAGAATGGCATCTTAGGCAGATTTACCTCAAGTATCTTAGTGATCACACCTCCTTGGGTGGTCCGTATCTATAGTTGTCACGATAAAATCAGATAAAATCTATCTTCACACTTTTCCAGTATTTAGATAATACCTGTTATATAAAAGAGGAATAACAGTCCTTACTATACACATTATTACTAGTAACCAATTTAGGTTATATTCCCAAAGTAGTATAAGTTTCTAATTACCTCCAATTCACAGGCACCTTCCTTGATACTCTTTTGTCTTTACGATCAAACCAGTACCGGAGACCTATTATATGGAAAGCATAATACTTAGTACTCAACTTCACTAAAAATATTCTGCTATTTGACTATAGCTCACAATGAGTAATTACCTTATGATTTTTGAGGAAATAGGGAAAATGGTCAATGAGTCAAATCCTTCCCTTAATCACATCAGCTTCTGATTTGTTTATAGTTTATTTCGTCTTAGAAGACTGTTCAAGATCTGATATCTACGAACAAAAGATAAGTAATATAAAATATATTCAAAATAATATTACGAACAGAAGCCCTATTAGTTGTATAAAAGAGACTCAAGCGATCTTCTATATTTGAGCCAAGGCTTAATCTTGTGCCCCTAAAACTAGATCCATGTATAAAGTGACACTGTCATAATATTGACTTCCTGTGTCCTCCATCCAATCTATACACATTTAAAATGAACAAAAGTTCATATAGGGTGGGATCAAGGGGTCCTAAACTTTTAAATGAAAATTAAAAAAAATATATATATATAAATTGAAACCGAGCCCTTATACTAATTCAGCGAGCCCAAATAGAATCAAAAATCATTAGGTTAGTTTCAAATTATCAAAGGTTCTGCCCTTGTTGGAGAGTCTCCTTCGTGGAGAGTTTGTACCTGGTAACCAAAACTGGCCCTGGCAAACAGCTTGGCTGGCCCGTGGGGGGTTGAGTGCTGGCGGGGGTTGGGAGGAGGCCGATATTGAAGCTATGCTGCACATCCGGCCCCCGGTAACAAAAACGGCCCCCCAGGGATCCAAAACCGGCCCCCACCCAGGCAGACCCTTTAGATGATGTCACAGTTGATGAATAAAACCCAATCCCTGCACACAAAAATAGAACTGTTTTGCATATGGACACAATTAAAATGTTTTCCAGGCAAATGTTTTCGATAACTGGGGCTTCATAGCAAACATTTGGAAAATTAGAAATTTTACATGGGAATATCTTTTTACTTCCAAATCTAAGTTAACCTTAAATCCAAAATAAAAACAGATTTAAAGCAAATCAACAGCCTGCTAAGGTGTAAGCCTGAACACATCATCTTTTGGGGAAAGCGAGAGCCCAAAGCCATCAAGCATGGTGTGGAAAGTTGTCAGGGAACAAAGGCAGGAAAAGGAAAGTCAGGAGAAAATACTTTATTCTTCATGAAGAAAATCATTACCTCTCAGGAGGCTCTCTTTAAAGTCATATCTGTTGTGGGCAGTTGCTTGGAAGTTAAGTATCTAGACACGCTGTTTCTTTTTACCCAAACATGCCTTGGTTCTAACTATGCCACACATTGCACCAGGAATCAATTTGATGGGGTACTGTTAATCTGTTAGAGAGCAAAGGTAACACCATATGATTCAGGAGCTAATACCTAGCACTGTAACAGGACAAAGAAAATGGTAGGCTGCTCATAAGAAACAGTGATCACAAGCCTGTTGGCTGTAAGCAGAATCAAGGAGAGGGACAGGAGACAAGCAAGAATCCAGGGTAGCAAACAAGGTTTAATCAAACTAAGGGATGCACAAGAGAAGCGGTCATCTGGTACCTTAGGAATGCCCTTGAACTGATGCCTGCAGACTGCTCTTAACAAGACTCATAGAGCAAAGTCATGGTTTTGACTTGCCCTTATTGTCCCGAGGACAACAACTAAAGTCTTTCCTTACCTGATCAGAATAGAGACTAATCCCAGCGGTCACACTGTAAATAGATATAGGGCTGCGACAAACAGTAAATCGATTGTGGAATGGTAGAGAAAACCAGAGTGAGAAGAATAACCAGAATATAGGATAGACAAAATGAAGACCAGAATCCAGGCAAAAGGAAATCATAAGCAAGGCAGACTCATGGATGGTAATACACTTGCTCGAGCTGAGAGAGTAATGGAGACTGCAAGGAGTCAGGGAGAAAATCAAGGCAAGAAGTCAAGAAAAGGGCTACAGAAAAACTGAATAAGAATTCAGAGATTGATTAATAGCGTCTATGACAAGCAATGTCCTGTTGTCACAGGAAAACGTGAGACGGATTCAGAACAAGTAAAACAATGATGAACCAAACAGGCTCCCTGATAAAACTATGCCCTGCTGGGACATGGAGTTGGAACCATGCTTGCCAACATTCGGTGATGGTAAAGAGGTAGGATTCTTCAAGTCACAGAACCACTAGTTAGCATTAGCATGTCATTACGGAAATTCAACTTTATGATCTTAGGCCCTATGTTATTACATCACATAAACATTAGACCCAGATCGGAGAAAATGACTGTGTGGTCCATCATCACAAAGACCCAAAGGAGGAGGACAGGTAGACAATGTAAAAGTACAACTAACGGGGAATTCAAGGTGGGGGCGGCGCATCAATGTTAAATCACTTCATGGCTAAATTAATTTGTACAGAAGAGTGAAGACATCATGCTGCAGTTACACACACACCTGCTACAAAATATTTGCATGCTTCGTGAAAGAGGGTGTGAGAGAAGCAGTATCTTGTCTGAGTGAAGATTTGCAAAAACGTAAGGATAACAGTTAAAGCCTTCTCGCCTATACATGTCTACTTTCATTTTCACTACACCTTGCTTTAATGTTCTGCAGCACTGAAAGCAGCCAGTAAGTCAATTATCAATTCGTTCACTCTCCGTAGAGCTATTTTCTTAAATTACTTAAGGCCATTTAATGGATAGCTGCGGTGGGGGGGGGGTCTGGCTTTCTTATTTCTTTACAGGAGAAATTGCTGAGGCATGCCAGACACTCATAAAAACCAGCAGCAGGGAGTCAACCATAAACCAGCAGGCGGTAGTGCTGCAGGAAAACCGGTAGCCTCCTGCCTAGTAGGGTTGCAAGAATGTGGAACAAGAAATCAGACAAGCATTGGCAAAGACAATAGGTCTAGCTATTTGGACTTATTGGCTTTGCCAATGCATCTCAATTCAGTGGATGCTACAGAGCAAAGCAATCATTAGCAAAACCAACAGGTCTCAACTATACAAGAGCTATTGCCTTTGTCAATGTTTTTTAGCCATGCTGTACAACAGCGTGGCTGCAGTGCATTGTATAGTATGTTATGGTATGGTATGGTATGGCCTGTCATTGTATGGTATAGTGTGGCCAGTCATTGTATAGTATGGTATGGTGAGGTATGCATGGTATATGACCTGATATTGTATAGTATGGTATGGTATGGCATGGCCTGTCATTGTATGGTATCGTATGGCCTGTCATTGTATAGTATGGTATGGCTTGTCATTGTACAGTATAGTATGGTATGGTATAGCCTGTCATTGTATTATGTGGTATGGTATGGATTGGCATTGCATGGTATGGCCTGTCATTGTATAGTATAATATGTCTTGGTAGAGTATGGCATGGTATGGTGACCCACCAAATCATCACGCCTTACTTTTCATCCTATTGCTTGCATTTTACAGTTTTTACATGAAAACATAAAACCTTATCCTCATCAATCACTTGTTTACACGTAAAAACTGTAACATCACTTGCAGCTGAAGAGGACTCCGCTGGCTGTATTGCGCATGTGTCAGGCGGGAGCTGATACAGCACATCCTCACACAGATGCAATATATATCTCACATGCTGCACTAGCGTCAGGCAGTGCAGCATGTCAGATCATGGTGATTTGGGGCATGTAAATCATGAGCCCTTATGCTCCATCAGAAGCTGCGATAAAGGAAAAAGGACAGACTTCCATCCTATCTGAGCTTCTGATTGGCCATAAGTATGTGAGCATCGCTCTAATGCAGTTTATTGATCTCGAAGATTGGGAAGCGTGGTAGTTGTTTGAAGTGCAGAGCAAAGTGAGTGCCAAGGACTACCCTAGATACGTTTCCACCTTGTGTATATGAGTAAGAGCATGTTTATCTTGTTTATGTATCTGTCTGCAAACGTACAACAGTGTGTGTGTGTGTGTGTGTGTGTGTGTGTGTGTGTGTGTGTGTGTGTGTGTGTGTGTATTACTGTTTGTTGGTATGTGTGAGATTATTTTGAATTTTATCAGCAGAGTTGTAAAGAATGTGAAATAATCTTTCCCTGAATCTGAAATACCTTGCCCCCGTGAACAATTGAGACAAAGGCAAACAATTTTCTTTTTTCAAACACCTCCCTCTCCCAGCTAAGGCTGCCTCATCCTATTCTACTCCAACCCTTCTGGCTTATTGTGAGCCAACTGCAACAAAAGTAATGTGGGCACGAACCTCGTGCCCTTTGTGACCTGCTGTATTCTGTGTACATTGGTGCTTCTCTTTCAGGACTCAGTCTGAGCCATGTAAATGGTAACCAAAATAAAATAGATAAAATAACTCAGGTGGAGAATAAATCGTGAGTGCCAACAAGACTTGACAATATCAGATGTTACGTTCACCACCCTTCAGGGAAGAGCATTCTCAGACAGAAACTCGTGGCATTATTTTCAGATCCCCAGTGGCATCTATAGATTTTTTTTTAGCGGGGCACACAATGGGTTACAGATAAAACTGGTGGGTCTACCTAAAATGGAGAGAGATCATTATCTGATCCACTGATATGCATATGATAGCATATCAGATTATATCACTGCTCATAAAAGTATTTATTAAAAGTTAGAGTTTTTAAACATGAACTGAGAAACATTCCTGACCCCACCCTAATGATAACGCTATTAATGAATTAAGAGACAAGTCAGGGATCATGTGTACCCTGTATGTGGGCTAGATGCTAATTATGCATGGGGTAAAGATATGGACTATTAAAATAAACAAAAGACAGGTTTTTGTACAGCACACACTGTGAATTCATGTATTTGAAGGTAGTGGTTAATTTGTAAAAAAAAATAAGTGCTGGGGCTCTCGTCAGGAGGCAGCGTGCACCAGCCCATTTCTCCTATTAGCACTGCCTAAACAGAACCAGCTACTAACCATCAAAGTGGGGAGAGGATGTTGTGTAAAGGCCAGAGCTGCTGACTTCGGACCTGGGGAACTAGGTTTGAATCTTGGCGTCGGCTCAACATCCTGTGATTCTGGGCAAATCACTTAATCTCCCCGTAAATTAATGTGTCCTTAGCTGGTGCTCCTGAAAAGTGCTGGTGTTGATGATTTGGTGCCGGTGCTGAGCACCGGAAACCACCGGCTCAAATTAAGCACTGTTTGAAGGTGCTCTTGTATGTGGTAAAGGAAAAAAAGGCGGCTTGCTGAAATAAAATATTTTCCTAGGCTCACACAATTTGGTCAAGGGGTGAAGCCGGGATTGATCACAGGTTTTCTAGTTTCACATGGTGCTATTAAGCCACTAGATGGGTATCTCATACTCCTGTTTTGCATCTTCGGTTAATGCTTTGTCTTTGATTCGTGGCGTACAAGTGTGGCAGGCAGAAGTCATATGAAAGTTCATTTGTTTTAAACTCGAGAGTCAAAGAAGACCTCAAGCTGAGCTAGACATCTGGCTCAAGTCTGCACTCATTCCTCCATTATCTAAATTTTTTGGTCAATATATCAAATAATTGTGATGTAAAATGCTCAATTCAGCTATTTTGTTAAACAAAATTTGGGGCAGAGAACTCCCTGATCTCCCGAACCCACCTAAAGTAACTTGCTGTTTTGCTTAATCAAAATCAAATACTTTTTTAGGCCCCGCCACTTTCTAACTTGGATAGGGTAGTGTAGGGTGTGGCCTGTCATTGTATAGTATGGTAGGGTGTGGCCTGTCATTGTATTGTATGGCCTGCCATTGTATGGTATGGTATAGCATGGAATGGTATGGTGTGGTATAATATGGTAATGGAGAGAGGTTTTAAAAGCCAGAAGGACTGAGGGTGTGAGGAAGGGAGCAGATTAAGGTAACAAAGATGGACGGAGACAGAGAGAGAACAACATGAAGAAATCAGTGGCGGCCAAAAAGTGGTGAGGCATTCCTTGGGGGGATTTTAATAATATTTTTTTTTAAAAGGAATACTTACCTGAAGCTGCCGGCCGCCTCCTGCATTGTGCCTTGGTGTTCTTCCTGGTCTGAGCAGACACTGGGACAGTATCCCAGACTCCCTGTGCAATCCCCGTGCTGCTCTCATGCTATTGGCCTGAGCAGGCTAATTGGACGCTCCGCTCAGGATAGGGAATCTGTGCTGTTTCTCCAAACCGGCTGTTCAATAAAGCTGGGTTGGAGAAACCTAAGTGCGCATGTGTGTTTGGCCTGCCTAAGACGGCCGGCCAAACACACATGCACACTTAGAAGTAGTCCCCCCTCCCCTTCCCATGGCCCCGCCCCCACCTCTCCCTACGCACGCTGGCTTAGCCAGCAGGTGAAAAACAAAACAATGATAGAATATTGTTTATTTTTCACCTGCTGGCTCTGAGCCATTTGGGTGACGCTCCTCCGCCATTGCAGAGGAGCCGCCCCTGGAAGGAAATCCTGTCTGCAATAAAACTAAAACTAAAAAATTCAGAAAAATGTAAGTGAGATGCACTCCAAAAATAATCTTTCTCAACTCTGGTGTACTGTGTTTGAAGTAATAACAAAGACAGGGATACAAAGAACGGGGTCCAAAGCCACAAGGACAGAGGGTGTGAGTGAGCGGACGAAATCAACATGGACGGAGGAAACGAGGGTGGGACGAGGGGGCAAAGGCACACGGATGGTTAACAGGTAAAGACAACACAGAGATACAGAGAGAGAGAGAGAGGCAACACAAAGGAATGTCACGTCTGCAGTAAAACTAAAAGAACAAAACTCAAGTGACATTCACATTCCAAAAATAAACTTTCTCAACTATGGTGTAGAGTTTTTGAAGCAGTAACAAAGACGGAGATATGGATAGATGGGTCAAAAGCCACAGGAACAAATAGTGGGAGGGAGTGGGAGCCAAGGCAACACAGATGGAGGGAAGGAGAGTGGTAGGGAGGGTGCTAAGACAGCACGGAAGAACATGTCTATTATACAACAAAAAAACAACAAAATTCATAAAAATATAATGAACATGCGCTGCCTGAAAATAAACTTTCTCTGCCACAGTGAAGCATGTTTGAAGCAGGAGAGGGAGCGGGACGGAAATAGACGGCCTGCAAACTGATGGGAGTATTATTGAGTGCTTCCTCCAAAACTAAAATACTGGGCCGCTGTCAAAGCGAAAGTAGTGGAAGGACACTAAGTGGAAACAAAAGCAGTACTTTGGCCATGCGCCACAGGAGGGACAAACACACAAAAAAGAAATAAAACCAGCATGCGTTAACCAAACAAAAGCATGGAAATAAGAGTGACGACGACGCCAACAAATGGTAAGCAATGGCAGGCTCTAAACCCCCTTTATTCTAACAAAATCTCTTCAAGCGACAGTGCATGCACTGTCTCAGGCACGACCTAAAAATAAAGGCAAGATGATTTGAATTCTATTGCCAGTTTCATCATTCTACAGGCGTGCAGATGCATCACCAAACATGCACCTGCCTACAGAATGAAGAGGCACATGTTTTTTTTTTAATTAAACCATCTAGGATGGCGGACACCACTTAGCTCAGTGAGAAAAAAAAAGCTAGGTGCTTGAAAGGACTCTTTTGGTAGCAGAGCACCTGACAGCAAATGGTAGTTACCAGGCCCTCCAAAAATGGAGGAAAAAAATGTAAATACCCACAAGGGGTAGGAGTGCAATGAAGGAATGGTTGGGGAGAAGAAACAGGTAAGAGAGAAATAAAAATAAAGCTGGGTGGCTAGAGGAGGGTAAAAGCAGCACAGAGGAGAGAGTAATAAGAAGCTCAAGGAGAAAGCTGTTTGAGGGAAGGAAGCAGCATATGAAGGAGAGAGCTACAAAGCACACTCACACTCATCGAATGCTGAAAGGAAAAACAAGAAAGTAGTTCCCTAAAAGTGATCAGTGGAAGAATTCAAGGTAGCCAAGCCAAGGGACAGTAAACAGGTTATACTATAGGCAGTGCCACTGGAATTATGCGATTGTGCGACTGTGGCAATTTTAGCACAATTATAGATTTGCCACATAATCCATCATCTGTCGCATAATCTACAGATTTTAATAAAAAATAATTTTGTTTCTAGCTCAAACGGTTCAAATGTTACTAAAACTGCAGCTGCAGTGAAAGGCCTTTACAAATCTGGACTGGTCATCTTTCTGTTGCTTACTGTTATATTTGGGTATTAAACTGGTACTGATGAGGTGCAACCAATGATCAGACAGCGTTACCAAGTTTAACAAGCATTGGCATAGCCAATAGGTCTCGCCTTTGGTACCTTTTAAGTGCTTAGCTATGCAGTTCGTATATACATTGCGTGGCCAATCGCAGACCAAAGAAAGGACAGGCTTTCACGCTAATGGATGGTGAATTGTACGTTTATATTGTAAAGTTATGAAAAATGTGGGAGTCACAGAGGCGCTGAAGACAAACTATTATTGTTTAACTGTAAAGGTTACAAAGCTAGCAAAAATAGTCTGATAGCACAGACAGGTTTCCTGTTTTTTCCTACCTCTGTGACTCATTTGTAAATCTTCCTGTAGTAATGAGGACTGAGCAAAATACATTTTTTGTTGCTGCAAATAGTAGGGACCCTCCCCGCCCCCGCACTAGCTAAACAAGAGGCGGAGCGCAGTCCATCGACCTAAGAAGGATCAAATGCTCGGTTAGCCCCCACAGCATTGCAAACCCTGAGCTTTACGCTGCATGCTGAGCTCTGTAGTATGTGCATTAACCTAGTGGTCTGTATTATTGGATTCAGAAGGATTGAAGTCAGAGTGAGACGGTCTTTCAGCCTTTATGGGACCGCATCCGTCACGCGCACTCTCTTTCTCTGATCTCAGCAGCAGGCACTGATAACGGTGATGAAAAATAGTATTTCCCGTTCCTTGATTTATCTCCAAACTGCCCCCAATACCCCGCATTCTCCCTGCAAACAATGTAGTTAATTTATGGCGCCGCTCCCCTTTGACTTCAAAGACAAAAAAAACGTACTGGCAATGGTCACAATTGTAGAGAGAGATGGCCCAGGCTTAAGCCACTTTGCAGCAGTGAAAAACAAGCCTCCATTGTGAAGGCACTTGTGAACAGGAATGAGGGGCTGGTTGTGTGTCATGATTGTGGCACCCTACAAGGAATGCTGCTGAACTGGTGTTTATGGATTAAACTGAGCTGCAGAATTATTTATATGACGAAAATTAACACGTCTCGTTTCGATCTTGTTATGACAGCACAAAACACAAACACAAGAAAGGCGTGATCTGTATTAATTTCTTCACTTCTTTTGAATGTACAGTTCTGAAGCAGCATCAGTCAGTGGGTGGCATGAATGCTTGTTTCTCTGATAAGACACTGCCGCCTTCCACTGCTATTAACTAGGCACAACTGCTGCAGGGGGCAATGCAAGGCCAGTAGCCTAAGGGGTATGATAAACAAACATTTCCAGAAAACGTAGTACTAAGGATGTACACCTTTTCAAAGTGGGAAAAGGAAACGACTCGTAAAATAAAACATTCGAAACACGAAAAATCCGCTGGTAAACAAGCCCATGTTTTTTCCACAGTAAGGGTTGGGAGGTAAGCATAGCAGGTAGGGGTGGGAAAGGAAAAGAGATGGGAAAAACGAGCAAATCAGCTAGTGACTGGTGTATGCTTAATCGCACAAACATCTCATCAATGTGTAAAATTACATCATGGGATGGAGCCGGTCACAGAAAAACATATCCGCCCTTGTGAATCCGCTATCGTAGGCCGGAGTGCAGCAGGGGTTAAATAAATATCTAAAAAAAAACTCCGTTTTCCGTGCAATGCTTACGCCAAAGACACCAGTGAGAAAACAAGCACTGACGACCGTCGGCCATGGCGCAAAGTAAACATTAAAAACAAGTCAGCAAGAACTTTGTAAGGGCCCCAGACCAAAACTGCGCTCATTAGGGCCGAAAACAAAGGGACCACTGTGTGGTGCAGGGACCGGCAACAGGGGATTTTTACTGCAATAAACTGCAGATGGAACATACTTCAGATAATTTATATTCTACGCTGAAAATAACTCCGCTGGGTGAGAACACGGTGCATCTGCGGGTAATCAGCAGATCAAAGGTTCGAATCCCTGCAGGGAAGGCTCAGCCTTTTATCCTTCCAACTTGGACGGAATATGCATACACCGTAAAACACAGCCCAGTTTGTGGTGAGCGCTCTAAACACAGTCCTTTTACTGGTGTTTATTCCGGGATTTCAAATGGGTGCTATTAAGTGTAGTAATTGAGCAAACACTTACAGTGCTGCAAAGCGGTCAGTTTGCGGCGCTTAACAATAAATGCTTCACGCCACTTCATCAATGGGTGCTGTACTTAAAGTCTTCTCGGCCCACTGGTGAATCGCTGGAAGTCTGAAAACCCAGATTTCTGTGTCTCACTTAAACACAGCTTGCATCCGGTTCCAATGTAGAGGTCACCTTAGGAGAAACTGTCACAATAATGAAAAAGAAACAGAGGAGACGCTGTGCTACTGCTTTTTCAGCACAGCTAACGCGTAAAACGTCTTTGAAGTGACCCTGCTGCTGGAAGTGAGGCCCGGCCCCTTGAGTGGAAGAACAATTAATAAAATGTCTCTAAAAGCTGCGTACTACTCCGGAACGCACGGCTCGTGCTGTTATTGTAGTTACTGGCTGACATCACTGGTCTCAGATGTGTCATTGGTATCCGTGCATTGCAATCACTCAACTTATGTAATGATATACGCATTTCTCGTGACGCCATCGCAGTAAAGTCACATGTCCCTTTCCTAAGATCCAGATAATTTGATTTGCAGTGAAGTCATTATTATAATAATTACAGGGTAAAAACTAGAGAATTCCAACCTCTTTTTGGGCACTAGCTACAGGTTCAATCCGTAGGGTGTATTTATTTCTACCGAAAAGCAGCAGCCTGCTTTTTAAACCAGTAGGGCTTCTGCTTTTGGATGACAGAAAAGGATTTGGAAAAGTACCAGCTAGGCACACAAGCGTCGTTCAGAACAGTGGAGGAAACTGGAGCCGTGGCTTCCGGGGGAACACGGCTTCTTTAAATGCCGCGGGTTGGCCATTTCTACGCTCTTTCAACACCGACTCAATTCGCTCGGAATTCATCCAGTCCTGCAGAGAGGCAGACTATTGTATCTTTTAATCCATTGGCTGGAAGTCTTTGTGTGGTTGAAGCCACATCCGTTTAATGAGAGCCAGATGGCAGAATGCAATAACAAGCATTTCAAAGAAAAGCAGGGCGGCGCGTTAAAATCAATTAGTAACATGATACAGGATACCAGGTTAAGCAAGGGCGGCAGCGTTCGGAAAGGCAATAAATTGCTTTAGCAGATAACAAACAAAAGCAAAAGCACGTGACCAAGGAGGAATGCAGCTGCCAGCCTGCTCGCTCCCGAGAGCAAAACGCCATGGGAGTGAACATTTTAAGAAGAGGTGGGACATGCACCCGCCTTTGGCCAATTGCGTGCTTTCATTTTTTGAAAGCCACACGCAAAGGCCAATAGAATGTGACAACCACACGCACAAGCTTTCTGAAAGCTTTCTGAATGTCTGGAGTGATTCCAAGAGGCCCTCTCCTAGATCAGCGCATGCGCGCTGCGCTAGGCTCGACCTAAAAATGACAAAATACGTAAATTACAAAATATGCCACAAAATTTACTCAACTCTGCTACATAATATGGCCCTCTCCTGGAATAATTCCATTGGCCCTGGCTACAGGGGTGGGACAACCACAGGGATGGGACAAACAAAAGAAGAGAAAGATCAGCCATCAGATAAAAAGGAAGTAAATGAGAGTGACAATAAAACAAACAAATGGTAAACAATAAGCGGGTATTAATTCCACTAGATAAAACAAGATTTACAGGCATGTTTACAGAGGAGTGTGGGGCGAGTGAAAACACGCAAGTTCATGTTAGATGCTCTTTAATAAAGAAAAAAGTAGTTCCTGAAACAGATCCTAAAATAAAAGCCGTGGCGGGATACTGTAATTGGTCTCTGCTATTAGGGAGGACTAAACACAGGAAGAGGCATGACAAATGCATGCCATGGACAAATAGGGAGAAAGAATATGAGACCGACGATGGAGCCAGCAAATGGGAAGCCTATGGGCGGGCTGAAGCCCACAAAGTATATACAACATGTTTTGAAGAGACAGCGTAAGCGCTGTCTACTTGAGACCTAAAAAAGGCTCTCAAGGATATACCCAACAGTCACTGGCATAACTAATGCCCTGCTCATAGACTGAAACTAGCACAGGAATACAGAACAAAGTTACAGACAAAGAAACAGACTCAAGGAAGAAAAGAACCACTGCCAACTCAGCAAATACGTGGGCAAAAGCCCAACAGGGACAAGACAAAATTAGGGATATCCAGATTATCTTGTTTACCTCCAAATATGGATCAACCTCAAATTAAAAAGAAAAGCAACAGTAAAGTAAATCAGCAGGCTGCCAATATGTAAGCATTAACCATTGTCCTCTTCTGGGGAAAGATAAAGCACAAAGCCATCTCAAGCATGATGTGAAAAGTTTGCCTGTCAAAATGTATTGGAGATTCCGTTTGACATATTACAAGACCCACAGGCAATAATTAAGGCTCTCAGGTTTCTGTTTAGACTGAATTTTACACATAAATACAGATGGAAAACTATATTTTCCTTCATATTCATAAATAGAAACAGAAAAATACTGAAGAACATGAGCAGTTCTTTTCTGATAGGCTTTAGCTGTACACGGTGTACATTAAATATCAGTAGCTGAGTGGGAGTCACAAAAACAAAGGAGTAGAGGCGCACTCAGAAGTGTCAGTATTGCTGCAAGATGAGCAAACTGCAAACATTTATATTAAGGATGCATTTCTCTTCCTCGGAGCCAGCACCCATTCCCTGTATAGTCACAGCCTGATAGGCAGAGGAGCTGTGAGGCAGGTTGTGTTGGTGTGACCTCAGGGCTCCTAGTTTTGAAAGTGGGGGGGGGGGGGGATTTGAAATACGTGCAACAAACTTGAAAAGGAAACATTGGAAATCCCTGCACTCTAGCACCTCTGGACTAGTCTAATTGAAATATTCTTGTCTGGTGAGAGCTGGTATTAGCACAGATGACTTCAAGAAGGCCACAGCAGCTGGGGCAACACGTAGCTTGGCATGTGTACAAAATTACGTTGGCATTATATTTATGTTACGGTTAGCTCAGAGTTTCCAAAGAAATACATTTTTTTGTTTTCTCAATAACTTTAGCGCAATTCGACAAATCGGCACAAAAAACTCTCCAAAGAAAGTACACCCACTTTGGGTTCTTGCTAACCTTAACTTGCACACATATGACCTCACAATATTTATACAACTAAATAACACCCAAAAGCGAAATATAATTAAATACCAACACATAATCAAACCAATTAATGATACTACATTTATAGTCATCTCTGTGGATGTGGTAACGGTAATGTGATATTTAAAAACATCTGTAAGACGCTATACAACATTTGTAATTGCATCTGTTTCATAAAGAGTGAGGTCATGAGCAATGCATTTGGTGTGCAAGCTACAGTTTGCATTGCTATTGTGCAAGGTTTGTGCTCCTAACCATAACTTGCAAGTGCCAGTGGGGTTTCTGTTTTAACCATAACTGCACTGTATCTGTGTTTTGTGAGAATATTTGAGTTTTATTAAATATACATTGAGGTGCTATAATGGGAGCGAACCAAAACTTTATTTTAACCTATGTGTTTTTCAGTGAATGCACATATATGTATAGGAAATGGGTAGCTGCCAACCATTAGGTCGGCATCCAAGGACCCGCACTCAACTGCGTCTGCCCATTCCTCATGGGAAGAATCTACGGAGACGGTCTGCCACTCTACACATCGGAAATCAAGAATCTGATCTGTGGAGACCCCCAGGGATCGCCCCTCAGCATGACCCAGTTCAGTGAGTACATGACACCGCTCACCAACATCATCTGATCCCAAAACATCACCATCATCTCCTACGCTGACAACACCAACTGAACCTCTTCCGGACAGACAAAATAACTACCACCAGAACCAACTTCACCAACTTCATGACCTAGGTAGCAGAATGGATGAGAACTACTTGAAGCTCAACTTGGACAAGACAGAAGTACCAGTCTTTGGAAAGAAGATCTCCACATGGGATGCCACCTGATGGCCGACAGAACTAGAACCAACACCCACCAAAAATGCCAGAAATCTGGGGATCATCCTAGACAACAAGCTTAACATGAAGGCAGAAGTCAAAGCAGTGAGCTCCACCTGCTTCCACATCCTATGTATGCTACAAAACGTCTTCAAATACCTGCCACAGAACAGTAAAAGGACCTTTACTCTTATTCTATGAGTGTATGGAGAGGTCAACTGGCTCAAGAGGACATCATAGGTATTTACACTGGCCCGTTCTCCATGACGAATGTGTGACTACAGGAGTAGCCCACCCCTGCCAGACCATGAAGTAAAGAGTAGCCTTAATTAGGGTATTGAAATTCAAATAAGGAGAGGTAGGAAATTCCAGTTCAACAAATACATATGTTTGCTAACCTACACTAGAAGTAGAGTGAGGGATCCTTTTTGCCCCTGACCAGTTATCTGGGTTCTTATTGTGAGCAGAAACATGTCAGCATGTTCAAAGGATCATGCGGCCATGGTACCCCTAAACATCCAGTAATTTGTTTATTCACATTTTAATCATACCTGAGGTACCACATAATAAAGAATATACCTGTAGTATACCTTTAGGCATTTTAATATCAACTGGATCACTGTATTGTCCAGGAAAAGAATATATCTTAAGAACTGCCATATTAATTGGGGTCGAGTCCGCACTAGAAGTTCCATCTTACCAGGGTGGGATGAGGTGGCCAATGATGAAGCATGCCACATTACGTGGGTGAGACCACCACATCCAAAATCTTTTTTTTGACCCAAAACAGGTCAAATAACGTGGGGAGAAGGAGCTTTAAGTAAGTAGGTAATTTGATTATGCATGATTAATTAAAACCTTTGCACGTTCAATGGGTTACATTAAGGTTGATAAAACACAATTTAAAATAACAACAAAAAATACTGATAGCAAAACAAGTGGACAGCTGAAAGATAGCATCAGGAACTGGCTTGGTTGAGGTGTTCTGTATTCTGCTTTAAAGTGCAATATGGAAGTGCAACATGCAGGACAAGAATTCAAAAGTGGCATGAATGGGCGTATATTAAACATGTTAAAGTGCATCCCTTAATGCACTGAAAACAAGGGACAAAGAAGGTATGGAAGTGCAAAAGAGCGGGTTAAAGTGCATGATTGTGTCCCTTAGTTAATCAGTTTTAGATATCAAATAATTTACTAAGTGATGTCTAAACCGTTGGTTCTTGGTCGCCAGCGGAAACATTTATAAGCTAGTTGTTCCTGAACAGGTCTGTTTGGGGTCAGTGGCTTCAAATGTTAGAGTCATTCGGTCCATGTTTCTCATTTTTATTTAATGCCACTTCAATCCCCTGGAGATATTTCATTGATCAGGATATAATTTGTGGATCCGCTGAGTTAAGGCAGGTCAGTACTGCTTGTCTGCAAGAGCATAACCTGAGCTGGTTCCAGATTGGACGAAGCCAGTGGAGGCAAGGGCTTAGGGTCGTTAGGAAAAGGACTTACCTGTTCTGTCAATAGATTCACTGCACTTGTTATAATTTATGATATCATTGAAGTACATGCCAACACAAAGCTTGCAAAGCTTCTTTCCATTCTGCATTACCGTTATATACCTGCTTCTCTTCCCATGTCCTCCACTTGGCACATTTCTCTCCCTTGTTTCCCTAATTACTGTTCTATTTAAGCTTCTGCAATGGATGAACAGGTTAATGCATTCCTTGTAGAAATTTATTGGTGGACCCAAAGTCACAGGCTCAACTCCTCGGTAAGTCCACACAGCCTCTCAGCCTTCCGATGTTAATAAAATAAAGTGTTAATTAGTAGCATACTAAGTGCTATCAAAAACCAGTGATAGTTCTTAATGTGCTGCAACAAATGTACTATTTGTCCTTGCTGTTGTGTCCATCACAAGGATACAACTCTTTCTTCTTCTTTTTACCTAGAAAGCTGTCCCCTCCCTCCTCTGTGACTCACATAGAAGCTCTCCATGCAGCAAGATTGCTTGCACCATGAACTCGGAATAGTATTTTCTAGGACTCTTTGGACCATCCTGAAACATTTATATAAACATCTAGGTCATTGTTTACATAATGTTACTAAAATTAGCTTGTGGTAAGGAATTAATATGCTGATATAGAACAGAGCAGTGTTACAAAGATGAATCGCACACAGATACGTGTAGGACCTTCTTTATTCTTCCACCACCACAGTTCCAGTCAGCTGTGGAATGTTGACAACAGTCCATGGGAGGGTCCATTAAGAGGGAGGAAAGAGGGGGGGGGCGGAATGGACCAAGTAGATTATAACACATCTCTTTTGCAAAGAAGCGAAAGGGAAGGGAAAGGAAAGCGAGGGAGTGAGAAGGAAGCAAGAGGTACAGTGACAAGTCAATATACAATTGCATATCATACTGACAATTGAAGAAATATGCTACCAGGATACAATAGCTAAAGGTTAGGAATGAAAAACTATGTTAAGTTATAGTCCTTGAACCATACCGGAATAGTCTTGGTTCTCCTAGAAACCCAGGGAACTTGAGGTACATTATCCCTTCCCACTCCACTAGGGTCTCGGATGACTGCGGCTCTTTCCCCCAGCTTGTGGGGAATGATTCTGTCCATACTCCAAGTTTGGCCATTCTCAAGGTCAACCACATTCTTTCCCACTTTGGTAATTTTGAAAGGTTCAGAAAATCTAGAGGCTTCCCTCCTGCGGGGTTTTGGAAGGTCGATTCAAACTAAATCTCCTTCTTGAAAGCCGCAATACTTGACACACTTGGTTTGGTCATATCTGTATTTATATTTGTTCTGATGCTCACTCACCCTCTTGGAAATCTCATTACGATCCACAACACACTGACTCATATTTTTCAAAGTGGGAGGTGATAATTTAGTCTTAGGCAAATGGCTTTCAATGACATGAATGGAGAGATTCCTGTGACGCTATTGGGAGTAGAGCGATATGCCCAAATGGTTTCTTGTAAAGCGGATAAAGCAGATGTGCCCAGAGTTTCGGCCCTTTGTAAGCATTCCTTAAATACCCGGTTCATCCGCTCTACCAGTAAATTGCGGGGACAATACAATGCTATTTTCTGGTGACTTATGCCTAAATCATTCAAGAAACTTTTCATGTTTTCTGAGGTGAACTGTAATCCGTTATCTGTGATTAAGGTGTCAGGAATACCTTCGTCAAAAAATGTTCACTTTAAGAACGTTATGATGGCTTCCAAGTCAATTTGGTGTACACACTTAAAAACCACCCATCGGGAGTTATAGTCCACTAACACCAAGATGAACTGTTCTTTTAGCATTCTGAGATTAGGTGGTCCTATAATGTCCAGTGCTAATTTAGACCATGGTTTACTAGGAACCTCAACAGGAGAAAGAGGTGGTTTACGTGTTTGGTGAGTTTTATCACTCTTACCACACTCAAAACAGTCTTTCACCATACTCTCTGTCATGGAGTTCATACCGGGCCACCAATAGTCCAGGCATACTTTGTTCTTGGTGAGACTGCGTCCTAGATGACCGATATGTGCTAACTCCACAATTTTCTCTCTCAACTTCACAGGAGGGATGATTTTCTCCACTCTACATACTGTCCCTTCCTGTATGTTGAGGTCCAGCCTCACCTCGGAGTACTTGCCCAGTGACGCCGGGAGCTCATTTTTGGTGGTAGGCCAACCCTCCCTTGTGTACATTTTAAGGGAGTTCATCTCCTCATCCGCATACAACACAAGCTTCCCATTCCTCCTTATTGAGACATGTTACTTGTAAGACGATCTCCTCACCTACCCCATTGTTAATTTTATCCTCCACATCCATGTGAGTACGGGATAGATAGTCTGCCACAACATTTTGTGTACCAGGTACATAATTTACCTTGAAATTGTAGCCTTCTAATCCCAACACCCATCTAGCAATTCTGGGAGTGGTCCTGTTTGAGCCTTTTGTGGTGAATACAAATACTAGGGGTTTGTGATCTGTTCTTACCGTAAATGGTATTCCCCATAGGAAGAACCTGAAGTGTTTAATGGCCCAAAAAACAGTCAGCGTCTCTTTTTCCACCACTGAATAGTTATTTTCTGCTCCTTTAAGAGCACGAGATGCAAATGCCACTACTTGTTCTTTACCATCAGTAAACTGTGTAAGGCTGGCACCCAAACCTTTGTTGCTGGCGTCTGTACACAGGACTGTTGGTTTGGTGGGGTCAAATCTACCAAGCAACGGTGCAGATACAATTCCTTCTGTCACTGCTGTAAAAGCGTCATTACATTCTTTACCCCACACATACGGGACCTTGGATTTAAGCAACCTTCGTAATGGTTGAACAATACTAGCATAGTTGCAAACAAATTTAGAATAGTATTCTAACAGCCCTAGGAATGACTCTAGGTCTTCAGTACATGACGGGGCGTCATTATTTTTAATTGCTTTTACCAGATTTAATTTGGGTCTGATGCCATCATGTAAGATAGTGTGGCCAAGGTATTCTACTGATCCTACCCCTATGCGACACTTCTCTTTTTTTTAAAGTAAGTCCTGCTTTTTCTAGGATGGATAGTACACTCCTCAGCCTGACATTGTGCTCATCCACATCTTTTCCATAAATGAGAATATCGTCCTGGAAGCACAATGTTCCAGGAAGATAACTCAGCACATGCTGCATGATTCTTTGGAAGGCAGCCGCGGCTTAAGCCAATCCGAAAGGCATACGCCGGAATTGAAATGCACCCAGCGGGGTTATGAAAGATGTAAGGTGGCAGGAATTAGGATGGAGCTCAACCTGATGGTATGCTGCAGAGAGGTCGAGGACACTGAAACAACTGGCTCCATTAATTAATGTGAGGACCTCATGAATCCGTGGTAGTGGATGTCTGTCCATCCCAAATGTTTCCATTAAGATCCCTGAGGTCCACACATAACCTTATATCTTTGCTTGAAGCTTTGGTTGTGAGAACTATAGGGGCCAA
Source organism: Calotriton arnoldi (assembly GCA_963921515.1). Taxonomy (NCBI): domain Eukaryota; kingdom Metazoa; phylum Chordata; class Amphibia; order Caudata; family Salamandridae; genus Calotriton; species Calotriton arnoldi. The sequence goes on along the minus strand of CAWUFW010001391.1, from coordinate 2,818,869 downwards.
CCACTTGGAATGTTCGATGGGTTCTATCACTCCAAGAGCCAGTAAGCGATCTAGTTCCAGTCGTAGCGGAGTTTGCAAAAGGTGGGGAATGGGTCTTACCTTACGTGCGACTGGTTTGGCGTTGGATTTTAATTTGATGGAGTGTTGATCATTTTTAAGTAACCGTAAGTCTTCAGTGAACACCTAAGAGAATTCATTACAAACTTCCTTCCCACCAACTGACTGATCCACCAGTAATACTTGGTCGGGAGTATTGGGGTCTAACTTGATACCCAATTCCTTTTGGTGCCTCCACCCCAGCAGGCTAGACCCTTTTTGCGTGACATAGATTTTCCAAATACTGCTCCGCCCCTTGAATCCAATCTCCATGGTGGTCATTCCCAAAAGGGGTATGGGATCACCGTTATAACCCCCGGGTTGTATGTCAGGGGATTGTAGGATATCTTGCCAGGTGGGAAAAAGTTCAGAAAAGCATTTGGCATCAACTAGGGTGTAGGGTGAACAGGAGTTACCAAATACAGACACATGTTTTTTATCAAGTGTGATGTTGCAACAGGGAAAACAAGTAGCTTCACTACCATCTTGTAATTGGAAGACGAATTTACTTTTGTGGTGTTGGTCTTGCTCAATGGCTAATACCAGTTTGTTGCTCAGTTCTCGACAGACCCTTGCCATATGGCCCCTTTTACCACACTTGTGGCAAACAATTGTTCTCGCTGGGCAAGCTACATTATTAGATAAGTGAGCCGGGCTGCCACATCTGTAGCACTTGGATTTGATTGAAGAATGGCTAGTGTTATTGCTTTTACTCTTGTTATCCTTAGTTACATCTTGCTTATTGATGACATTTACATCCGTATGTTTGTCCCCACTATCTTTCATAGCCACGATACAATCTGCAGTATGTTCAATCCCAACCGCAATATCAATCGCTTCCTTGAGGTCAGGATTAGCCACTAGTAGTATTTCTTGGATTTTGGGGTTATTGGTGCACCTGACTAGTTGGTCCCTGATAAGGGATTCTTGGAGGGACTCAAATTCACATGTGTTAGCTAACCCCTTTAATGCAGCAATAAAAGGTTTCACTTTCTCGTGTTTACCGTGTGTTCTAGAAAAGAATTTGTGTCTCTCTAAGACAACATTTATCTTCTTGCCAAAGTGTTTTTCTAACATGTTCACTGCGGCTTGGTAAATGTTCTCATCTTCATCACTATCCTCCCACTCGTGACTAGACATTGATCTATTATCGTATGTTTTATGTCCTTCAATACCCAAGTTATGAAGTAGAGTGTGTAGTTTACGTAAAGGTGAAAATGTTTCTCCTCCTATTGCAATAAGGTAAGATTCTAATAAACCAAACCATTGCTTCCAAGGCAGTAAGGGTTCACCAACTTCGTTCAGAAAAGGAGGTGGCTGAGACATTTTTGGTGAAGCCATTATAGTTGCACAGGGAAAAACAAAAAGGCAGAGTTCAAATATGAGGAGATCACAGCAGACCACTTAAGGCTAGTAGGAAGTCAGTAAAGGCTACAAGTAGGGTGATCCTTATAAACGTCCCTCAAATTTTCCTCCAAAAAGTAGAGTGCAAGCAGAATACATGAAGATAAAAGACAATTCATGATCACAGTAATTAATAGGATTGACATATGTAGGTTTATGAATAGTGAAAAGCTGTGCCTGTCAGCACAATGAGCATAACCAGCACATTAATATACAGTTTGAGGATGTCCTTGAGAGTATCTTTGAAGAGCTGTGCCAATCAGCGTGGAGAAGAGATTGGCAAAACACTTGTATACAAATAGTACTCCGTATTCCACTGGCAGGCTCCAGTACTGGTGTAAATTGCTAGCAAAAACTGTGCTTGTCAGTGAAAAGCATGAAGGAATTATTAGCTCAACAAGAACTAATAAAGTGACAAGCAATATCTTTTGTGTAGAGGGCTGTGCTTGCCAGCGTAGAGAGAGCTGACAAGCAATATCTTCTGTGTAGAGGGCGCTGACAAGCAATATCTTCTGTGTAGAGGGCTGTGCTTGTCAGCGTAGAGAACGCAATGAGGAGGGAAGGAAGCGTAGACACACCTCCAGGCGCTACCGGCGTGACAGAAACAACGGTGGAGAAAAAAAAACATCAACACGGCTCCCTTCGTTGTAGCTCGTGAGATAAACGAGACACAGGCTTAGCAGAACCGCGAAGGGTGGGCGGCAGTCTTGTCAGAAACGCCACACCACGATGGGCTTGATGAAGGAGTACCCATGAATAAGAAGCAATGGTGTAAATGTGTGAAGACACACCTCTGGGCGTTTTTTGTATGACGAGAGGGGAGGGGCGCTGAGAAGGGAAATCCGCTGCAGTTTGGAAGCCGAGAAAGAGGAGTGGCCGTAAAGCAGACTCGCTGACAGCAATTGGAATCCGTTGCGGCTTAGGAAGCCGAGAATGAGAAGCGGGCAGCAGAGTTTGTGACAGGAATTCCCCAGAGAATCTACCTCAGGAAACAGCGAGGGACTCGTGGGGGAACCTGCAGAAGGCGTTTACGCTATGCGTGCCATCGGCTGACACGAAGTCACGACACACGAAGCGAGCTTCCACAAATCTCCGCTAGGGCCAGCAGGAGGGAAACAGCCCAGGAATGTCAAATAGGTCAGCACGGCACAGCAATAAAAGGCAGGACAGCCGGGATTAGCGATGAGGCTGTGCGTGACCGAGCATCCAACACAGGTACACACAACACAGTACCTGAAGCAGAAGACTACTGGAAGGAGAGTGGTCACCACAAGTGGACTTCAAACCAGGAGAGACTCGTCTTCAGCTCATCCAGGAGTGGCACCAGAAGTCGTGTCACAGCAGTTGACACTGGAGTAGTAGTTGGGGATGGTGGTGGACCGTCCCCACACGCTGATTCGTCGCGTCACCAATGTTACAAAGACGAATCGCACACAGGTAAGTGTAGAACCTTCTTTATTCTTCCACCACCACAGTTCCAGTCAGCTGGAGTCAGCTGTGGAATGTTGACAACAGTCCATGGGAGGGTCCATTAAGAGGGAAGAAAGAGGGGGGGGGACGGAATGGACCAAGTAGATTATAACATACATGCCAACACTAAGCATGCAAAGCTTCTTTCCATTCTGCATTACCGTTATGTACCTGCTTCTCTTCCCATGTCCTCCATTTGGCACATTTCTCTCCCTTGTTTCCCTAATTACTTTTCTATTTAAGCTTCTGCAATGGATGAACAGGTTAATGCATCCCTTGTAGAAATGTATTGGTGGACCCAAAGTCACAGGCTCAACTCCTCGGTAAGTCCACACAGCCTCTCGGCCTTCCAATGTTAATAAAATAAAGTGTTAATTAGTAGCATACTAATTGCCATAAAAAAACAGTGATAGTTCTTAATGTGCTGCAACAAATGTACTATTTGTCCTTGCTGTTGTGTCCATCACAAGGATGCAACTCTTTCTTCTTCTTTTTTACCTAGAAAGCTGTCCCCTCCCTCCTCTGTGACTCACATAGAAGCTCTCCATGCAGCAAGATTGTTTGCACCATGAAACCGGAATAGTATTTTCGAGGACTCTTTGGACCATTCTGAAACATTTATATAAACATCTAGGTCATTGTTTACACAATGTTACTAAAAATAGCTTGTGGTAAGGAATTAATATGCTGATATAGAACAGAGCTGGCCTAGTTCGGAGAAGTGGAAAAGAATCCAAAACTGTAGTTTGCCAATGGGTAGATGGTTACATGTTAGTTTCTCAAAAAGCAAATGAAAATATCGTGAATGTAATTCACTTAAGTGCTTGGGAAACATACTGTCATAGCTAAGATACTGCCATTGATTTGCTATTGTTTTATAGCAATGATATAGACCAGGGTTATGAACACCATAAAAGATTCCGCTATCATATCATAGTGAACGAAACTCAACATGGGAAAGGACACAAATTAGAAGAGATGCTCTTTTGCCATCGAAACAAATAAAATATAAAAAACTGAAAAATATACCTGAGACACACGGAGATGCCCAAGTGGATGGAAAATAGTTAATTGGCTTCAACTTGGCACACTAAGTTGCTCATTTTGTTTGCAGTTTCAATCATTTCGAAATTTTGTTTAAAAAAAACAACAGAAGTACTGGTGCCCAAAATATTGCTATGTCCACAAGGAGGCACTGCCCACATCTGCTATTAATGCTATCCATTCCCACGATCTTTTACTTTTCACCACTTGTCCTTCCCATCTACCTGTTTCCTCCCCATTTCGACTCCAGTATAAAGTGAAATTGTATTTGCTCTGCCCCAGTCCTACCTGACTATTCCAAGCTTAGTCACCTCTGTAATGCATCCAGACACACAGAGAACCTCTGCCTTTAGTGTCTGCAGAGAAAATATATACCTGCTGGCTGACCATGCTTTCCTCTTGATGGCAGGGCAGGGTTTGGGGGCCTCTTCTAGCAAAGGGACAGCTACTACCCAGGCCTGCTCGCTCTTGACCTGCAGGAGTGGGAGCGGGAGTGGGATACATGATGTGGACCTGGGGCATAGGCGCGGGAAGTAGCAGTGAAGGGTGTGCTGTAGCACCCCAAATGCAACCATGCTGGAGTTCCGAAGGTGAATAAGCAATAAAGATGCCCTTAAATTTTATTTTTATCTCGTCACAGAGGTCAAATGTCAGGCTGCATCTTGTAAGTAATTGCTGCTTAATACTTTAACATTGAGACTGGTGTTTACATTTCTTTCTCTGACTGCAGAGTGACAGGATTTTGCAACATGGACTCTGTGACAATCGTACTGGGGTCCAGGGAGTGTGAGAGGAAAGGTTGCAGGATGTCAATTTATTTCCAACACACAGCAAAACTTAAATACCTATAAATTAACTGTACAAATATTCCAAAATATATTAGCAGTTGAGCAACCACAAATGAAGCCGATGGAAACAAGGATTTTTATAGGATCAAACTAAAGCAAGCTACTTTACTTGGTGATGCGCAAGTGATAAATATTCGACGACACACGATTACTAAATATTATCGTTTGTGCGCTATAAATTACAAGTAAAACTGCATGTCTGTGCAAATTTAATGGCCATTTCAATGGAAAATGTGCCAACTGAAAATGACAGTGCACTACCACACCATGCTTTAGGAATATATTTACGACAGTGTGCTCCCAAATGCACCACAGGTTACATAACGCCCCCTTTCCACTCTCATGCTGAATGGACATGGCTCATTTGCTACACTTCATTTTTTGTGTGATGCTTGCATTTTTCACAATCCCCATGACTTCAGTGATGTAACATTGATGGTAGCACCCCCACCTCGAAAATTGTTCCAGCATCACCGGCCTGAGAAATGGCTAGGTACGTAAAACGTATTAATTATCAGGACCACTGGCCACGGGAGGGACTGAAAGAATCTAGGTCTCCAAAAATAAGTGCCTGCGGTGCCGACTGGTAATGACCAACCCAAATTAACTACTGGAACTCCCACAGGGCAAGCCACTGGGCCCCAGAAATTCAATTGTACAGCAACCACAGAAAGACAGCTTTCCACCAAGAGGTCCACAGTCACTCTAGAAAATGTTCTTCAGCCCCAATTCTCCTCCCCCCCCCAAGGGAACATTAAATATAACATTTACTTAATGTCATGCCACTCACACCACCACCCTCGTTAGCGACAGATGCTCTCACAAATACACAAAATATACCTGGTTCTCTTCCACCTACCCACACCACCACGCTTGAATATATCCAGTATTTCAAAAAACGAAAAATACCTGATGCCTTGCCACCTTGCCCCACAACTTTAGATATATTCCTTTCCCACCCATGCTAATATTTAAAAAGTGTAATACCTGGTGTCCTGCTGTACTCTCACCATCATAGGCACTATCCCTCGACCCCCACCTGCCAAGCTCTCTGCCGACAGCTGAGAGCCAACACCTCATTGACGCCATCTTTGTGAAAGGTACCCATCAGAGCGGCCTGGGACCCCCATCAGCACAAGTCTGCACAGATCCACACTTGACAGGAAATGCAGCTGGTACATTCCCCTTCCTCTCTTGGGTCCTTGGAGATCCAAGAGAGGGTCTATTGAGACCAGGGCACAAGTGCTAAAAAAAGAAGTGGGGGGACTAACCTAGTTAATCAATATGCAAGTGGCATCGCAGCGTGTGGCATCGCGGCGCGTGACATCGCGGCGTGTGACATCACAGCGCGTGACATCACAGCGCGTGACATCACAGGAACTGGCATCACAAGAAGTGACATCAGATCTTAAGCCCTCACATATATGTTTAGCAGGTGTATCATGAGTACATTTGAGCACATTTCGAGCATATTTGCAAACCCTCCTGATTTAGGCACAAGATTCACACTTTTGTACGCTACACATAAAACAATGTTACCTTTTATCAGCGTTAAGTTTTCTCTAGCCATAGTGCTTTAAAAGAAATAGTGATATTTAAATTATTACAACGCCTCCTCAGGGGTATAAGCGCTATATAAATGCTATTTATTTTGTGCAAATGCTGGGAAACATCAACACATCTGAAGTTTCTACAGTGCATGCATATCTCCTAAACAGAGGCTGAACAAAGTTAAAAGCTGCCTCTCTTCAGTATGTGTGAAGTGCTAACAAGGTGTGAGCCTTTGTTTCCCCTCCACTGCATTTGCATCAGGTGTGAGTCTCCTGACTGCTCCCAGCCAGGAGACTCCAACAAAAGGAGGCCTGATGACCCCTCCGATTCGGCCTTTGTTATGGGCCCAGCAGGAGTCAGAACGAAGAGAGCCCCGTCCCGCGCCCGCCTGCACGTTGTTGCAGATAGAAAGCAGATAACAACGTGCAGGCGCTGCAGGATGTGTCCCTGTGTTTGTAAATTACACCGGGACGAATTCAGCATATTTTACGTGGGGCCACACTTCTTGGCAGGGTGGACGGCGTCCACCCTGTGAAAAAAGTGGGGGGGACGCCGTCCACCCGCGTGTACCCCCGACTCGTGCCCTGATTGAGACCCAAGAGAGGCAGGAAAGATGGCTGCCCGGCAACCACCATTCCATCACCTCCCTTGGGTCTCAGTAGACTCAGCAGAGGCGGCATATCAGCATCAGCCTGAACATTGACTTTGCCATCAGAGCAATCAATAAACGGAATTTCGAAACCAGTGTCCATACATAACAAGTTTTTTTATGACTCTCGGCTATTTCAGGATCTAGCTAGAGACCGCATAGCTGTTTGACAGAGGTTATACGATCTGCACAGAGAAAGAGTAGCAAAAGGTGATGATTACTCAGCTATCGGTTGATAAGATTCACATATTGACCAGTCCATACACCTCAGCCACTGGCTGATTGCAACTGTCATTTGTGACGTATGGCCATTTCACTGATGGAACAAGGAGATCACAACCCAAACTTAGGGGTGCAAAGACACATGAAAATCACATTTGTTGATCTCACTCGATCAGCAAAAAATATTCAACCTATGTTTAACGAAAATGCATGTACAAAATAAGACGAAAAGCATGGATGGAGAAAGCAAAAACGCAAAGAAATTGAATAATAGAAATAGCAAAAAGTCAGAAACAAAAAGCTGCATGCAAAACAATTTAATTGTCACAACGAACACCTGGCAGAGCAACAAAACTACAAACCATGGCAGCCAAGCGGGTCAAATAATCAATCACAAAGGATGTACAGATTCTCGATCAGACTTTTCAAAAGCTCACCCACCTGTCAAAAACAAAGAGCCACTAACCACAGACCAAAAGTTATTATGCATGATTTAACCCACAAAGAGGAAGTTCCTCTGAGTGGGGCTGCTAGAGATGCCAGCACAAATGATGTTGGCAGACTTGCTCATACAGCTCAAACAAAAACTGATACATGCACAAGGAAATTTCACAACAGACAAAAAAACATGAATACACAGATCCAGAGTGCCTAGTGAGATTCTGCATTACTGAAACACGTAAAACAAATCTACTGCATGGTACTTGTCATTGTCCACAGAATGTACATAGCACAATTTTAGGATAGAATTCACCTGCATGGCTCTGGAGAGTTGGGCTGCAGTGATCTGTGCATTTTTGTTGATTGACCCTGTTTTTTTAGGTCGAGCCTGGGCAGCGCATGTGCTGCTCTGCGAGCCTTGCTGTATTGGAGTATGTACGTGAAGCCCCGCCCACTCTCCGCCCATATTTGTCATTGGCTTGTGTCATTGTCCTTCGTAAATGCTGGCTTCTGATTCGGTATTAGGCTTGTTAGTCCCTCCTTAGTACCGCCTTGTCTTCATTTGTAACCTCCCATGAGAACTAGCCCTTTTACTTCGGTTGTTACACGGTATGTCTTCTTTAGTCTGTAAGCACTATTTTCTTTAATGAGTTTCTCTTCCTGCAGGAGGGCAGGAGGGTCTCTCATGCGCAGTTATGACCACCGGCTTGTTTATTTAACTCATAGCAAATGGGGAGCTCTTCAGGGGCCATGGGAGACAGAAGGGGGCAACTCAGCGATGCCTTCAAGCATTTGGAATGCAATAGGTCTCGCATTTGCGAGAGTTTAAGCTATTGGCATTGTAAATGACAATGCCTTTTATTTATGTTTTAAAAACCAAAACATAAATAAAAGGCATTGTCATTTACAATGCCAATAGGTCAAACTTGCGTAAATGCGAGACCTATTGCATTGAAGAATGCTTGTTCTCTCATTGTCAATCATGCTCAACTATCATGTGAGTCCACTGAGTAGTCTACCATTTTACTGGTTTGTGGCACAGAGCTGGGCACTGACAGCGAGAGGCACTCAACAAGAAAGTAGCTACTGCTCTACCTGGGCTATGAGAGACTGACAGTGATGGCAGAGTAATTCTAATGAGGAGACAGGCCTCTTTACCCGTGGTCCTCTGGGGACTTTACCTACGGGCGTCCCCCTGCAAAAGGTCAGTTCAGTTTCTTACATGGAGTGCTTAGTCATCCAGTTTTGGATGCGAATGGCCCCAGGACTCCAACGGTAAACACTCTGTTTGTCACAAATGACCCCAATACCCTCTGACTACCCTTGTGGGATGCAAGGAAAAAGCTCTTGCATATCCTAACAAGGTGCTTTCTACCTCAAGAGGTATATGCTGCTGAAAGATCAAACCCCTCATCTCCTCCAATAATTCCAAACTCTCCCTTTACATGAGCGACAACCTTGTATAACATGTCTCATTCAGTCTTCTGCATGGTTAACCCCTCTATCAAACTTATGGTTTTTGTGCACTAAGGAAATAGAAATTGGAATTCTTAAAAGTGGTTGATTGAAAGTGTAAAAACTACTAACAGAAAAATACAAGATTAGTACAAAGATACGCTTCAAAGGTAATCCTTGTAATATTAAATATTTATTCTTCAGTATCTTCAAGTATGGACTGGCAGGGACAGAAGGCTCAAAACAACTCCCTCATTCAAAGGTATGCATTTCAAACACGGGCATCACAATACCCACATTCCATATTCTATCCAACAGTCCACTATATGCTAATCAAGATCCCAACACATCTTCTCCTCATACAATAATAAATACAAATAACACAAACCTATTACTAAATTGAAAACGTATTTAAATATTTATATAAGTTATGAATAAGCACATTCTAATTAATAAAATATAAATGCAAAACTATACTTCATATAATAGTCCTAACATTTGATAATAACTCGTTCAAAAATAATTCTTTCTCAATGCTAAATTTAAAACATATACTATATAACAAGGATTTATGGTTAATAAACAAGATCTTTCATCACATCATAGTCCTAGGATTTGATTGGTAACAAGAGTGTGATTTATCCTCTCATATCATAGTCCTCGAATTTGATAGGTAAACATTTAGTTCTAGACGATTTCTCCCGAACCATTTGCATGCTCACGCTGTTGGATTCCTTTCTTCTCTCCTGTTCTCCATGCACAACAGAAACTCTGTCTTTATTCCAACATTTACCATCTTCTAATGTCATAACCTGTCTCCCCACTTTCTTCACTCTCACGGGACTGGAAAAAATATCCTTTCCCTTTCTACTCAATGGTCGCTTGATTCTCACCATATTCCGCTCTCTCACCATTAACTCTCAAGACCTCACTTTGATGTATTTATTTTGTGCACTTCTCCTTCTTTCTCAGACTCTTTCAAGTATTGTCTGATGGAATCATCTTACCCTTCCACACTCTATTAATTTTTGATCCCAGCACCCTACCTTTCAATAATACAAAAGGGGAGACCTTGGTATCAGAATTAGGTGTGGTACGCACAGACCATAAAAGATTCTTGATCTCTTGCTTCCAAAGACGTCCACTGACAGCTAACAACTGCAGATTCTCTTTTAACACCTGGTTGAACCTCTCCACAAGGCCATTGCTTCTAGGGTGATACAGTGAAGTTGTGACATGTTTGATCCCAAATTAATTCATAAAATCCTCAAATTCTCAAGACACAAACTGTGGCCCATTATCGGATACAACTTTATCTGGAACTCCTTCTCTCAGAAATATATCTCCCAACACACTTCTGACCGATGAAGAAATAATGCTATTTACAGACTCCACTTCCGGCCACCGTGAGTAATAATCTATTACCACTATTCCATATTTCTCCTGGCAACTATTTACTTTCACAAGTCCAATGATATCTACAGCTAATTCAGACCAAGCCTTTTCTGGAACTGGCACAGCATTTTTAGAACTTGGTATCCTTACCTGCACCTTGTCACTGGCAACATAATGCTTACACAACCGCACATAGCCTGGCCATCAGTAAGTATCTCTCACTCGTCTTTTCGTAGCCCACATACCTATGTGGCCTTTATGCGGCTATTCAATTATTCTCACTCTCAAGGTCTCAGGAACAATCAAAACCTCTGCTCTGTGAAGCACACCTTTCAAGATCAATAGATTGGGCCCATATGCCGGTACGCATCCAAATTAGCATCAGACAATTTGCCTCTTGGCCAACCCTTTTTTACATAATCCACTACCTCCTTCAAAATTGCATCTTTTTCCGGGGCTTCAATCCACTCCTGTACGAAAATGGCCTTCCTGGTTGCATTGTATAACTCATTAATTACTATCACATCATCTTCAGCATTATCTTCCTCATACTTGCCCTTATCACTTATCGGCAACCTGTATAGACAATCTGCCGAGATGTTCGTCACACCTGGTATGTATTTCAACCTGTAGCAATAGCCTTGCAGTCTGTACTGCCATTTTGCTCTCCTAGGGGTAGATCTTGCTGTTCGTTTCATGGTGAACATATCAATCAGAGGCTTATGGTCCACGCGAACCACGAACTCCGAACCCCACAGATATTGGCAGAAATGATCGACTCCCCAGCAACATGCTATTGCCTCACATTCCACTACGGAATGAGAAGATTCAGCACCCCTTAGCCCTCGATTGGCAAAACTACAACTTCTTCCCCACCATTCCTTCTTTGTAATAAACATTACCCTAGCCCATATTGACTAGCATCCGTGATTACGATGCTGGCATCCTTAGTGACAAATGGCTTGAGAGGAATGGCATTAGAGACACACGTCTTTATCTTCTTAAAATTTCTGTTGCATGCATCATTCCATGTAAACTTTTCCCCTTTCTTCGGCAATAATCTCAAGTTATGTGTTCTTTCAGCACATCTTTGAATAAACCTAGAATAGTATTCCAGTAGGTCCATAAAAGAACATGACTGGTCCTTCACCTCCATTGCATCTGCCATGGCCTTCACCAGATCTTTTTTTGCTTCTATGACGCGTGCCGATAACCTATGTCCTAAATAATCTACACTCTCAACAGCAAATTTATATTTGTCAGCCTTCAGTGCCATTCCTTTGTCCTCCAATACTGACAAGACACATCCCAATTTTCTGTCATGAACTGACCTGTCACCAGCATTCACCAATAAGTCGTCCTGGAAACAGAAGACTCCCTCTACCTCTTTGAAGAATGATTCCGTTAGATGTTGGAAAATGGTAGAAGCCGAAGCTAGTCCAAATGGCATCCTCTTAAAACAAAATGCTTCCTCTGGGGTGATAAATGAAATTAAATGACGTGACGTGCGATCCAAAACTACCTAATGGTATGCCGATGCCATGTCTAAATACTTAGCCCCTTTAATTAATGAGAGCATCTGTGTAATATTGGGCAATGGATGCCTATCCACCCAGATCCTGTTATTTAAGTCTCTCAAGTCGACACACATTCTGCGCAAGCACCACCGTGGACAACCATTTCAACCCTTATATTGGTTCAATTATGTCTTGTCCCTGCAATTTGCTTAATTCCTTTTGCAATTCATCTCTTATCATCAATGGAACCCTCCTCATCATATGCACTACATGCTCCATCCCTAGCTTCAGTTGTATCCTGTGCTTGATTCTTTTCAGCATACCAACCTTATCAGTGAACATTTTAGGAAATGTAATTTCCCACTCAGATACTTGTACTGCCCAAACACTCATACATTCTCTCTTTAACAAAACTTGATCAACGTTATTAGGGTCTAGAATTATGTCCAAATTTCTCTGTTCCAACTAAACTAATAACGAAGATTCATACTTGGTTACATACACAGTGGTAGGAGACGTGTTTCCTTCGAAGGATGGCATGGAGTCAAACTCACCAATTACTTCTATTGGTTTTCCACCATATGCTACTGGTTTTATATATGATTTCTTCAACACAAAATTTTTATCGCCAACATTTGTCCAATCATTCACACCAATCAATGTGAAAGGTGACCTAGAATTCATCATCATGTTCACCATCAGATACCCAACACCCACTTGACAGTAAGGTCTTTTAATATAGCCTTATAGCCCGCTGTAGCGGGCTATACCGGCTATTAAAGGCCCGCTCCAGCGTTAAAGGCCCGAGCTACGAAGGGCTATAAGGCTATTAGAACATTCTGCCACTAGAGGGCAGAATGTTCCAACAAATAAAACAAAGGCCTCTCGGAGTTCGAGGGGTTTAAATTCCCTCGGGCTCCGAGAGGCCTTTGAAAACAACATTGGAATGTTGCTTTGCGGGCCTTTACCGGCCCGTAAAAGCATGGAGAACTCCATTGTCTTCAATGGAGCTCCCAACATTCCAATGTTCTAATACCAGATATATATTTATCAAGAACATACTATGATCCGAACTGTCTACCCTAGTTTCTGTATAGTCTTCAATACTTAACACACAGCTCTCACCATTTGAATCTGACGATTTGCAATTATCATCATCATTCATTTCTCAACAACTTCTTTACTATCATGGGAAATTTACATTTGTTCCATATATGATACAGTATTTTTAATGGTAGCTGCCAACTCCACAGCTCTATTTAATGTTCAATTGGGTATCGTAAGCAAAACATTTCTATTATTTGTGTGCTCAACCACTTGATCACGAATGAATTCGTCCTCAAACTCCTTATATTCACATGCGGCCACTAGCGTTGTTAATGCACCCGCATAGCTTTCCACAGGTTCCCCTGTTGCCTTCTACAGAATTTATGTCTCTCTAAAATAACATTTTTGTGAGGTTTAAAAGTAGCATCCAGCATCTTTAAGCCAGAGGCAAATTCATCTTCTACATCACTCTCACCCAAAACCACTTGAGTGGGTAAATGTTGAAAAATCTTTCTTCCTTCTGTACCCCAACAGTGTCTTAATAGTGCATACTTTTTTGTGTGTGTGAAATCATCGCCGTCTATGGCTTCCATGTATGCTTCAAAACTCTCTTTCCATTGTTTCCAGTCGATACCAGAATGTTCAGGACTGGGAACAAATGCAAGTGGTTAACCATATTTTGCTGCATGTTGGTAACTGCAAGATTGTAAATGTACTAAAATACCTACCTTTGCATTACATATACTATGCGCTATACATGTATTCCCACTTTACACTGTGTTATCATAAGGTATGCAACCTGCCAAGTAATCTCAATCTCACCGAACTAAGTATTACTGGCAGCAGTTGTCCCACGGAATACCACAGAGGCATAGGCCAGTAACACACAATAAATAAAAATAGGAAGTATATTTTCAGGTGTGTGTGTGTAAATGTAGAAATGGCAAATTGTAGCAATAATGGCAAAGTGCAGCAATAACAACAAAAATATGGCAATATGCAACAGAAAATGCCAGTTACTGTTTCATAAATTATGGTGTGCGTGTCTCTGATGAAATAGCAACACGCAGTAATCACATTCCGGTTGTTAAGAATTACGGTAAGCGTATCACTGAGAAAATGGCAACAAACAGTATGAAATGCCTGGTACAATATCTTAAATTACAGATTGCATGGTGCATATGGTGTAATTTTTCATGGCTATGTTTTATACTACTTACGGCTGCTGATGAGCATTTTTATATTACAGTTACCCTTGACAAAGGGCTCACTGCCCGAAATGCATTGGGTGAATATTTGCATGAGTACCCAGGATGAGATGTGAATTCTTACCTGCCTGGATGGGCATTTCTTGAGCATTCAAAATTTGGAATAACGTTGCTTCTTGAGCATTCAAAGTTTGAAATCATGTTGCTCTGTGTGAACTTAGAAATCATGGAAGAATACTGGAATAAATATGGACTAAAATAGATTAAAATGGATTACCTGGATGAAAATTGGATTACTTTTGCGACGGTTGTCTTTATGGCTGTGCGGCTTGAAACTGGGGCGTGACGATGCACCAGATAATTCTAGACTACTTTCCTGAGGGCATCACTCTGTAACCCATGTTACACTTGGGATAGATAGTGTGGCTGCAGATGGGGGTGACCTTTACTCACAGCCTCTAAGAGTGAGGTAAAGGACCCTGCATCCAGCCATTGGCAAATGTCTTCCCATAAATCTCTTCAAATAGTCACTCTCATAAAACATCTGACTAGAACTATCTTAGAATAGGGCACTCCTAGAATGTATGCATCCAAATCCCCACCCCCAGTATCAAAAACAGCAATTGCTAAATTATTCAGAAATGTTGTTCTGATGCTCTGGTGTATAACATAATCTATATACAGAGAAAAATGTAACATGCTTCAAGTCTGAACAAATTGGAAGTTGTTGCTGATCAGGTGATTTTCGGCCAGTCACTTTCAATAAGGTTGTGTTACAACTTTTTTGTCCAGGTTGATGTGATTTTATATTGATAAGGGGGTTAACTATTTTATATATCTGTGTTGTAAAGTCCTTGCAATTGTGAGAAAGAAAAGTCTTCTGAAACAAACCAAGTCCTACTTTTTCCATCTTGCCTACAGATAGCTTTAGACTTTTTGTCTCTAATATATTAAAAAGACAAAAGGACTAATACATTAAAATATATACAGGAGTGAAAGCGGCAGGGGACTTCAAGCCCCAGGACTCATCAGGGCCAGGCAGAGGAGGCCCATGCAAGCCCCAGCTGTGCACCATTAGCGCTATTAAGCGCCTCCAAGCAGTCCGGCCGCTTGGGAGTGAAAGCGGCAGGGGACTCCAAGCCCCAGGAATCATTAGGGCCGGACAGATGAGGCCAGTGCAAGCCCTAACTGTGCACCATTAGTGCTATTAAGTGCCTCCAAGCAGTCCCGTCGCACGGAACGCATGCAGGATGCGCCTGGGCAAAGCCCAGGCCAAGGACGGGCCCATGTGCACCATTCCATGGCCGGACAAGGCTGGGCTAGGCCATGGCTCTCGGTTTTTTATTTCTTGGAGGTGGTGTGAACAATGAACCCTGTGTGGATCTCTAGGAGACAATACGGGACACTTATTAAGGTTGATGTCTGCAATTATTTATGTCTTGCTCCTCTTCTTCCCCTGCCTTGCTCTCATGGAATAGGGTGCACTGCTCTTGAGACAAGATTTACTCCCCCTAAACTCTGGTTGGTCATTTTGATACTTTTGACTCATGGGGAACAATAGTCTATTGGCAAACAAAGAAGGGGAAAAGGGCAAAGACTAAACCCCCTCTATCACTGCTTATCTCACCATACCAATTGGCGCCATCTCCACTGAACACAATTTGGTTGAAAACCGTATAAAGGCAGTGCAGAAGTTGATCACGACCCTCTTCCTTCATTTGAAGTTCAAATCATGGAGCCTTCCATATATTCCAAAAAGATCCCTGAAGCTATTACACCAAAAGCCACTCCACCAACGAAAGTGTAGAAGCGGAACAGGGGCAAAGCCAAAAATCCTTGTATTGCGCAAGACAATATAAGTATCATTGACCTTGGCTCATCAGGCTCTGCGACCCCTACAAACAATAATCGACCACCTTCTAAAAGGACCGTAAACCTGGCTTCACCCCACATAGACAGGGATGGGTCACCTTCATCCTTCGGCTCTATAAGCAAGCAACAAACAATCTCATTAACCCAACTATCATGACCAACACATTTGCACCCTTTCAAGGTTGTTGCCAGCCACTAGTGGCAGGAGTGGAGGCCCTGCTGGAATTCTTTCAGCAGGTCATGGTGGGCCAACTCAAATCTTTGTCTGACAAAATTCAATCCTTGACTGAGACACTCAATAAGGTTTCACCAGGCGCTAGAAGGTGCTTATCGTGTCACAGCGCCACAGTCTCAAGTAACTCAATGTAAAAATGGTAACATCCCTCGAGGGCAAACGATCACCCCTGAGGAGCGGCCTACAAAAGTTCTTACACATTATTTACAAGAACCTACTTGTTCCCTGCTCCTGCGGCCCCACAGATCCATATTCAGTCTCAGCGTGTTTCACCATCATCAGTATCAGCAAGGAGTCTTTTGGTCGGCCTTCATCTACTCCCGGAATGTACGCCATACATGATCATCTTGGAGAGGGTTCCTTCTTTAGAGAGCGACACCCAAGAAGATAGCCAAAGCCTCATAAATAAAGCAGCACACTGTGGTAAACAAAGTGCAGGGTGTCGGTTTGACTTAGCAAATTAAATCATTATGGCTTGCAGGGTGAGATGGGTAGGCCCCAAACCAAAAAGCTCAAGAGGGGACTGTGTGGTGCTGAACTTTAAAGATCCTGACCTTTTTCGCTTTCTGTTGTCACGTTTGGCCCATCTATCAGATCAACAACCTAAAATACATGCCCTACCAGTAGGCTTCTTTTACCGTCCACCTTCCATCGAATCCACAGTCAATAACTGGCGCAAACCTATGCGGAATAACTCTTAAATCTCAGAGCCCCTGGCTCCTATCCTCACTTGTAATCGTTTTGAACCACTGCAAAACCTTTCAGACATTGACTGACTGTCGTCGTCTCTCAGTTCAAATGCCCCCCCTATTCTTGCCCATATTACTCACCCGTCAGAGTCCGGATGAGACTGGGCTGGGCCACCCCTTTTGGCATCTTGTTTTTGGAAAGACTGTTGCTTAGTCCCCATTTCATTCATCACTTCTATTAAACCTATCCGCCAAGCTGTCAAGGCAGGCAGTAATTGCAGCAGAGGACACCAATTTTGGTTAGTAAAGCGTGACTGTTGGTTTTAGTCTTTTGTCCTGTATTTAACTAACTGCTTCCTGTAGTCTGCTTCCTATTGTTTTTGGGGTTTTTTACCTCCCGCTTTTAATTTAGTCAGAGTCTTGGTGGGTCAGCTTTTTGGGGTTCCTACTTTGTACTGTCAACAAAGTAACAACAATGGGGAAACGGACCTGCCCCGGAAAACCACAAGTCCTGCCCCAGTCGCTATCTTCCTTCATACCACCAACTTCAATTGACAGGATGTTGCAGAGGGCAATAGGTGTGGTAGCTACTGAAATAGAACTTACAGAAAGACGTCTGTCACTTACCCCAGACCTCTGTTACTCCCCGACTTGACCACTTCCCCCCCTGGCGGCCCCAGTCACCCCTATCATGGAAACCACTTCCCTGTCTTTTCCGCAAGTTGCATGCATCAAGGCAGGAGTTGCACCTAAAGCACTTACGCGGAAGGGGGGTGCAACAACTGGCATAGCTAAGAGTGGAAAACACAAACAAACGACCAGGGCGGGGACAAAAAGAAAGAAATTCACTGATGGGACCTCTAAAAGTATAGAGCACCCGGAGGAACTGGACTTGGACATGAGTTGTACTGCCAGTATACGAACGGATCAGGAATATCCAGCTTGGGTGGCGAACTTGATGATGGACTTACAGAGCCAGTTTAGATCTATTGTTCCCCTGGTTGAAAGTATAGATAAATTGGTGGCACTGTGTGAAACCAGGAGCTAGAAACAACAGTGAAAGGCACACCCCGGCCATAGTGAGGGTTAATGATATCAGTTACCAAACTGATAAAGCTAGTTCAATACTCACAGAAAGGTCAGTTTCACCATATGTTCCAGACTTCATCTCCACCACGGTTACTGGGAGTGCCAATAGCAAGGCTAAGAGTGATGATCTAGCACAACCCAACAGGGCTATAAAAAAAAATAGTATGCGCACACACGAGCCCAAGTTGAGCACAGAATGGGTGGAGAATGAGGGTGGCACAGATAGCAGGGATGAAAGGGGCAACCTTCCAATCATAAATTTACCCCCGCTTCATCCCAATATTTAATTATACTGGCAGGTGTACCAGAAAACAAAAGAGGCCAGAGGGAACCCAACTAGATCTGAAGAACAAATGTTTGTTTTGGTTGGCGAGGCATTGTCAGTTCACCTATGAAAGTGCAGGGGAAATCCTCATGACCCGCAGAGTCAGCTGGGTGGGTAATAGACAAAAAGACAAGCAAGGGGATTGTGTAGTTATCAATTTTATAAACCCCACAGCCTTTTATGCAAGAATTATTGTAGCCAGGACATGGTCACGGCGATTAGGCCCTTTCCGTTGGGCTATTTTTACTCACCTGGCCAGTCGACACCAAGGGCATACAATAGCTCCATTTTGGACATGCAAATTCAAAACCAACAGCACCTGAGCCAATGGCACCAACCTCCCAGACCCTTGCTATTTAACATACCTGTAGCTTATAGATTTGGGGTTCTGGAAGAAGTAGATTGACATACAAAAACACAAAATCTAGTGCAGGTGACTAATTGCCCTGGGGTTTCACGAGAGACAGAAGTTTATAGCAGTGGCCAGCGTAGCCCGATTACCAACCTAGGGTTAGGGGTTGAAGTAGTGAAGAAGCACCCTGAAGTAAACCAGAAAGTTAAGGGCAAGGTAGGAGCATTGGAAGAGCCTACGGTCACGCATTTGTCACAAATTGATAACACAATGGGCTCGTTCATATGCTCCCCAGTAACCCGAGCTCAGACCAGTGTATTAGGAACACCAGTAGCCCCAAGCCTCATTACCTTAGGCAACACCACACTGTATGGAGGAGCCTAATAAGGCCTGCGGGGAAGCACTCTAGTGTCCACCTGAGGGTAAACCAGCCCCCTAAAACCTACATCCACGCAGTTAAACTAGAAAAACGTAATGAACCAACCAAGCTGAGGGTATTATCCTGGAACGTTGCTGGCCTGAAAAGTAAACTGAACTGCCCCGACTGGGGACCCTTTGTGGACCAATATGATGTATGTATGTTCCAGGAAGCATGGGCATGGGAGGATGCATTGCGGTTGGGGTTTGCATCATTTAATGTACCTGCTACCTCCAGGGGAAGGGGTAGGCCATCTGGGGGCCTTTGCATATGGGTGGGCACACATTTGAGTTGTACGGTTGAGCAGCTGGAGTCGTCCTCCAATGATATACAGTGCATACTAGTATATAGATATATATAGATATAGATATAGATTGCATCCTAGTAGAAACCAGGATGTGGCATAGGGTTGTTGATTTTGCTGTTTTGCCTCGACATGACAGTGATAATAAGAGCTGCCGGTCCCGGGGAGTTACCTGGCCTCTAGTACATCGCCAGATGATAGACTAACACTTTGCAACAATAGGAGAAGAATACGGTGTTCGGTAATCCAACATTCCCCTGATTAGCTGGCCTCCCTTTACTCAACCATTATCCCAACCTTATTGGAAATGGGAAAAATCACAACATTTGATGGCACTTCTTCCCCTCTAATTAGACTTGCAGAGCTTTGTGCAGTATTGACATCTAATTTGGAAATATTCTTTCCAAAGGGATCTTTTAGGGGGAAAAAAAGGTTAATCGATCTTGGGTTGATGGTAGTTGTCTGGTGGCCAAGCGGGCTTTGATAGATGCTATCAAATCCAAGGATAGGAGCCAAATCAAACAAAAGAGGGTACTATATAGAGAGAGTATCTGCCAAGCAAAGAAAACCTGGGAACTGGATAAATGGGATGCACTAAATATTGCCCTGTTAAATAATGATTTGAAGGCATTCTGGAATGTAGTCAATACAGGCTGTAGTGAAGGGAAGCTGGCTATAGAGCCTAACATAGTGGCAGATATTTGGAAGAGTCATTTCCAGGCCTTATACACCATGACGGAGGCAGAGGGTACCAGCGTAGAACCAGTAGCAACCGCACTTCAGATCACCCACAGTGGGGTCCCTGAGATAACCATGATTGAAACAGCTAGAGCCATAAGTAAGATAACACCCAGCAAAGCACCAGGGCTTTATAAGATCCCAGGGGACCTCTTTCGTGCAGAACCAAAAAGTTAGGGGCCCTATTTGTGGGTTTTATTTAATGCTATCTTGCAGGGAATGGCGATCCCGGCAACCTGGGCTGGAGCTGAAATCCTTCCAGTATTTAACAAGCATTGGAAATGCAATAGGTCTCGCATTTTTTCAAGTTAGAGCTATTGGCAATGTAAATGGCAATGTCTCTTACCTACCAAGGGAGGAAGCAGGGAGCAGTGTGGGATGGACTGCCGGGATGCTCTCTTAGACAGTGATTGGCCAAAAGTAAACCAAAGAAGCAGAGAGTATTTGTAAAATAAATACGTCAGTATCAGTTGGAGTGTATCTATTAATTGTAATGTGACTGTGAGAGGGCATATTAATAGGATCGGGCCTGTGCTGTTCCTAGGCACTATTGCAATATGTTACACATGGGACCATGTATGCTGGATGAAGGGACTGATGGAGGCGGAGCGCTAATAAAGGAGGGCATGACACTGCTGGCTCTGTAGCACCATGGTCTGTGCTGCCCGGAAGCCTCGGACTAAAGTACGCCAGCCCCAAACCAACAATTCCATATGCAGCACCTTCACAGCGATGCTTGTATCCATAAATGAAGGACAGAATAGAGGACTGCCTTGTTGACAAAGGCCATGAATTACACAAACAGACATCCAGGTAAACACACACACAGAAACATGCGAACAGAAACAGAGAAGCAGGCAGATGCATAAAAAGACATAAACACAAGCCTACAGATTGTCAACCGGATGCAGGACATCTTGCAACAGCATTATTAAGCCTGCCGAGAAGCCATATTGGAATGGGAACCGACTAATATACATATAGTGGAAAAAGGATAATGTTTACGAAAAACAGATATGCGCTCTCGGTTCAGTAAGCTACAGCTACTTCCGGGTATACATTGAAAGAGGATGCTCATACACGCACTCAAGACGTGTTGGTGCAGAAACAGACCTTGAGCGCGAATTTCACTCGTAGTGACAGAATATGTGAAGGCAAGAGGTATCGAGTAATGATGCTGTGTAGCAAAAGGCACAGCTGAGTATTCGAACTTTGGTTACAATACTCTGGAGGTTTGGAATGTTTAGCCACTTAAGTGATAGCATTGAAGGACATAAGATTACACCTAACTCCTCCCTTCCTCTGCCCACGTCTCAAAGAGTTCACACAATACTCCAAAAAAGCAAAATTTTAAAATGAATTTTTTTGCAAATGTATGTAGCGCTTACTCGCCCCGAAGGTATTGGAGCGCTTTACATGAGCACCAGTTACATTACACAAGGACTTATGATAGAGGCAAAAATCTTGTGGTAAAGTAAGTTATTAGTCTAACTTTACAATTTAAATGTTTCGCCATGCCTGCCTTGTGTGTCTTCGCTCTATGAAAGACACATTGCATTTCTTTTGTTTTAAAAAAATATTGACTTTGAAAGTTGGAAAATTTAAAGTATCACAAAAGATTTTAACAAGTACAAGTGTATTGCTACCAAGGATATTAACTCACCTTTACTATTTCAGAGCTGCAGTGTCTGGCCCTGCTCTGCTCCGCTGGGTGCACCACAGAGATTTGCACCAACATGAACAATAACAGCCCACCTCGATCTAGGCAGGCACTGGTACTTCTTCCCATGATTAGGAGAAGTAGAAAGGCGTGGCCACCATACTTGAAGATAAAGCGCGGCATGCCAATGGAAATGCTCCATGTCAAAGTAAAATAAAGCGCGGCATATGTTCTCTCTGACTCCAAGTCAGACCACCTGGTGCACTCATGAAGTGGACACTGGGGACAGTCTGCCTATTAAAAATAAGATTTATAGGCAACCTGACCATGTCAGGGACTGTATCAGGACAGAAGTCCAGAAAATGTTGGATTTGGGGGTCACTTTGGTGATGTCTGGTAATGTGACCAGTGTCCGGTGCATGAGGTAGGAGAGTGGTCTACTGGAGTTCAACAGTTCAGTACCCACTGGTATCCCCTTAGGGGAGTGAGAAATAAACAACATAACATAAAATGTGTATTTGTAAAGCGCACATTCACCCAAAGGGTATCCTGGCGCTGAATAACAGATGTTTATTGTTACCCAACTCAATGGCACTCACAAGGGATGGTAGCATTACACCAGGGATGCCGAAAATATGGCAAGAATAAGCATTTTGCCAGGGAACCCTATTGAAAGTTTTCTAATGCCAAATATATTCACATTCGTCCAGGTATAATCATCATTATGTCCTCGGCGGGCACCAGCATGACAGGCAAATAATTATCGTTATGCTAAACATGGACTCAATAATGCCAAAGTGGTTTGAGGCAATGCCACACTTCCGAAGACCCTTGTAAATACAGACCAAATTGTGCGCTGCTCATTGTCTTTGCCTCCCACGTTTGCACGGGTCAGCTTCCATTATTAAAACGGCTTTAAAAACAATACTGATCGATAACTGCATCTCAGTTTAAGAGACACACTATTTTTTTTCTTAAATCTTCACTACCACTCTCCTTAGCTTCACGATGCCATTAAAATACATGCACACGACTAATTAATGTGAGAAGAATACGTTGCCACAGTCAACATTAAATACCAATATCCACCCTATGTGTTTACATGGCAGGCATTACACTGGTATGAATGAGCTCACACCCTGCACCTTAATGCCGGCTGGTGCATGAATAATAGAGCACAAGAGTAGGCACCAGATGGTCAAGGGTACAGTTACACGTAGGAAGGTGGCTAGCAGAATAAGTCACCTTTGCTTGGTCTGTAGCCAAAAAGTGTCTGCATATTTAGAGTTCCGTGCAGGTCTGGCACCTCTTGCGAAGAGGTAGGTAGGAGGAAGGAGATAAGATAAAAAATCAACTGCAGATAAGTGGTTGAAAGGAGCACTACAGATTGATGCGCGAGACACAACAGGCGCTTAAGGCTGGGGACGGGGCGGGACAATGTAGAAAACCTTAGTGCTGGCACTGATGGGGGGGGTGAGCCTTCATGCATGAATTCCGCAGAGACTGACTGGCATGGCAAGCGCCGTAGGGTCAAGAGATACACAGGCACCAATGTGTTCTAGAAAGTCATAGGCAAGCAAAGCTGAGCTAATGCGTGACAGGAGATACTGAGCATAGTAAGTTGTGAGTGTTGGTACCTGTCATGGTAGAAGGTGATGGTAAAATGTGACATCCTGGCAATGGGTGGGGAGGACAAGCATTGCAGGGGGTGATGAGTGCAGTAAAGGTGGCGGGCGGTGATGGAGAGAGACGTGGCAGGCACTGTGGAATGGAGTGGACAATGGCGATATGCGCTACAGTGGATCGTTGATGAGGATGAAGGATCACAATTTGAAAGTGGGCACCGAGCACCTTGGAGTGAACAGTGGCATGAGCAGCAAAGGGTGCGTGAGAGGTGACCAGTCCACGAGGATGCAAAGGGGAGCAGGCGACGCGCAAGTTTAGGAAAAAAGCGAAGTTAACAGGCACACTCTATACAGAGGGTGAAGATGGGGCAAAAGGCACAGGGACTATGGCAATGCATGTAAGAGACAGCACCACCAAGGAAAACAGGAGGTGAAAAACATTAGCAGCAGTGAAAAGTGGGGAGCTAGAAACTTCACCGAGAAGACACCCGAATGTTCGCTCACCTGCCATTGAAGTCCGGAGGTAGAGTAGGATCCTCGCCCGGCATCGAATCCATGGTCTGCTGATGGTCTATGTCCAGCTACACTGGGACAGCAACAGTATTCCAGAGTACCGTCGACATCGAGAACGGACTAGCCGTCTGTAGACGTGTCTGCCAACGCGCTACCTTCAGTGCCATCTCCAGCGTAGCCCAGTCAGTCATATCATTGTTGCAGAAGAGACTGACTGGTAGGAGATAATACAATCGATTAATAAAAGCGTTTTCCCTTAGGTAAAGTCAGGCCAAGAATACAGTAGTAAGCGACACAGAGCCACATAACTACATGTTGTAAATATTTTCAATAACTTGACCTCCTGTGCACATTCATGAGGAGATTAATACAAAGCGGAGAGCAAACTTAGTCCGCTGGTGCGTTTCTGCAATCTCTCTGTACCGGACTCGCACTTTACAGAAGCCCCAGTGCCAGTCCATAATGGGCTCTGCTTCTTCGCAGACGCAACACCATACCTCCGCGTTGTGTCCTTTCTTTTTGTCTACGCTCTGCTCCAGACTCAGCAAAGGCGGGCGAAACCATAAACAGTCTGCGCGCCTCCAGCCAGCCTATGGTAAACAGAGCGCAAAGCGCTGCTATTGGCTGAGTGCTCTACACAGTCATAGACACAGGAAAAGGCACTGGCGAGTGCGACATAGGCATAATATTGAGACAACAACTAGAAACACAAAAGGACTATCTCAAAGAGATATTAGTGATCGAGTTCGACAGGTTTTAACATAGACAAAACAAGCATTGACTATGTCAGTTTGTAGTGACAGGTACACACAAAAGCGAGAAGCGCAGATTGTGGTTGACACAGGAACTGCAGTTTATTTAGTCCTACGGGCCCACAAGGCGGATGAGCAAGCAATACACTCAGCTCCATCAGATGCCTGTCGAGAGACGGACGATCGAGACAGAAGGCCAGTGGAAACCCTGACAACATTCCACCTTCCAACACACAAACAACAAGTATTGGTAAAAGCATAAGTAAAACTGCTAGAAACGTGTGACCACATACACAACCCGTTTTTCACAAATTCAAAAACAGTGAAAAATTGAATTTGGAAGAAATGTGACGATAAGCACTTAAAACAAAATAGGAATAAAGCAACAGTACACAATATAGTCTTTACATTTAGCAGGAAATCTAACATTTGTTTTTCCAAGGCTGCACCAGCATAGTCATTAGGTCTCGGCCTGCACCAGCGCTTGCGCTGGTCTGGCCGAGAGTTTTAGTAAGCGGGTTTTGGAAGTGCAAACCCACTGGCTTTCGGCTGGCGACCAGCTTGTGTTCACGATGGCGTGCACGCGCAGCACAGCTGCCATCCATTCCTCGCATCGCTGGCGAGGCGCCATCTGCCTTTCCTCCCCCTCCCTCACCCCTCCTCCCCCTCCCTCACCAGAGAGCGTGTTTCTTGGCCGCGCGTCTTGTTCTTTTCAGGGGGTACTCTGCAAAGCATTATTTATTGTTGTACATTATTTGATATTTTAAGGGTTTACAGTGCCGCTTCCGGTGGCATCCTTCATTTATGGTTTAGTGGCACGTTCCTTAAAATGGCGCCATTCTTTTAAATGCGAGTAATCCTATTAATACTATTCATTTACTTTCGAGGTATCATGTGTACGGCACCATTCAGGCAAAGCGCTTTGGGCGAGTAGTACTTCAGTGCACCATTCACTGCATTCAGGCTCACTGAGTTTTCATGCCGTTCGTTCAAGGGCATATCTAACAGCATGTATTGCTGTGAACATACCAGACGAGCTATAAATGCAGTCATGATTTTCCTTGTACATCAGACTAGTGCCTTCGTTCATGGGAGTAGCTCATAAGAGACAAGGTTGCAGGTCTAGTCACTCAAATTTTAGACCCGAGAGCCATTGCATAGTACCTTCCGTTCACTGTAGTCCATCATGTGCTGAACATGCTAAGCTGGATTTTGTGGACAGAGCACTCCCTTCTTCGCCTTCAGCTGGAAGTGTGTGGCACCTTTGCCAAGCAGCAGTGCATGCTCTGCCTCCCACACCTTGCTTCCCTTTCATTATTCTGTGACGGTCTCTGTAAGTGGGATGGAATGTAAAAGTCGGGCGTATTCATTTCAGTAAACATACCATTGAGATACGGAACTATTTTTAACTTTATTTTTCGTGTTAAGGTTAACAGTAAGCATAAAGGAAACAAACAGTTCAGTAGCCCTTCTCTTTGCAATTTTGTCCTTGTACAGCATTCAACAATACTAGGTACCTTCTAAGACACAGATCCGGAACTATTTAGCTGGATCCTTGACAGTTCAGCTGTCAAAGAAGCAAGTCTTGACTTTCACAATTGCCAGAGTTAGTGTTATGCTACCTGTTTGAAGAATGCAGTATGAAATGTCTGTCATGACAATAAGCAATACAAGTGGCCTGCCTCTCCAAAGATATTATCTTTGTGGTCAAGGGGGAGCAGGAATGGAACAATATGAGCAATGTATGTATGCGCATATTATTTTATATATTTAAACGTCTTTCTCCCCGACTACTATTATGTAAAGGTCATAGCTAACAATTTCTTCAGTTGCACTTATAATATGAAGGTCTTCATCATGACTGTTGCAGCCGAACGCGAAACCATTGGTGCGCGTGCAACACAGAGGAGCGGGGGGAGGGAGCGCGGCAGCGAGACGAACGTGCGCTGCTGCGCGTGCTGGCCACCGACGGGAATGGGCGGAGCAAAGGCGGCACATGCGCCCGCCTTTGCCCAATTGCGTGCTGTATTTTGTAAAAAAAAGCACGCGAAAGCCAATGGCAGCCGCGGAAAGCAAAACCACACGCACGAGCGTGTGGTTAGCTTTCTAAAGCCCTTTCTAGAGGTCTCGCGCTGCGCGAGCAGTGCTACGCACTGCAACGCTAGGCGCGAGACCTAAAAAGGGCTCCCCACTTTTGCCCAATAATTACAGACCCATCAGTCTGATTGATGTAACCAAGAAATTTTTTGCCTGGGTACTAATGAATCGTGTTCAGGTATGGATGGACGCTCATGAAATCTTGAGTCCGTACCAAGCTGGTTTCAGGAAAAACATCTCCACCATTGGCCAAATATTTAGGCTCCTACTTCTATATTAGAAAACAGTGACAATAGAGGGTGGCTGTCTCTATCTAATATTTGTGGATTTAAAAAACGCTTTCGACCTGGTACCCAAGGACAAACTATGGGCTGTACTAAGTGACCTTGGGGTTCCCACCTATCTTTGGCTTATGCTTAGGAGATTGCATGAAGGCAATTATGCGTAAATCAGGTTTGGGAAACATGGTGAACTTACCTCTCCACTTCCAGTTAATAGATGAGTAAGACAGGGCTGCATGCTCGCACCTACCCTTTTTTGTTTATATATCAATGCATTGGTCGATCAACTCAACGAGGTGAAGGACAATGATGCCCCGAAGCTAGCGCACAGAAAGTGCCGGCAATGATGTTTGCTGATGACACTCTCTTGCTTTCTAAGTCACCAATGGGCATCCAGAGGATCCTCAATAGTTTAGATGCTTTTTGCAAAAACAGGGGGCTAGAGATTAATACCCGGAAGACTAAATATATGGTCTTCAATTCAGCTAGTACGACACGACCCAATCCTTGTCTGAATAACATCCCGCTTGAGAGTGTATCGATATTTGAATATCTAGGTGTTACCCTAAGGGAAGAAATTAATTGGGGGCCGCAAATAGCTAAAACCAGTTTTAAGCTAGCACAGACAACATGGGGGCTGGCAAAGCTATTCAGGAATTCTTTCCATAAACCTGCTGGGCCAATAGTAGAGATATACAAAGTGCAAGCAAGGGGTGCTATAATGTATGGGGCAGAACTGTGGGGGCATTGCTCTTTAAGAAGTATTAACAAGTCGGAGAACAACTTCATCAGGCAGCTATTTGGTCTCCCCTTCAGTACTCCACTCACTCCCTTGCGTCTGGATTTAGGGGTCAGACCAATCGTGGATGAGATTGGTCTTAGACCTCTAACCTTTTGGCACTGCCTGTGGATAACCTCGGAACTGGTCGCTTACAGGTCAGAGCTTTAGGAGGTATTGGGACATCCGGGCACAGGGAAACTAGCATGGTTTGTATGTATCAGGGATGTACTCCGAAGAATAGGTAGAACGAGTTTATGAAGTAATCCAGAGGAAGCGTGTCCTGTAATATCAAAAAATGAATTGGTAAGGTGCCATAGGGTGGGCAAACGTGCTCAATTACAGGAGAGCCCAGCCATTGGATCCTTAACTGTCAATTTTATGAGAAATAAGGACCTGTACATATTAGAGTCTTTCCTGGACGAAATCCAACCGGCACTCGCCAGGGAATTATATATTCAATTCAGATATGGGTCTATTCCGCTGCGTGCATTTGGTCAGGCGCCACCTTTTTAGGGTGTCCGCCTATAACTGTGAGGTGGAGACAGAACTACATGTCTTTTTTTTCTGTCCGGTTTATAAAACAGCCAGGCAGCGATGGCTGATCCAATTGTGCAGAAACTTAGGGTCCAAGCACTGTGAAGACATATTTAGGATCCTGAAATACAACACCCACATGCCAATTGTATATGCAGTGTCGCGTTTCTTAACCTCTATGTGGTGTGCGCGTAAGCTGCCCTTGAAGGTGATGCAGCGCGTACAATAAAAACTATTCTCCTCCTAGGTCACTTATAGGTCATCCAGGGGCAAACTATATTTTCTCACATCCACATGACGATGGGGCCCATAAACATCGCCTAACACACACGCACACACCTGGATTTCCTTTACACCTTTATGAAATTCTGTACTCCTAGGAGAAGCATGAGAACTAAATGGAAAAACACCATTTATGTACCGCTGGAAGGAGCCGGGATATCTTATTACCTTAACTTATCACTTTCTTTTAGTTATTTCCTAAGATATTCCTGCTCATTGTTTTGTCGATGAATCATTCATGTAAAAAATTAGTTCATAGTGATTAAGACCAGCTGAATCACAATAACCAATTACTGATGTCACAATCATTTAGGAAAATAACCACTGAGTCATTTGATTTAAAGAATCTTAAATTTTATATAATTTTAAAAGTATGAGAAAGAATTTAAACTTTTTATTCAATTATTCATTCATTATTAATTCAAATATTTATTAAGCATAATCAATTTATTGCAGAAAGGAAATTTTCGTCATGAAGCAAAACCCTAATTACCTGCCTACCTTCCTAATTTAGCCTAATGATTTCTAACCTAAGTTTAAGAATTTGAAATAACCTGATTCTCATACTCAACTGGAAAATTAAGACAACAACAGAAACTTCAGCTCGTCAGCATCAGCTACCTGCAACCCGTCTCATCTAACAGTCTTTCAGCATCTCCCGCTCAGTAAGGGATCGATCAGGACCACCCAGCACTGGAAGCCACCAACACCAACACGACTCTCCAACTCCGCTCCTGACTGTGACAGCGACTGACCCCCTCCCACTAAGAGTAGGCCCTCTTATACCCTAATTCTAACTTTGCTAACTAATTGTTGCAACATTAATAACACGCTTTTCTTTCATTGGTCCATGCATGTCATCTTATTCATTCTTTTAATCAAGTTCTCTTGGATCCAATGGTCCTTGGATCATTTCCTTTCCCACACGTTCAAGACATGTTTCCATCCGCTTCGATCAGTACATTTGTAACTTCTTTCGATACATTCGAGAACTCCGCAGTCATTGTCCTTTCTCTTAAACTGGTTTCCCACGGGTCTTCTGCTGATCACCACGGCACACTATCAGTTCAATTAGGTCACATCAGCCTTGACCATTTCTCGCATCCTAGCCTCTCAGCAACATCACGAGGTTAGTTTTTCTCCGACTTCACTCCCGTGTCACATGTCTCCCTTGCGCCTGCGCACATCACCCACTGGTAGCCATTTTATATCGCCACTCGGTTATACTTTAGAAGCACTAATTTGAAGTAAACAAAACATAATTAAAATAGAGAAAAATAGCCTTTTCGTTTCCCTCCCGTCATCTACGTACCCCAATTAGTTATTACCTAGCAGAAAGCAACATTTAAGCTGTTCCTTACTTACCATCACTATTGTTTTTGCAACGACACGTTTTATTTCTATGAAGCACAAAAACATGCATTTATTTTATTTTAGTACGCATTTATTTTTACGTTATAATTAGACACACGGACATCCATTAATAGATTATTTAGCACACACATTTGCATGTTACCCTTCCCACACGTACAGTGTTGATTAATACATTTAAACGAACATTTTATTAATTATTTATAAAATTTGTTAGGGGTTAAAAAAATTATTTTCTCTGCTCCATCAACTCCCCCTTTGGTGATTTTTAAATCACCACATAAAACCCAAGTTATACTTCTTTTCAGGCAGTATGTCTTTTATCCTTTGCTTTTTGTTATTTACACATCTGTTTCTTCTTCATCTTGTCTTTTTGTCTCCTTATACATGTTTTCTTTCATTTTCTCCAACTCAATTTCACCCATTTCTCTCTCTCTCTCTTTCATTATTCTGTTATTTCTTTTTATCTTATTTTGTCTTACTTTTCTTTTTATACACGTTATTACTATTTTCAACACCATGGCTAACAGTATTACTACAGTTGCTATTATTATAACTTTCCCTATCATTAGTCTACTCATTCTGGTCAACCAATTTGCTACTGAAGAAAACCCTCTACCAAGTTTTCCCAAAACATTTTCAACCTCCAGTGGAACTAGTTCTTTGTGCAAATTTGTAATATTTGTAATATACTTCTGTATATTTTCACTTTTATCAGGAATGTAAGTACAACAATGTTGGACTTTCAACATTCCACAGACTCCACCCTCTTTTGCCAAAAGAATATCAAGGGCAAGCCGATTTTGCATCACCATAGCTCTCATGGCAACCATTTCGGTATTTACCATTAAGAACCCTCCCGCAGTATCTGTAGACAAACGATCTACTACTGTGGATAACTTCCGAATTTTAAATGCATTCAAAGATATTCCCACTGCTGGTATTAATGCTCCAAAAATATCACCTACAATTTCTGAAAAACTTTCCCTCTTTCTACGTGTAAAGCTATTAATCATTTTGTATGTTCCTTTTTCTTCTCTGTCCATATGAAAGATTTTTGGAAAGACCAGGCCTACATAGCAAGTTCCATACCAATGGTCCGGTAACCTGTAATAAGCTCTATTCCCACAAATATAATAGATACCTGGAAATATTGGATCTTTTCCACCTTTGAATCCCCAACCTCCCAGAATTTGATAATTGTCATGGCAGATACTGGAACCTACAAAGTAATTGTCATAGACTGTCTTATTTCTCCTAATACACAACTTTCCTGTTTGCGGCCAATCTAATGTCATTGCTGCATTTATCTTTTTCCCTTCATGATTTCCTTCCTCAAACGTCCATAGATGTGTTCCTTCCTCTTTTATTGCTTCTTTTTGAAATTTCATTCTTCTTTCTTCAACCATTTCTAAAAATACTTTTTCTTCTTTCTTTAACTCACAGGTAAGGTTGTTACTAACTATTTCTTCTAACGTTAATTTTCTATGTTCTAAAAAGAATTCTCCTAAAACTTTTGCTGGTTTTACTTTGTTAAGTTCTGGTACTACTGGAATGTTTGCAAAAATCTTATCTATGTCAGTATAATAAGATTCTAATCTACCTGTTTTATAAAATAAACTTGCTATTACACTACATGTTATTCCATAAGTTAGAGGTAGGTGATGATAAGTCACACCTTCTGACACTGATGCAGGCAACTGCATACAAACATAACAATCTCTCACATCCATTGTCTCTACATATTCGTACAACAATTTTGTAAAAACATTTTTAGAAAAGTCTGTTACTGACTTATCCTTATGTAACTCTGCACTACTTCTTAAAATAACTGGTTCTTTAATATTAGTTTCTTTTTCTGGTTTAGTATCATTCTTTGCTTCTATTACAGCTAAACTAATAGGAATTGTGATTGCTAAAACTATCCATATGGTCATTAATAACCCTGTACAAAAGCAGCACATTTTGCACCATCTTTTTATAAACTCACATTTATCTCTTCTATCCCTAGTATTTTCCATTTTTCTTTTTCTATTTGTTAAGTTTCAGAAAATTGTGTCACTACACCTCAGAAATGACTTAGATGCCACTCTGCTTTCAAAAAGTCTTTGCTTGGTACTTTCTTTTAATTCTCTCCAGAATTCTTTCGTTGTCACATCCGGTGATTTGTCACATCCAGTAAAATTGTCATGTCCGGCAGAAGCACTATAAGTCTTCACTTCAGGTTTGTTGCATCTCACCTTTTCCCATTCGACTTCTTAGTCTTTGGTTCTCGTGAGTGTTTTCTTCTTCTTTGTAATCTGTCAGTGCAATATACAGCCACTCAGGTGACTTATACTTTGCATTCACTTTCTTTGTTCTTTTGGACTTTTGTAATCTTTTTCCACTGGGTTTTTCTTGTCCCTTTTGACTTGTTATTTCATTCACTTGTTCAGCACTTTCGTCTCCTGCTCTTATTATTCTATATCTCAATTTTCTTATATAGCTGTTGGGCCAATTATCTCCTTTTCTTGGCCTTTTGGCTTCACCTTCTTTTTCTTCTCTTTCTGATTTCCAATTTCTTTTTCTTGATTCAGTTTTTGCCTTCTCCTCTTCTCCACTTTCTTCAGTTTCTGTTTCAACTGTTTCACTATTGTCTCTTATTTTGAAACTTATGATCTCGTCATCTCCTACTGGTGGATCTGTCTTCTCCTTCTTGTGTTCCCTTATTACTGTCCCTCCTCGGTGTTCTTCCGATTTGGTGTTTTCCTCCCTTTCTGCTTCTAAATTTCCCTGTTCTTCTGTTTCTCTATCTGTCCCTATTGCTCCTCGGGGTTCTTCTCGATTCTCTAACTTTTTGTGTACTTCTTTCCCTACTTCATCTATTAATATTATTTCTGAAGGATTTCCACCATAACTTGTACTTGGTTGTTCATCTAGATCATTTTCTTGCTCATTTTCTTCTCTAATTGGTTTATAACCCCAAGTTCTCCTTCGGAATTCTTCACAGTTTGCAACTGAATCATCAGATCCTGAACTTGTGTCAGATGTTTCCAGATGTCGACTTACAGGTCGATCTTCAGGTTCTGGAATTTCTGAATTTCTTTCTTCTTCTTCCTCTTCTTCTCTAGATGTGTTTGCCGTTGGGGTTTCCAGATGTCGACTTTCAGGTCGATCTTCAAGTTCTGGCACCCTTTCTCTTATCCTTGTTGTCCCAGCTGTTAAACTTTTATCCCACACCTCCAGACGTCGACTCACATGTCGATCAGTAGGTTCTTGAACTCTGATTGTGTGGCTGGCATGGACCCAGTTCTTCACTCCTGCACACTTGACTGCAGTCGTTGTCACTAGGATTACCTGTCGTGGTTCGTCCCAGCGAGGAACTAGACAGTTTCTTCTCCTGTGGATTTTTATACGGACCCAGTCTCCTGGATTCAAGTCGTGGGCTGGTTTTCTTTCAAGAGTGGTCGCATCCGGTCCAACCTGATGAAACACAGAACGCACCACATCAGCCAGTCCCTTGCAATAATCCAGTACTAGATCATCAGTTATAGTCAATAACTTGTTGACAGGTACGTGTGCTTGTCTCATTGCTCGTCCCATGATCATCTCATGAGGACTAAGTCCAGTTTTCTTTTCAGGGATGCTTCTGATGGTCATCAGAACAAGAGGCAGTGCATCTGGCCATTTGAGTCCTGTAGCTTGACACATTTTTCCTAATCTGTTTTTAATTGTTCCATTAATCTGCTCCACTACCCCAGAAGCCTCTGGTCTGTAAGCACAATGTAGTTTTTGTTTAATACTCAATGCTTCGCAAATCAATTGGATCAACTCATTTTGAAAATGTGTTCCTCTATCTGTCTCAACCGTGACTGGGAAACCATACCTTGGAATGAACTCTCGCAGCATAAGTTTTGCCACTGTTGTTCCATCATTCCTTCTAGTGGGGTATGCCTCCACCCAACGAGAGAACAAACAGACGACCACTAGAACATATTTTAGTCTGTTACTAGGGGGCATTTCTATAAAGTCTAACTGCATTCTGGTGAATGGACCTCCTTCTCGTCCTATTGTTCCTAGACTCACTACTGTTTTTCTTCCTGGGTTAAACTGCTGACAAATAAGACATCTTTGACAAAGACTTTCAGCAATGGCTCTGAATTTTGGGTTATACCAGGTTTGTCTAAAAAGTCTGATCATTGCATCTCTCCCAATATGAGCTTGTCCATGGTACATCCGTGCCATGTCTGCAATCATGCTATCAGGCATAACTGGTCTTTCGTCTCTGTATACCCACACACCATTATTTTCCTGTCTTCTACATCCTGCTTTTATCCAGTAATCTTTTTCCTCATCACTTGCAGTTTCTTGTAACTGTCTTACTTCATCCCATGTCTCGACAGTATTAGTAAAAAGCAAAGGAGAAGAGATATGCTCCCTTTCTCTATTTTTGTTCATGGACACCATGTTCTCTGCACAATATTTGGCTATCTCATCGGCATAATTATTGCCGACGGCTATGTAATCTTCGTTTTTCTTATGCGCCTTGCACTTCACTACAGCGATTTGTTTAGGCAACTGTATCGCCTCAAGCAGCTTTTTAACAAAATCTCCATTTCTGATAGGTGTTCCTGCAGACGTCAAGAAACCTCTTTGTGACCAAATCTGACCGAAGTCATGTACGATGCCGAAACCATATTGGCTATCGGTCACAATCGTGACTCGTACATTTCTTCCTAATTTACATGCTTGAATCAAAGCAATCAGTTCCGCAACTTGTGCAGACCTTATTCCTTTCAGACAAGACGCTTCCATCACAGTTGCCACTGTGCATACTGCGTAAGCTGCGCTTAAAACTCCTTCTTTTGTTCTCAAACATGAACCATCTACAAACATGACATAATCAGATTCCTTTAACGGTTCATCTTTTATGTCAGCTCTTGGTTTTGTGCAATATTCCAGCACGTTCAGACAATCATGATCTACTTCGTCTTGTTCAATTATACTCTCCTCATCTGGCAATGATGTTGAAGGATTCACATTCATGCATCTATCTATGGTCACATTTTCAGCACTCAAGATGACTTTTTCGTACTTAGTCAGCCGACTATGTGTCATGTACTGTGTTTTTGTTCTTGTCAAAAGAATTTCTACTGAATGGGGAACATATACTCTCAGTGGATACCCCATCACTATACCTTCACTTTGTTCCAGACTTACACAAGTAGCAGCAACTGCTTTCAGACATCCAGGCAATGCTTTTGCTATAGGATCTAAAACAGCTGAAAAATAAGCAATTGGTCTTTTCATTGTTCCATGTTTTTGTACCAGTACTGAAAACGCACATCCATCTCTTTCACTGCAGTACAACTCAAAATCCTTCTCATAATCAGGCATGCCTAATGCAGGTGCCTCACACAATTTCTTTTTCAATTCTTTGAAAGATTTCATTTCTTCTTTGTTTAACTCAAAAGGGTCTTTTACATCTTTCTTGGTCAACTTTTGTAATGGTTTTGCAATCAAAGAGAAACCACTTATCCATTGTCGGCAATATCCAACCATTCCCAGAAACATTCTTACCTCTCTTTGCGTCATTGGTGCTCTCATTCCTTGAATCATTCTTACTCTTTCTGTCGCTATCTTTCGCACTCCTTTCTCAATTTTATGCCCTAAATACTGGACTTCTTTCTGACAAAACTGCAATTTTGAAGGAGACACTTTATGTCCTCTTTTCTCTAGATGGTTCAGTAAAGCAATTGTATCACTTACACATGCTTCTTTTGTTTTCGATGCCACCAACAGGTCATCGATATACTGCACCATCACTGACTTTTCTGGCATTTTCAAATCTTCCAGAGATTTCTTTAGAATCTGATTAAAGATTGAGGGGCTTTCTGTATACCCCTGAGGAATTCGGCACCATGCCAAAATACGCTCTCCGAACCGGAACGCAAATAATGGCTGGCTATCTGGATGCAAAGGAATAGAGAAAAATGCGTGACACAAATCTATCACAGTGTACCACTCAGCTTCATGTGGAATTTGATATAGAATTACTGCAGGGTTTGGCACTATTGGACAACAGGGCACAACTATTTTGTTGATCTTTCTCAAATCCTGTACTATTCTATA
Organism: Calotriton arnoldi; assembly: GCA_963921515.1. Classification (NCBI taxonomy): domain Eukaryota; kingdom Metazoa; phylum Chordata; class Amphibia; order Caudata; family Salamandridae; genus Calotriton; species Calotriton arnoldi. The sequence continues at coordinate 2,782,493 of CAWUFW010001391.1, read as the reverse complement.
TGTTCCATTTGGCTTTTTCAGTCCCATAATAGGTGAATTACATGGACTGCTCATTATTTCTTTTAGAATTCCCTGTTCAATCATTTTATTTATTACAGGAGTTATTCCTTCAATTATTTCTGGAGTTAATTTGTACTGTGGCGTATTCGGGTAAGTTGTTCCTTCTTTTACTGTTACTTTTACGGGATCAACTTCTTTCATTAATCCAATGTCTTCTCCTGTAAAATCCCACACACTTTCTTTCACTGCACTTTTTAGTTCTTCTGGAAGTTTTTCTGCATCAAATGCAGGAAACAAACCATTCATTTCAGGTTCCTGATTCATCAAAGTTACTTTATACAAGACATCTTCATCTGAGGTCTGAAATCCAATTCCATCTGGCGTACAATAAATTGTGCAATTCATCTTGCACAAGAGGTCACGACCCAAAAGATTTACAGGACTACAATCGCACACTACAAATTTATGCATTTTGCTAAAAGAACCAATTTTTACTTCCACCAATTCAGTAAGTGGGGTTTTAATCTGCTGATTGGCTACTCCTACTACTTGGATGTATTCACCTGAGAGAGGAAGGTTTGGAATTTCCACTGATCTAACAGTAGAACGGGTAGCTCCAGTATCGACAAGGAATGTTACATTTGCACCATTCACTTCTCCATCCACAAAGGGACCAGACTGATCTACCTCTAGAGTTGCGCCAAGTACGCACTCTTTCCCCTCTCCTGGGCACCGTCAGAATCTTTCATCCGGGTCATCCTCACTCTGACGCAACCAATACTGAGAAATGTTAGCTGCTCGCGGCAACTGTGTTACCTGCTCTCCTCCGTAGAATCCTGTTTCTGTACTGTCTCTTTGCTGGTTAACAGTGTTGGGAAGTGGTGGTTGCGGCACCTGACTTTGTTGAACAACTACCTCATTCTGCACCTGTGGAGTTAATGATTGATTTTCCGGATTAGGTTTAGGTGGGAACTTACACTCGTTTCTCCAATGCCCTAATTTTCCGCAATTATGACATGGCCATTTCTTCTTTGCCTCTTCTAGACTCACTTGACCCTTTCCTTTACCTATGTTAGGTCGCATTTTATTCTGTCCTGTTTCATTTCCATTATTATTGTCCAATTGAGCTTCTTGTTTTTCTGCCACCTTCACCTGTGCCCACATTGCCTTCTCTTTCAACTTACGCTGTTTACTCTCTATTTCATCACTACAATACTTAGCATACCTCAGCACCTCATCTACACTTCCATTCTGCCAGTTTATCATGTGTTGCTTAATCATATCACTTATTTCTTGTTTCAGGCCAAACACAAATCGGTATACAAAATGACTCATGTCCTTTTCACTCAACTCCTCATAACCACTATACTGCTTGAAAACCAACAACAATCGCTCATAATATGCATGTACAGACTCCTTACTTTCTTGTGTAGTTCTATCGATTTTTACCCAATCTGTCTCTTTAGGAGGAATCTTATTCTTCAAAAAGGTAATCACCTTATCATACTTCTTCATCACATCAGGACCTGGAGCTCCTGTCTTAGGATCTCTTGGATATTCTGTAGTTGGCCAGTCAACTGTAATCTTACATTCTGACCACAAATCTGTTGGTACCACTATGTCAAATAATCCATCTAAATCTATCCACAACACTTTTGAGACCTTTACAAACCTCTCTACTTGTCGATACCACTCAACTGGCTTCTCTCTTAGCTTTGGAAAGTCATTGGTAAATGACAGTATGTCCTGCCTAGTCCAGGGAACATGCACGTAACTACCACCTGGAGTTTCTCTCATGGGGTATTCTTTAGCAACAGATTCTTTTTCAGTTATCATAAAAGCCAATGAACCTTTGTCTGTAGTTTTCTCATTCTTCTTCGTCCATCTAACCTTCCATCTATCCACATCACCCCATTTTCTCAACAACACAATTAACTCTTTTATCTGTGTCAGCCTTCCTGCCGTGTTCAAATTTTCAATATCCTTTTCACAAAAGTCTACTCTATATGGTTTCTGCAACGTTTTCACTTTCGCAAAGTCTATTCCAATTTCACTGGCTACTTCTTCTAGTTTGTCATGTAAATTCTTTGCCCTCCATGTAATACTTTTGCACAGAAACATTATTTCATCATCCTGGTAATTTTTTATCTTTTCGGTACCAATCGTTCCTAGAATTAATTCTTCCATGTCGATTTTTAATCTAATTACATCTAATGGTTTTTCTTCTGGTTCTTTTATTTTAAATGCCTTCATCCACTCATTTAACTCATCAGGAGTCGGACCTATGGGTGTATTATTTAGTTCTATCCAATTACCACTCTTTTCAGGGGTTTCTGTTGCAGATTCTGTTACCATATGCATTTTCCTACCATTGCACTCATTCACCGTCAAATTTGTAGGTGGACTTGGTCTGTAAGTACTAGCCAAATTACTTGTACTTGCACTTTGTTCCATTCTTTCTTTTTCTCTCTGAAATTGTGAACTCATGGGAATCACCAAAGATCTTTCATCAATTTTCTGATTCTCAAAAACTGGTATCACTGGACCTATTGTTACAGGTACAGTAACTGCTTCCATATTTTTCGTTAATTCTCTAATCTTTTCAGTTAGTTCTTTGGTTGTTCTTGCTAATTCGCTGGCATTGTCACTTTCTATTCCTTCATTTTGTGAAGTTCTCATTTGTTCTTGTGACCTATTTATTTCAATTCTCTTTTCCGGACTTTTATTTCGCATAGTCTCTATTAGCGGCGCATTTGGTGTCACCACTGTAGAACTCTGCTGATACGGAGGTGGATTTCTATTTAAAATATCTTCCAGCAATTCATCATCCGTTTCGCTCTCATGCATATATTTTTCCCTCTCTATATGTTTCTTTTTCTCAGTCCGTTTTTTCTTAGTCCCTTCCTCAACTGTAAAAGCTGGAAACAAACCTCCTGTCATATTAGCACATCTCCATCGTTTTATTCTGTCCTCATGATTTATTCCCCACATCCTTCCAGGCATAAACTCATGATCCCTAAAACCTCTGAATCTCTCTCGTTCATACATCTCATCCTCCCATTCCGTCAACGCTTCAAACTGTGTCGGTCTAGGTCTAGGTTCTAGATTTGTCATCTTTTCTCGCAAATTTCGCAAAACCGCTACACTAAATGAACCATTCTCAGGGAAAGCTAAAGCACCATCATTCTTCGTATACTTTGCCCAGTTTTCCAACCATATGCACGTATGATATCCATATTTCAGCATCATATGTGAAGCTGCTGATTTCGGCGGAGGAATTACTTGTCCCTCTCTAGTCACAACCTTTTTGTCTTTCTTAAAGAAATTCTTTAATTTTGTTGTCCATGACGTTCTCTCCCTTTCATACTCGTAATATGGCATGTTTTCTATTTGTTTTTCTCTTTACGCTAACGCAGTTCTGTGTACTGAACTTCGACCAATTACAGCGCGACTCACACTAACGTACCAATCAGAACAATTCCCTCCGTCCGCGAACCAACCAATCCTAGCGCGGCACTTTTCTACGTCACTCCTGCTCTGGGTTCACGTGACTGGCGCACTATCCAATCCTAGCGCGGCACTGTTCTACGTCACTTCTGCTCTTTTACCCCTCCTTTACAAAATTTATCGGCAATTTTCTTTTCACTGTTTTCTCCGTTAGTTACAACAATTAAAACAATTCCATAGTCTGATTCGCTAAACAAAAGTGACAGCTTTGTCCTTTTACACAAGAATCCTGTATTTCCAGTAGGCAGCGCTTACCTCTACCCTACCACAGAATTTTTTTTTTACTTTCGCCGATAAAGTAGCACTTCCCTCTACCTTACCCTTCTTTCAAGCAAACAATTTACTCGTTTCTCTGGGGATAAGACACATGTGGAGACTAGGCTCCTGAGAATTAAGGCCAAAGTTTCACAAGTAAACGTGATTTGCTATCTCAATTACACACTTTTCATACAGAAAATCCCTAACATAACACAACCTGTGTTATTACCAAAATGAATTCAGACCATGTACCAAATTCCATGTGACTTCTCTTGCCACACGTGTTCCACTTCCTACATCCCAGAAGCGTGAAAACTCACATATAACATAACGCGACTCAACATATAATGTTAGTCATAAAAATAATCAATAATCAATAAACAATAATCACTAAACTAATCTATAGAAAACCATAACTCTGCTACCAAGAAATCTGATGCAGCGCGTACAATAAAAACTATTCTCCTCCTAGGTCACTTATAGGTCATCCAGGGGCAAACTATATTTTCTCACATCCACATGACGATGGGGCCCATAAACATCGCCTAACACACACGCACACACCTGGATTTCCTTTACACCTTTATGAAATTCTGTACTCCTAGGAGAAGCATGAGAACTAAATGGAAAAACACCATTTATGTACCGCTGGAAGGAGCCGGGATATCTTATTACCTTAACTTATCACTTTCTTTTAGTTATTTCCTAAGATATTCCTGCTCATTGTTTTGTCGATGAATCATTCATGTAAAAAATTAGTTCATAGTGATTAAGACCAGCTGAATCACAATAACCAATTACTGATGTCACAATCATTTAGGAAAATAACCACTGAGTCATTTGATTTAAAGAATCTTAAATTTTATATAATTTTAAAAGCATGAGAAAGAATTTAAACTTTTTATTCAATTATTCATTCATTATTAATTCAAATATTTATTAAGCATAATCAATTTATTGCAGAAAGGAAATTTTCGTCATGAAGCAAAACCCTAATTACCTGCCTACCTTCCTAATTTAGCCTAATGATTTCTAACCTAAGTTTAAGAATTTGAAATAACCTGATTCTCATACTCAACTGGAAAATTAAGACAGCAACAGAAACTTCAGCTCGTCAGCATCAGCTACCTGCAACCCGTCTCATCTAACAGTCTTTCAGCATCTCCCGCTCAGAAAGGGATCGATCAGGACCACCCAGCACTGGAAGCCACCAACACCAACACGACTCTCCAACTCCGCTCCTGACTGTGACAGTGACTGACCCCCTCCCACTAAGAGTAGGCCCTCTTATACCCTAATTCTAACTTTGCTAACTAATTGTTGCAACATTAATAACACGCTTTTCTTTCATTGGTCCATGCATGTCATCTTATTCATTCTTTTAATCAAGTTCTCTTGGATCCAATGGTCCTTGGATCATTTCCTTTCCCACACGTTCAAGACATGTTTCCATCCGCTTCGATCAGTACATTTGTAACTTCTTTCGATACATTCGAGAACTCCGCAGTCATTGTCCTTTCTCTTAAACTGGTTTCCCACGGGTCTTCTGCTGATCACCACAGCACACTATCAGTTCAATTAGGTCACATCAGCCTTGACCATTTCTCGCATCCTAGCCTCTCAGCAACATCACGAGGTTAGTTTTTCTCCGACTTCATCCCGTGTCACATGTCTCCCTTGCGCCTGCGCACATCACCCACTGGTAGCCATTTTATATCGCCACTCGGTTATACTTTAGAAGCACTAATTTGAAGTAAACAAAACATAATTAAAATAGAGAAAAATAGCCTTTTCGTTTCCCTCCCGTCATCTACGTACCCCAATTAGTTATTACCTAGCAGAAAGCAACATTTAAGCTGTTCCTTACTTACCATCACTATTGTTTTTGCAACGACACGTTTTATTTCTATGAAGCACAAAAACATGCATTTATTTTATTTTAGTACGCATTTATTTTTACGTTATAATTAGACACACGGACATCCATTAATAGATTATTTAGCACACACATTTGCATGTTATCCTTCCCACACGTACAGTGTTGATTAATACATTTAAACGAACATTTTATTAATTATTTATAAAATTTGTTAGGGGTTAAAAATGTTTATTTTCTCTGCTCCATCAAAGGCCAATTCACGGTCTTAGGCTGATGCACTTTTCTCTTTTTACCTGGTTTAATTCTCATTTTTGACTAAATTTATCAAAGCTAACCTCGTTTTTAATTGATTTTTAGATGTTTTCAATATTATGTGAGTAGTGACTTTTATCTTAAATGTATTTAATAAGGGGGAGTATTTTCACTCTGCTGGCTGCTACTGGGAAGCAGAAAGCAGGTGATGATGTTGTTGGAGGTGGGCAAATGGTGTAATCAGCAAAAGACCGTTGGGGGTTAATGGACTGTACACTTTGAGATTTTTTTACTTTCTATATTTTTACTCGGGCTGCACATTTTATTATGATTGTTTAAATGTATTGTACGATTATTGCACATGCACTTTTATGGTCCACTCGACCAAAATAAAGTATAATGAAGTGAAGTATTCAATTATCCAGTTTTTAGGTACCTAAATTTTATGTGCTTTTCTCATGGTCATAATAGAATGGTTTTCTACTAACTTCTATTTTTCTTTCACTATTAGAACATATTTCTATGTTTTTAAACTGTAATGTTTTTAGTCTTTTTTATTATGTTGAAGTGATGATGTTTTTTCTCAAGTGCTTTTATGGTCATATGTTGACAGAATTAAGATTTTGTCTGACTCTGCATATAGTGAGTGAGCTTTAGGTCAGCTCCTTGCTCTTCCTTGGATGGCTCTTGTCTATCTCATTTCACTTTTTCTTATTCAATGGCTTTCTTTCCTATTTTTCCCTTTTCTCCATATTCTTTCTTTGTCCAGCCTCTGCGTCATTTCTTCATTACTTTGTTCTGGAAAAGTGACTTTTGTTCTTCCGCTGTTTGCATTGAGAGAACAACTCTTTCCTTTTCTTTTTTAGCACTCCAGTGTTGAGTGCATGTGTTTTCTTACTCTCTCCCTTGTATGTTGCTTTCTTCCTCAAATATTCATACCCTCCAGTCACATTGCTTTTCCATGCCTCTTTGTCTGGCTTCTTTTTTTAATTTTGAAAATCGTTCCCCAGCTCCTCTGCCCCTCCCGTTCAATGACATTGGCTCCATAATCCTCATGTCCCATCCCCTGCTCTTTGGCTTTCCCGCCCCTCTAAACTCTTTAAAAAATATATATATATATTTTTCTGGAGGGCTCTGAAGCTGTAATTGCCTAGCATACCACTCCTTTCTTTTAACGTGCACTTTTGTGTGTATTTTTTTAATTTCTCACTCCAAGATTGCTGGCCACCAACTTGTAACGATAAATGAAACAAAATGTCCATCACATCGTGATGCATTCGCCTGTAGATGTTATCATACGGCATCATGCGGTGTCATGACGCATATGTGTAACCTTCTTGAATGCATGTGTATACATCATAACACTTTTTTTGGTCAGCACTGCCAAGGCAAAAAGACAAGAATGGTTGCCTTTGCCAATGCTTGTTTTAATTAGCTTCAACTATTATCCAGATTGTAACTCTCTAAAAAAATTCTCTCCGAACCAATATCAAATTTGTCATGTAAGACAGAAAAGGAGATAAAGTTATCCTCATCTAAAAGTTCAAGTTCCCAAATCCTTTTTCTCTCCACTCGATTGTAACTTTCCTAAATTCCTCTAGGATTTTCAGATTATCACAGAGCTGAATATAGTGTACCTCTCAAACTTTTCTTAGTTCCTTATTCCACCAAAAATATATTTGCTATATCGTATAATTGTCTTAAACTTTCTTTAAGAATTTTCGGCCATGGAACTGTAGAGCATAAACTCTCAATCCTTTATCAGCTGTAATTTTTTCTAATATTTCCCAAGAACAGGGCACTCAAAATGAGAGATAACCAAGCTGTGCATAAGTATGCTGAAGGCACCAAATAGTAATTTTCAAATTCTAGCAATGTCCATCCTTCCTACGCTAAAGTGCCACATAGCTTCTTTCTGGAGATTATCACAGCTTCCAACTCCCCATATGAGTCATAAAATCAGGCTGTTTAATTACATAAAATAAATCCTATCTGTATCGAAGGGCAAACGCTAACTAAGGGCCTCATTGTGAGTTTGGCAGTCCGTGGACCGCCAAACCCACGGTGGCGCAGCGATGGCGGTGTGGCTACTGCCGCACTGGCGGTCCGACCCCTGCATTACGACTCTGGCGGTAGGGCCGCCATGGGACTGCTGTAGCCACCGGTGATCTACGATCCCTGGTGGTGGCGCGGCGGTCTGAGGCCGCAATATGCTTGGCGGTGCCACTGTGGCACCGCCATGCATATTACGAGTTTCCTTACAACCAGCGCTCTCATGGGGGTGCTCACGCCATGAAAATGCTGGCGGTGAAGAAACTAAAGTGGGGCCTAAAGGCCCCCTGTTCCTCTAGGCCTGTGGATCCATGCAGGGGGGCACATGGTGTGCCCCCCTGTGTGCACGCACCCCCTTTCCTGCACAGCATGAACTGGCTTTGGCTTTCCCTTTGCGGTGCCTTTCTAATAGGCACTGCCGTGGGACGGCCAAAGGACCGCCCGTCAGACCACGAGGAAACTTGTAATCTGCCGGGTGGCCCGCTCCCACACCGCCAAACTCATAATCAGGCCCTAAATCCTTTCCGTATTGGTGGGGAAACACTGAAAACTAAATAAACAATGAAAGTAACACTGTGGTAATGCCACCAGACAAGTGCTTCCATTTTTTAAAATCCTGATAAATATTAACCAAGAGTCCAGCACAGTTAAGTCTGCAAATATCTGCTGCTCAAGCATTTACTTGTATACTTAGGTATATTACTGGCATGGAGGTAACCATGTCCTGTTATTTTTGGAACGAAGTATGATTTTTGTACATTGAGCAGTATACCTTCTGTTTAATTAATTCTATGGCCAAACATGCTAACAATTCTATCAATAATTAAGAAAATCTTGTATTTTAATTTTCCAGAGCAAACAATTGCCATGTCATCCACACACAAAATACTTTCCAGATCACGGGGGAGCTACTCCTACTTCGGATATTAATCGTACCCGCTACTGACCATCCCAAAGCAACTTTGGCGCTTGCTCTCTCGCAAAGCTCCATCATGGTCCTGGTGAACTGGGTACGGACGCTCTTAGCTTCCAGAGCCTTCCTCAAGTATACCCTGATCACCACATAAAATGACTTCTTGGCATCCAAAACCCAAATCTCCAGAGATTATTTTATAACCTCTGCATGGTCCATCATGTTATGATGCCAGTAATCATTCAAAAATAAAACCTGCCCCATTTTTGCAAATCAATCTATTAATGTTTCAAGATAGAAGAGCTGTCATCCCTTTTTTAAATAATTTATAAACTACAGTTAAAGTGTAATAGGTCTGTCCGGCCCACAGCACTCAGGATCCTGTCCTAGTTTGAGAAAGTAAATCAATTTGCATTTTCTAAATGCCAATGAGCTCATCTCCAGCTAGGCTTCAATGAAAAATGTTCTTAAGTAAAGAATCACTTGTAGATTAAACATTTTATAAGCTTCTCTTGGTATCCTGTCCTTCCCAAGGGCCTTAGCAGAAAGAACAGAGCCTATTGCATTGCTAATCTCTTCTGTTGTATAAGGTCTGTGGAAGCTGGCCATTTCCAAAAGATGTTTTAATAGCCCCAGTGCAAGGCAATAGAGATTCTCCATATAATTCTTGACAGAGTTTTAAAAAGATCCTAAATATTCGCTCCGGATTTTTCGCAACAGTCCCCTTCTCTGGATTTTGATACACGTAATCTGCTGAGATGTCACTTCCAGGTGGTCATAAATGTGTCTATTTTATTGCTATTCTTGAACATAGAATGATACATTGCTTGGTAGTATATTTTCTACTATAAGGGCAGACATCACTGTGTTTTGTAGGATCCCAAATTAATCTTTTTTTATTCACCAAATTTTCTTTTTTTCTCTAAAGTTATTATTATGAGAAAATAAAGCACTCAGGGCCCGATTCACAGAACTAACTTACGTCAAAAACGTAAAGTTAGTACTTTTTGGTATTCATAGAATACACTTTCTCATTTTGGTATTCACAGAATGCACTTACTCATTTTGGTATTCACAGAATGCACTTACTCATTTTGGTATTCACAGAATGCACTTACTCATACTAACTTTATGTCCGCACTCGGGCCGGAGATTCCGGCCCGGTGGTGGAGATTCCGGCCCGGAGGTGGAGATTCCGGCCTGTTGTGGAGATTCCGGCCAGTAGCGGCTTTACGGGGATTCCGTGGGTGGGACTCAGTGGGGATCTCGGCCCTGGGAGATGTAATGCGAGGCACTACATTGAAATCTTTTCAGCAATTGCAAGTAGATTTTCAGCTACATAAGACTCAGTTTTATGAATACCTTCAATTCCGCCACGCTTTGACCCCCTTGATTCATGCATTAGAGACCCTACCGGAATTTCACCCTCTTGAGGGTCGCCTACTGATGGGCGATCTGGGCCTACATAAAATTATCAACACAGAAAGGAGCATAGGGGGAAAAAAAGTCAAGCCGCCCCCCACTCAACACATTATCAACAACCAGGGCCTGACTCAATGGACAGATATCCTTAGCTTTCAGACACTGGAGGAGTCTAAAATATTTTCTAATGACGCCCCCAACGATGCGGTCTAATACCGGTAATTCAAGTGTCTAAATGTCCAGTTTATAAACGCACTGTCACGACACTGCAGCCAAAGAATTCCCACCAAAATTAATTAGAAAAGGTTAGAAAAAATGTGAGAATGGAGAGAAAGCACCTCACGGTAGTAACACCAAGGGGGGCTTGCTAGTTGGTACTCGCTAGCACACCCACTTATCATCATTGGTTGCTTTCTCACCATGAAAAGAAAATGTGTTCCAACGTAAACTTTCTCAAACGTGAAGGAAAAAAACAGTGACAGCAAGGTACAATATGCACTGTAGGTGCTAATGTCACACAAGTGCCCTACTGATCCCCGTGAGAAAAGAAATGAAATGCAGTTCCCAACGTTAAAAATGAGATCCTACTCACTGGCCAAATTTGACTTTATTCAGTGCTGTGAGCGTCCTCAATTAAAAAATGGTTCAACTTAGACCATTATTATGTCCAAAGCGCCTACATAAAATTAGACAAACCTATCAAACAATGACGACTCATACACGAACGACACTTGACAAGACTAGACGAGCGTGGCAAGAAGATATCCCCGACTTGACTGACGATGACTGGGCAGAGGCCATTGCCAGCCCTCGGGGCGCGGCAGTTTCCACACGATACCGCCTTATACAATTCAAGTATTTACACCGCGCATACTACACACGGACCAGACTCTGGAAGATGGGTGTCATTCAGTCCCCTACATGCTTGCGATGTGAAAGGGAAGATGGGACATTTTTACATACGGTATGGGGCTGCTCCACGTTGCAACCCTTTTGGCGCAGGGTATCATCTTGTCTAAGTAATGTATTGTCATGGGAACTCCCACATGACCCACGACTCTTTCTCCTGCACAGTACAGATGAGATAGGGGGCAATAAATACAAACAACATCTGCTCTTCTTGGCCCTCACTATCGCCAAACTCGATATTGCACAGTTGTGGAAAGGGACCTCTCCCCCGACTATAGGCAAGTGGAAGGCCGAACTAGACAAATGTATGGGTGCGGAGATTGCGGTGTTTCTGGCCCGTGGCTGCCCCCAAAAACACCAAAAAATTTGGGCTCGATCTTCCCCCTTTACCATCTACGGACCCCTAACAGAAATCACTATGTATGTACACTTCCACTGACCAATTCGTTCCATATTATGTAATAGCCTGCCATTCTATGAATGTATCTTTGGTACGATCATTTGAATCTGGTACAGTCTGCATGTTGTTTACGTTATGTACCCTGCATGTTTCGCAGGTATTGCAATCATTTAAAAATGCTGGTATTCCTGATTTATCTGCTTGTTTTTTACAGGTACTTGTAGGGCCATGGCCCAAACTTCACTGGAATAACCAAATAAAATTTGTTGTTAAAAAAAAAAATTCTATGGTTGGTGGGACACCGTGATCTGAGGAAGGCAGAGCACGGTGAAATGCACAGTCCTTAAATAAAACTTCTGGTGTCACTGTACTCTGGAGTGTCCATCATTGTTCACTTTGTGAAGCCATAATTGGATTGAAAATGGGTGGCCACCCATTCCCGAGCACCAGCGTCACAGGTGGTGAGGGGCCTTAGCCACAGAACTGCATGGTATTAACATTTTTTAATGTAGAACAAATAATGATACAATACTATTCACTTGGATTTGAATTAATTTAATGTAAATATATTAAATTAACATTATTTTTTAAGCAATATTAAAAACAATAATTTGAATACACTTTATTTTCTTAAAAAATGTAATTTATGTTTATTTTTAAATTAAAAAGAATATAAAAAATTTGGTCACAAAATAATATTTATTTTTTAATTAGGTTTAACTTCCTTAACATTAAATTATAATTATATATGTATATATTTTAAAAGTCTAAATAAATTAAATTAATTTAAAAATATTTCCTAAGGCATTCTATTTTAAGTCCATGCTTCCATTATTTTCTATGGGAGCATTTTGCAGTATCAGTGGGTGGCCATGTGTAGTGTTGGTCTTACTACTACTCCTTTTTGGCAGTAGTACCTTACACTCGTAAATTTGGCTTCACCCCCTTGTCTCAGGGTTTGGAGACATGCAAGTCCACACTTTGGAATAACTTTACACTTGTAAATAATTAATATCCAAAAGTAATTAGGAGCCAAAAGTAGTAAAGTTACTCAAAGTGTAAGATGCTAACTACATGTGTAACTTGCTCACATATGTAAGTTACCTTTGTGAATACCCCTGTCCGTATTCAACAAAACATGGGTGCCTTGCTTCATATTTGGCATTTCTGTCAAACATAAATGTGATCAATTTAGAGTTTTTTTAAATATATTTAATTACCTTTGTCCATATTACAAATGATAGTGCTAATATAGTCTCCTGCCTCCACCTCAGCACAATGTACTCTGGCTTTCTCTGGAAAGTAGGATCTCATTTCTTCATCATCTTTGCTGGTACCATCCTTTTCATCTGCTTAGGATGGGCTTTCATCTGAATTTTAGGTCTCACCTAAGAAAGTACATGTTGCAAAACATAGTGTTAGCTTACAGTGGACTCAGAGCCCGTCCATTTTTTACTATTGGTTGTCTTTCATGTCCCTCGCATTTGTGTGTTTCGAATTCGTCAACTTCCATGGGATTTTCTTCCTCTTCTGGTGTTTGTCCCACCCCTGGAGCATGGACCCATTACTTGTGTTCTTACACTGCTCACTTTTCAGGTGCTTTTTTATTTTTAGTGTAAGCACTCTACAAGAGTGCGTGCGTTTACTAGCTGCCTCCCTCATGTAGTTAGTGTTTCTCTTTCTTGCCCGTGTTTTTCTCCCTTGGCCCCCTCCGAATTGCCTTTCTTGCTTTCTGCCCCCCCCCCCACTTTCCATTGGCGTTCATGTGTCACTAGCAGGGCCATAGCCAAGGGGGCATTTGAAGGCTAGGCCAGCCCATAGTAATCTTTGCCCCCCCTCCCCCACAGACCGCCCCTCAAAAAGACCGAGGCAGGTGGCACAGTATAGAGGTTGGGGAGTTCAGAAAGTGAATGAGCAATAACAATAGCTTAATATATTTTTTTTCTTTTTACATTTGCCGCATGTTCCAAGACAGGTTAAATGTCAGACTATGGGGTCGATTCCGAATCGGGCCGGAAATCTCTCCGACCGAGCCGGACCCGGAGAGATATCCGACCGAATCGGACCCGTGCAGTCCGACCGAACGAGTCCGATGCATTCGTATGCCACCGGACACGAGTCGGTCGGACTCCCATTGAACTCAATGGGAGCCGGTCGTACAACGCGTACGCGGGCTCCCATTGCCTCAATGGGTGCGAGGGCGGACAAGGGCGCCCCTACAGCGAGTACGCCGCGGGCGCTCCGCGGCGGACACGCACAGGTAGGGGGACCCATGGGTCCGCCCTGTGTGCGCCTCGCGCGGTTACGCGTACAGGGGGTCCGACACGGACCCCCAAAGTACGGCTCCGACAGCGAGTTCGAGTCGGACGGCGCGAGTCGGTCGGAGCGGTCGAGGTGCGCATCGTACTTACCCGGCCGGAAAACGTCTCCATTGCGCGGTGCGAATCGGGTCCCGAGCGAGTCGGTCGGAGCGGTACGATCCGGGTGCGAGTCGGTCGGAGCGGTCGGGTCGCCCGGACGAGTCGGTCGGCGAGTCGCATCGTACTCGCTCGGCCGGACCCGCGTACGATTCGGTCGGGAAAAGGGCTCCGAATCGGATCCGGTAAAGCCGAATCCTATTCGGAGCCCTACCGGCCAAGATCGGAATCGGCCCCTAAGTCTTCTGACAAACTGCTGTTTATTCTTTTAAGGTAGAAATGTTGTTTACTTTTCTTTCTTTGACTGAAAAGTGAAAGGATTTTGTAAAATGAACATCTCTCTGGGTTACAGACCTAAAATGTTTAAAACACATTGTTCGCCACTAATTTAAAAAAAGTTCTTGATGGATATGCTCCAAGATTTCTGTAAATTTATTTTAAATTAGTGGTGAATTATATTAAAACTTCACTTATGAAGCTGGTCGGATTTAGAAAAGTCCACACTTTATGAAGCAGATGAAATTTCCTAAATTTACGTGAGGTAAGGTTGATCCTTTCAGGTCTTCCAGGTGTGCTGATTTTCTGATGCAGAATATCCCTGGTAGGACATCCTCCAGCAAATAAAGTTTGAGTGTGGGGGCTGGACATCCACCACCAGAGGTAAGAGGTGATGGAAGGAGGGATCTAAGCTGAGGCCAGCTTATTTTTTTTAATTTTCTTTTAAAAGAACTTGATAAGCTTTACATTAAACAAAGCTTGAACAGTTTATGAAATACACAAAGTTGTGAGTCTGCAACTTTACACCCTTCTACTTTAAATCCCATCCAATTGATGGGATTTAAAGTTGGATTGTAAAAGTTGATTGAGTGCTTTAATATGTACCTTAAGAAAATCCACATACTCCTACACATAGAATCACAAAGAGTACACTTCATTATTGAAACCAGAATATCGATGGCACAGAATATTGAGGACAGAATTATCGAATCCAAAATGTCGACAGGTGAGTGTAGTTTTTCTACACCTTACTCCATATATATGTACCTACACAATATCTTCAAGTTAAGTAGATGTGGAGTTAGGAATCTATACTCACACACCTTTCAGAATTCTATCTTCTTTATTCCTGTACCATAATATTCTTGAGGTTGTTTAGTAGTACAACTAGTATTGGGAAAGAATGCACCTATAGAACACAGCTTTAAACTTTGCTCATAGCTGAGGGCCATGCCCCCCTAAAAGTATACTTCTGGCTATTTGGCCTGGTCACTACCCCCACGTTATCAGTGTGCTTCCCCACCCCTCTACATTGACTGTCTGCTTCCCCATCAATGCCCACCCACCCTCCATTGTCTGTTTGCATCCCCATCCACCATCTGTTGTCTATTTGCTTCCCCATATCTGCCTTTCCTCTGTGGTCTATGTGCTTCCCCATCCCTGCCCGTCCACCCTTTATTATCTGTGTGCTATGTCGCTCACCTTCTGTTGTCGTTGTGCTTCCCCATTCCCTGCCCGCCGTTGCCATGTGCTTCTTCATTGTTGTCTCTTCTTTGTCCTTCACTTCAGTACCCAGACCCGAGCTAAATGTAGTTTTTACTCTCACTGGTGCAAGATATATTTAGGGTAAAAAATACAATTTAATTAATTTAAACCTACCCTGGATACATTTGCTACATATTCAACAGTACTGGTCCATGTCTCAGCACTTATATCCTTATCAAGTGCTTCTTCCCAATGCTTCTTAAACCAAGCAAGATATTGGTCCAGTGACTATCATTTGCTTATTAAGTTGTGACACTATTCATGGCCCGTTCCCTATGTAACTATTGACTGCAGCACCTTATCAATGGCAGCTCCAAGTTGGTGGTAACCCAAATAGTTGGCATTCAATTTGGAGTTGGGTGGTACATTTTTACACAATTGTATCATATTGTTTGTTTTACTTTAAAAGTGAAAGTGACGTTCACAAAGAATGCTAACTGTAAAGAAAAGAAAATCACAAAGTTGTAGAGGAAAACCTTCAGCGTAAATGCATATCCCCCAGTTCATGTATGCAAAAAAGAACAGCTTATGTTTTTTTGTTGTGATTTTAGCTATGCTGATATGAAGCTTCTCAGTGCAACTGCAAGCATGTTTAGGTTTTGCCATGCGCTGCCTCTGCAGGACCTTATGTTTACATACAATGGGTTTACAGTCTGCCCATAGCTTACGAATTGTTAGCTTCAACTTCGCTCTCATTTCCTTCGTTCCCGTTTGTCTTGCCATGCCTGTTTCCATATGAAGGCTTGTGTTTTCAGACCGTCTCCCACATCCCCGTCCATGTAGATTCTATTACCCTTCCACCTGCCTCCTTCCATGCTGCTTCTTTTCCCTCCCACCCTCTGCCCAACAATAAAAGCAAATTAGCTCATCTATGACATCGAGTAGGTCCATTGTTTGGCCACAGAATATGCATATCCTTGTACTGTAAAGTGTGACTGTGATTTGTGTACCTTCCAAGTAAAGAATTCTGCAAGATTATTTCTTGTACACCAAGCATCAGTTACCAAGTAAAACAATGTCTCTGCTGCGTTTTTCTACTTTGTCCAGTTCTCACCAGTGCCTCTGTGAAACAACGACAAATTCATGAGAGTGGTTTCTCTTTAAAGATTAAGGAACAGGTAGATCTTGAACTGAGGCTCTTATGTAGATTGCATTCCACTAGGCCACGGCATGCTACGCCACTCTACTCTGCTCTGCTCCACTGCACTCTATGCCACTGCACTCTACTCTACTCTAGTCTACCCCACTCCACCCTACGCCATTCTACTCCACTGCTTGCTACTCTACACCATTCTACTCTACGCCACTCCACGCCACTCCACTTTACATCACTCTACGCCACTTCACTCTACCCCACTCCATGCCACTCAACTCCACTCCACTTTACACCACTCTACTCCACTTCACTTCACGCCACTCTACCCCACTCACTACCACTCTATGCCATGCATCTTCACTCTACTCTGCTGTACAACATGGCTAAAAGACATTGGCAAAGCCGATAGCTCTCGCATAGGCGAAAACTATTGGCTTTGCCAATGCTTATTATCTAAAGAAGCCGCAAGAAGCAAGATCAAGACTTCTTTACGTTTATCATTCATATGCGAATAGATTCTGCTGTGCTGATTGAATAATGACTTCACGTACAGCACATAAAATGAGCTATCTCTAGATGCTTACATTTATCAATAAATTGGCACTGTTTTTTTATATCCAACGATTAATGCTGTAAATCGGCCCTACATCCCCGCCTTCCTCTCATTACTCGCAGGTTGGTACATACATATTGTGGTGAGTCAAAAAGCTGACTGGGTCTCACTCAGTGTGCTATTCCGTCCAATCTCCCTGCCAGCCTCAGTATTGCATCCCTTTATTTATATTAACTTTTTAAATATTTTCCTAGTTTTCATCCTTTCCAATTACAGCTGCCTTTGTTCGACTGTCACCGGAGCTCTGTGTTGTCAGGCTTTCATGCATGGCGTTAGAACAACCGTCAAGAATAAACTTCCTTTTGAGTCTAAAGTGCTCTTCTGGCAGAAACTACAGAACATGAAGCTATTTCTGTACTCTAGTATTGGAAACTCTTGTTTCCGTTTACTTTAAAACCGTCGCTCTTTTCGGTTTTAAACACAATCATGCTGCCTTTTCGTCTTACGTATGTAGTTATTTTTTGTTTATATCGCACCAGCATCAGGCCTTCGGCCACCTCAGAGCGCTTTATGTTGCGGGAGGCGAGAGGGAGAGTATTAGACAAACATTGGCAAAGCCAATAGGTCTCACTTATGCAAGAGCAATTGGCTTTGACAAGGTGTTTTAGCCATGTTGTACATCATTGTGGCTGCTGTTCAGCATGGCTAAAAGTTAGTGGTATGGTATGGCATGGAGTAGGGTGAGGTGAGGTAGATTGGAGTGGGCAGGGCTTTAAGTAGAATGAAAAAACTAGGGGGTCTCTCAAAGGGGAGTGGCCAATGCAATTAAGGGTGTGGCTTAAAAACACAAAAGCTAAAAATATGTGCTTAGCATAGTGTGCCGCTTGACTGGTATTTTGCTGCTTCTGTTATTGCATCCAGATATATACTAGAACAAATAAAATTACACCTACAACAAGCCAGGACTATTGGCTTTGCCAGTGGTTGTTAGTTGTGTAAGATAAATAAGTAACAACTATGACTTCGTAGTATAGAATATTGAAAATGCTTCAGTTATGAAATGGAGAGACACTGTGAAAGAACTAAAACGAGTCTCTTTGAAGGCCTCAAAGTCAGTGAAGGCTCGTACTGCTGCAGAGTTAAGATTTATTGTTTCACCCTGAAGGTCAGAGCAAAAATGGAGAGCCCCATAGAGACCCGTCTCGGCACCTCCTTTTTAGAACTGCCGTTGCTAGCACCGGCAGGACCCGGCCCACTTAAAGCCCTGGGAGTGCGGTAGATTGGGGTAGAGTGGAATGGGGTTGATTGGGAGAGTAGAATGGGGTAGGTTGGGGTAGACTGGCGTAGAGTGGAGTGGGGTTAGAGTGGGGTAGAATGGAGTGGGGTGGATTGGGGTAGACTGGGGTATATTGGAGTGAGGTGGAGTGGGGTAGATTGCAGTATATTGGAGTGAGGTAGATTGGAATGGGGGAGTTGGGCAGATTAGTGTGGTAGATTGGAGTGGGGTATATTGAATTGGGGTAGATCGGGGTGGGGTAGATTGGGTTAGATTAGAGTGGGGTAGATTGTATTGGGTAGATAGGGGCAGGGTAGATCAGGTAGAGTAGAGTGGGAAATATTGGGGTTGATTTGATTGGAGAGGGGTAGATTGGGAAAGAGTTGTGTGGGGTGGATTGGGATATATTGGAGTGGGGTAGACGGGCAGGGGTAGATTGGGTGGATTATAGTAAGGTAGAATGGAATGGAGTCTGGTATATTGGGGTAGTTTGGAGTGGGGTAACTTGGAGTAGGGTAGTTTGGGGTGGAGTGGGGTGGGTTAGATTGGACTGGAGTGGGGTATATTTGAGTAGCGTGTGGTAGATTAGAGTGACATGGAGTGGGGTAGATTGGGTAGAGTGGAATGGAGTGTGGCACATTGGGGTGGATTGGAGTGGGGTAGATTGGGGTAGAGTCGAAAGGGGTAGATTGGAGTGGAGTGGAGTTGGTAAGATCGGAGTTGAGTAGACACTGGAGTGGAGTGAGAGACTGGGGAAGAGTGGAGGGGGTAGAGTGGAGTGGAATGTAGTGGGGTAAATTAGGGTGGAGTGAGGTAGATTGGGTGGATTAGAGTAGGGTAGATTTTAATGGAGTGGGATAGATTGAAGTGGGATAGATTGCAGAGGGATGATTGGAGTGGGGTAGTTTGGAGTGGGGTGGATTGGAGTGCGGTAGATTGCAGTGGGGTGGAGTGGGCTAGATTTGAGGAGTGTGGTAGAACGGAGTGGTGTCTGGCAGAGTGGAGTGGGGCAGATTGGAATGGAGTTGGATAGATTGGATTGTGGTAGATTGGAGTGATGTGGGGTAGATTGTGGTAGACTGGAGTGGGGTAGACTGTGTTGGAATGGGGTAGATTGGAGTGGAGTGGGGTAGATTAGGGTGGAGAGGAGTTTGATAGATTGCAGTAGGATTTGGAATGGAGTGGGGTAAATTGGACTCAGGTACACTGGAGTGGAGTAGAGTGGAGTGGGGTAGAAAGGAGTGGAGTCAGGTAGATTTGAGTGGAGTGGGTTGGATTGGGGTACATTGGCACTTCATTCACAGAAGGTGAGGTAATCAAGAACATCAAGGCAAAGAGAAACAATGGCGCTCAAAGGCCAAATGGGATTCCTGCCCTGGTATTCAAACTAGCTCAGGCATACTTAGTCCCAATCTTGAATCGACTTTTTAATTACGCATTTACGACAGCACGATACCACAGGCATGGAAAGGATCCATCTTATTCCCCATCCATACAAAAGGCGACTGCTCAAATCCGGCTAATTACAGGCTCGTCGTGATGCTCGATCTAGAAGCCAAGGCCTATGCCCGAATTTTACTGAAGGACCTGGAGGAATGGGCAAAGAAAAAAAGAATTCTCCCACTCCATCAGTCAGGATTCAGGGCAAACAGTTCAACCATCGACAACATCATTGCTCTGGCTTATCTTTCCAAACAAGTGGTTAAGGCAAAGCACCCATCCCTGTTCTGCTGCTTCATAGATTACAGCATGGCCTTGGACAGGGTGGACTGAGGCAGGCTTTGAGGATAACTGACATCCTGGGGGATCCCTTCTTAGCTCCTGAAAGCAATCATATCCCTTTATGAGGGGGCATGGGTTCAGGTCAAAGCAAGCCCCACTGCAGTAACATCAAGAGGCGAAACCAACAATGGGCTCAAGCAGGGCTGTGTTTTGCCCCCGCCCACCTGCTTTTCAATCTTTACACAGCGGACTTGGGGAATGCCCTGAAAGAAGCCAGCTTAGTGGCCCCGAGACTGGGCAAGGCGAGGCTCTCTACCCTTCAGTATGCAGACAACACAGTATTAATGGACCATACTAGGGTGTGCCTCCAGAGAGGCCTAAATGAACTTCACAAGTACAACAAGGAAAACCATCTGCTAGTCAACCAGAGCAAAACCAGGATAGTTGTATTTGGCAAATACCCACATAAAAGGCAAGCCCTTCAGCAATTGGGAGATCATCAAATAGGGACAACACCTGCCTACAACTACCTTGGGGTCTGGCTCTCAGAGAGGGCCACCCCAGCGACCCATATAAAACATCTAAGCGCAAAGGCCAACCACGTAATCTTCACATTGAAGCGACTAAGCCAACGCCTGACAAGGCCAACATCGGAGCCAATGCTGACAGTCCTTAAGGCCAAACTAATACCAGCCATCAACTACAGCCACCTGGCTTTTCCTTGAGCCCTGGATCAATTCATAGCGGCGGCCTATATAAAAGCCTATAGGGCAGTGCTGCAAGCTCTGAGACAAGCCAGGAAAGCCAGGCTATGGCTGGAACTCGGCCTTGGCAGACCCGGCTTTGTATTACAGAGGGACTTAATTAAGTTCTACATCAGGGTCCTAAGAGCTTCGGATAACACCCGTAAACATCAATTTGGACCCATCTTCAAGGAAGTGGACTCCCCCTGGTATTCCAAGTTCAGCCAAGCAATTGGGAATCTGAAGATCGAGGCAGAGAGCCTGCTCTTAACCGAGATCCCGAAATCTGCCTGGACAAACGCAGTGAAGCGGCAGGTCCGGGCCATCTCGTATGAAAAGGGTCGGGCCTCATTGCATCACAATCCTAATACAACGGCATTGGACTCGTCTTACATCCTGGGGAAAGCCCAACAATACTTACGAGAGGCGCTTTCAGCCCAGGCTCACAGGGAAATTCTGTTCATGAGGCTCATTGCACTCAGAATTAAGGACTTTAATCCAGCCTGGGCACGCAAGGATGGTGCAGTCTCCTGCCAGTTATGTTATTATCATAAGGAATCCTGGTTGCATCTGCTGTGCTGCTATCCTAAACTGGCCGGAGAGCGGTATCGGTTGCTCCACCCCATTTTTGGGGCTAAGGGCACGAGGACCTGCAAGGACGCTTCGGACTGGTGTTTTTCCGATATAAAGACCTGCATCCTTGCTAGGGTGGCAAAGTTCACACACTTAATCACACTCGTAGACCCGCCACAGTCTCCATACCCCTTTGATAGGTCACAACAATAATTAGGAAAACTGCCTGGGCGCTCCGCAATCTGAGCTCAAAATCAAATAGATGGATCTCGGCAACAAAGAGCCATCAATAAGTGTCGTAGCAGCGCACAGCAGACGAAAAGAAGATCGCCCCTTCAAACTCCCGTACTTCCGGCAAACATTGTATGCTGTCGAGGCACCACAACAGCAACGAGGCACGATGAAATAGCATTCCATCTCTGACTTCTTGCACTTGAACATCAAAGGGCGGTGACACATGCCCCAAACCTGGGAAGGGTTTTTTTTCCGCCAATGGCGCCAACTAATGAATTATATTTAGACTGCCTGCGTTTAATTACAAGGCCTCTGAAATCACATATTGCATTTTTATTTTTATGAAATGCTACACAACATAAAATATGCTTGTTCACTGGAAGGTATGAACTAATAACAAACTGTGAGATCGTATGACCAGCAGGACCCATGCTGCCATGAGACTTGAGGTTCGGGGAGGGGGGGGGTCAATTTTTATGCCTATTTACTGTAAAGATTTTAATTAATCGAATGGTCAATAAAATGTACTTACTTACATTGGAGTGGTGTGGATTGGGGTAGATTGGAGTGAGGTACAGTGGAGTGGGGTAGAGTGGGTAGATTGGAGCAGAGTGGGGTAGATTTGAACTGAATGGAGTACGGTGGGATAGATTGGAGTGGGGTGGGGTTGATTGGTTTAGATTGAGTAGAGTGGAGTGGGGTAGAGTGGAGTGGGGTAGACTGGATCATAGTGGAGTGGATTGGGGTAGATTGGACTGGAGTGGGATAGATTGGAGTACAGTGGGGTAGATTGAAGTAGGATAGATTAGAGTGGGGTGGGGTAAAATCAGGTGGGGTAGATTGGGGTGGGGTAGTGTGGAGTGTGCAAATGTCATCACCTAGTGTATGGATGTGTTTTGATTGTATTCAAATATCTGTTTCCATCACATCTCAGAATTACAAAAAAAATTGCTTAATTTGTACTAATTCTGATATGTTCTGAAACATGAGCACAGATCATGTTGTGTGCTAGAAAACAAAAACATCCTACACCCTCTCCTCTTACATGGGTACTCAGCAGGATTGTCACATACATTCTCTCACTTTGAAGTCAGAGAAAGAAAAGTAAACACCAAGCTCCCTCGGAAGGCAGCTTGACATTTGACCTCTGTCTTTAAATGTGCAGCAAATGTGACAAGATAAGAGTAATATTTAAAGGCCTGTTTACAGAAAGCGAGTTCATGGAAGAATACTGTAACCAAGGTTACAGGAGGGACAAACTCAAACTGGACAGTCTAAAACAAATAAAGCCAGCAAATAGAAAGTCAGAAAATGTGATTTACAAACCACAAAGGCAATGGTCAGCAATGGAGGGAATGCATTCCTTGGTCAGTTATCTGAATGTAGCCGAGATGTCTTTAGCAAACCAGACAGCTGTGCTGTCTGGTAGGCTTCAACCTAAAAAGGGGGAGAGGGAAGGTCAAACTAATGATGGGGAGAACAAACGAATGTTACAACATGGAGACTTTTAATGAGAAGGACAGAATGGGATGGTTTGAGTGTAAACATGTCAGGACTGGAGGACACGCATGGGGTTGCAGAAGGAATAGTTACTTAATTGTGATCATAGTTCACCAATGGGGAAATCTCACTTGAAATCATAAACACTGAATTAGTCCACCCACCCACGTGCGGGATTCCGCAGCATTTTTTCATAGACAGTAGCATTTGTTTTTGCTTCTCAGCCAATATCCTCTTAACTAATGTAAAATAATGTAACAACCTATTAAGAGGCTACCATGGCCCACTTCGTTCATTTTCTTTCCATTCAAAAACCCATTAACAAGTTAGAAAATGTATCAGGGGAGCCAGGTCACATGAAAAAAATCCTCTTTCACAAACCTTTGTTAAATTAAATGAAAAAATGACAGGACAGTGTAGCTATGTAAGGCTGAAGAACTAGCACTGCAGCTGTAAGGAACCTCAATCCTCCAGTATCCCAATATGCTCTCCCAGTGGCCACTGCTCCAGTTTTTTTTCATTTCAATGAAGATAAAGGATACTGCTACAGGAGTCAGGAGCTTTCTTTATTCATTCCACCAGGGAGGAGGGTTGATTGCTACTGATTTCAATGGAGATTCCCCTGAAGAAGAACTGGGAGAATATGTTTTACTTCTTCCACAGAGGATATCCGTTGATAATTATAACAACTGAATAGAATAGTAAGCCCATCCCTATTGTTGCATCAGAAAGGAAAAGGAAAATAGTGGACTACAGAAAGATTTCTCAATGTGGGCTGCCCTACTTGGGCATCTGCTCTAGAGTCTCAATCAAGACAGTAATGTTGTGTAAATGTATGCACAGACCTCTAGAATCTTACCAAACTTGCACCCAGATCCAATAGTTATAAGGACAGTTGCATTCCCTAACAGATGCAATAGAAAAACTTTGTGAATCAACAAAACGGAGGAACAATGAGCCCTGATAGAGTAATATTCAACTTTCAAGGAGGGGGGCGGTCTCCTGACTGGGGGAAAACAATCTTATTTTGTTCTTGGAAGTCCTTAACAGCCAAGAGTTTAAAAAATAGGTTTGAAAAGGACATTTTCTATAAGCAGTAATAGCTTCCCAAGGAAACTTCATTGAAGAGAATTGCAATCCTGACATATCCAAATAAATAAGACATGAGAATACCGCTTCTTCTTGACAGATTTGGGATAGATTTTTTTTCTGACTACACCATATGCAAACTTTTTCCATCTGATGGTGCATGAAGCTGTTGTGGCTGGATGTTTAGCTTTATTTAGAATATACACATATTCCCGAGGAAGGTTCAAGTGCCCACCAAGGATGAGTTCAGGAGCCAAGATGCCAAATTCTACGATGGTAGGCTGGGACACAGGATCTGAACTTGTGAAGGAGATATTGTGTGCACGACAACCTCCTCTGTGGACACCAACAGGTGAAGAGATGGACGAACCACCATTGCAGAGGTCACTCCTTTTAGGATCATTCTGGCCCTTGAGTATGTCAGCTTGATAATGACTGTTGGTATCAGGAGGATCGGAAAAAGCATACAATTTTTTTTTCTGACCAGTCAATATAGAGGGAATTCCCTTTTGTCTCTGGTTGGTAGCACCTGGAGCTTAGGTTTGGGTGCATGTAGTTATTTGTGCTTGCGAAGAGGTCCAACTGAGGAAAACCCAAGTCACAGAAGATGGTGTGCAGAGCGGTACCATTTAGGAGCAGCTTTTGTTTTTCTTGGAAGATCCTGCGTAGTGAATCTGGTTGACCATTTTGGATGCCTACTAGATGAACTGCAGTGATCCTCGGGTTCCTGGCTATGAGCCACATCCAGATCAACTGTGCTTCCTGTGACAGTACTTTAGATCATGTCATACCTTGCCCGATCAAGTAATGCATAGTTAGATTGTCTGCTTGAACACGGAGGGGGTTGGTCTTGTAGGCAGGATGAAATACACTCAGGGGTAGATGTACAGCTCATAATTCCAGGAGGCTGATGTGACACGGCATTTCCCCTGAAGATCATGTACCTTGAATCTAAAGATGGCCCCTATTTGCATTACAACTGGTTGGGGGCATCAGCCTCATCCATCTGAGTTGGGACAATCTGATGTAAATACATTCCACAAAGAAGACTCTGGGCACCACTATTGAAGGGATTGGTCTACATGAGAAGACATGGTGAGTCTGTTCTCCCAGCGTTCAGTGTACTGGCACCACTAGTCCTCTATTAACCCCTTGCACGCGTCGGATGGCCAGGAGCCATCCGACACTACAGTGCTTGTGTGCGTCGGACGGCTCACGGCCATCCACGCACATGGCACTGGAAATCCCTCTGGTGTAAGCACCAGAGAGATTTCCATTCAACCAAAACAACCTCAGGAGCTGGGGAGCTTCCCCAGCTCACAAGGCTTTTCTGATTGTTTCAGTGAAATGACGATCAGCGCGCACGTCGCGTTGACATCGTTTCACTGAAACCGAAACTGAAATAACCTGATCGACTCGTTCCAGTTTCACTACCTCGGTGCTCAGGGGGCTATCTCAGCCCCCTGAGCACCGAGGCAGACGTGTGAGGTATCACTGGAAAGGAGAGATTCTCCCCTTTCCAATGGTACCCCTCCCTAGTGGATCCCTGCTTGGGGATCTTCACAGGAGGGCGATCCCCAAGCAGGGATCCATCCACTAGAGGTCAGGTTGGGGGGAGCGTCCCCTTGGGCAAGGGTCTTTGCTTCTCCCAAAATATTTGGGCATATTCAGTCTTTCTGCCCCCCCTGGTGGGCAGATGGGGCAATAGCGCACTAGGCACCAGGGATTTTTTGTGCAAATTTTGGTGTGCCAATGCCCCCACCCCCAAACAACCTCCACAGTCTTTCTGCCTCCCCAGGGGTTAAATGGGGGTTATTTCCCCCAATCTGCCACCCAGGGGTGAAAGAAAGCTCACTAGACACCAGGGATTTTTATTTATGTACATTTAGGGGTGGGAGCTGTCCAAAATGGGCATGCCAAGCCCCCACCCCCTAAAAGAATTGCCACAGTCTTTCTGCCCCCCCGGAGACAGATGGGGGCAAAAGCCCATGGTCTGCCCCCCCGGGAGCAGAAAGCCCACTAAGCACCAGGAATTATGTTGTTTTTTTTATACGTAGGGGTGGGGGCACTGGCATGCCCATTTTGGCCAGCCCCCACCCCTACTAATCGGACAGTCTTTCTGCCCCCCTTGGGGGCAGATGGGAGCAATAGCCCAGATATGTCCCCCTAGAGGGGCCGAAAGCCCACTAGGAAGCCAGGGACAGTTTTTATGTTTGTAGGTCAGGGGTGGGGGCTTCCTAGAATGGGCATGCAAGTGCCCCCACCCCCTCAAGAATTTGTCAAAGGTCTTTCTGACCCCCACTGGGAGGCAGATGGGTGCAATAGCCCCTGATCTGCCTCCGGGGGGGCAGAAAGTCCACTAGGCACCAGGGATTATGTGTATTTTATACATAGGGGTGGGGGCTGCCCAAAATGGACATGCCAGTGCCCCCAAACACAAATTGGACAGTCTTTCTTCCCCTCTTGGGCTCCAGATGGGGGTTATTACCCACGATCTGCCCCACAGGGGGGCAGAAAACCCACTAGACACCAGGGATATGTTTATGTGCATGTCAGAGAGCGGCCCAATAGACAAGGGTATCTCCCCTTTTTTTCTAGGGACACATTTTGGCTGTTTCTGCCCCCCCTCCCCCCCCCCTTGAGGGCAGATCAGCAATATTTTTAGGCTCATCTGACCAAGGGGGGCTAAAAACCACTAGATACCAGGAAAGGTTTCTGTGTGTGTGAACTGGAGTTCTGCTGACGGTCTGCATGTACTGGTGTTTGGCTGGCTGTGTGTGTACTGGTATTTTGTTGATGTGTGTGTGGACTATCGCTTGGTGGCGGTGTGTGTAGACTGGCGCTTGCTTGGCAGTGTGCATGGACTGGTGCTTGGCTGACGGTGTGCATGGATGGTGCTTGGCAGGTGGTGTGCGTGGATGGTGCTTGGCTGGCGGTGTGCGTGGATGGCGCTTGGCTAGCGGTGTGCGCAGCAGTGGCTCCTCCGCTATGGAAGAGGAGCGTCACCCCCCCCCCAAAAACTGCAGGAAAGGAAAAATAAAACGATGATAAACAAATATTCTATTTTTCCTTTCTTGCCAAGTCTTGGGGGCGGGCCAGGGGGGTGTCTGAGGGGAGTGGTAGATGAACTCCCTTCCCTACGCATGGTGGTTTGGACGGCCGTCTCAAGCCGGCCAAACCGTCATGCACAGTGAAAGGTCTCTCCGACCCAGCAACGCAGCTGGGTTGGAGAGAGCAGGCACAGACTAACAGTCTGTTTTGGAGAGCCAATCGAGGGCTCTCAGGCCAATTCTGAAGCTGCTCTCATGCGTGAGAGCAGCTTAAGGATTGGCCGCAGGGCATTGTGGGAGCCTGTGCCGCCTGGAGAAGAAGAGAAGAGCACGACGCAGCCGGCTGCAGGTAAGTATTTTAAATGTATTTATTTTTCCCACCTGTGACACCTATGCCCGCCCCACCTTCCTCCACCGGCCTCGCCCACCCAGCCACTCGTCCAGCACACCAGCCATGCCTGGCTGTGCTTGGACTGATGTTGTGGCTTGTGTGGATCCCCCAGTGATTTTTTTACCCCAAATCCCATAAAAACCTCAAATGTAGCTAAAAAGTCATATTTTCCTGACATTTCTGTGTGGGAAAGTTGTAGGATCACCACACCAGTACAAATTTCCTAACACCCAGCATTCCCCTCGACCTATCGATCAAAATGATACCTTACTTCTGTGGGTGCTCAAAGCAGAGTCAACCTAAGAACGTATAAAGAAACTGCCCTTTTGGACCCACTTTGGTTACCCCTCAATCTCTACAGGTTTTTGGCCCTTCCCTGTCACAGGCACTTGGCCCACCCACACAAGTGAGGTATCATTTTTATCGGGAGACCAAGGGAAACGCTAAGTGGTAGACCATTTGTGCCGTTGCTGTGATCCCACAACTTTCTCACACAAAAATATGAGGAAAATTGGACTTTTTAGCTAAATTTGAGGTTTGCAGAGGATTTTGGGTAAGAAATTGTAGGGGGGTCCACGCAAGCCAGACTTCCCTCGACTCCCCCAAGTGTCTAGTTTTCAGAAATGTCTGGGTTTGATAGGTTTCCCTATATGGCTGCCAAGGCCAGGACCAAACCCACAGGTACCCCGCTATCTAGCATAAAACAACCTGGTTCTGCAAAGGGGTCACCTGGGTTTTTTGTCCCGGGCTCCGCTGCCATCTAGGGAAACCTACTAAACCCAGTGAGTTCTGAAAACTAGACACCTGGGGGAATCCAGGGAGGTGTGGCTTGTGTGGATAACCCAACATTTTCCTACCCAGAATCCGCTGCAAACCTCAAATTTAGCTAAAAACAAAAATTACATTTTTCCCACATATCTGCGTGGGATCACTGCGCCCGCACAAATTTCCTAGCGCCCAGCGTTCCCCTCAGTCG
Source organism: Calotriton arnoldi (assembly GCA_963921515.1). Classification (NCBI taxonomy): domain Eukaryota; kingdom Metazoa; phylum Chordata; class Amphibia; order Caudata; family Salamandridae; genus Calotriton; species Calotriton arnoldi. The sequence continues at coordinate 2,753,739 of CAWUFW010001391.1, read as the reverse complement.
CCCAAATAAAATGATACCTCACTTGTGTGGGTGGGCCAAGAGCCTGCGACTAAGAAGGGCCAAAAACGTAGAGATTGAGGGGATAGCACAGCGAGCTCTAAGCGCTATATTTTTTTAGCTATACGTTTTAGGCTGGCCCTGCATTGGACACCCACACAAGTGAGGTATCATTTTTATCGGGAGACCGAGAGGAACGCTGGGTGGTAGGAAATTTGTGCCGGCACGGTGATCCCACACAGATATGTGAGAAAAATTAGACTTTCTTTAGCTAAATTTGAGGTTTGCAGGGCATTATGGGTAGGAAAACATTGGGGGATCAATGCAAGCCACACTTCCATTGACTCCCCCGGGTGTCTAGTTTTCAGAACTGTCTGGATTTGTTAGGTTTCCCTAGATGGCCACGGAGCCCGGGAGCAAAAACGCAGGTGACCCCCCCTTGCAAAACCAGGTCATTTTGTGATAGATAATTTTGTTGTCTCCACAATACGTTTTAGGCCCTTCCCTGTTGCAGGTACTTGGCCCACCCACACAAGTGAGGTACCATTTTTATTGGGAGACCTAGGGAAATGCTGGGTGGTAGGAAATTTGTCAGTCCGGTCCTCCCACAAATTTCCCACACAGAAATGTGACAAAATTTGGATTTTTTTTTAGCTAAATTTGAGGTTTGAGGGGATTCTGGGTAGGAAAATGTTGGGAGATCCATGCAAGCCACACCTCCCTGGACTCCCCTGGGTGTCTAGTTTTCAGAAATGTCTGGGTTTGGTATATTTTCCTAGATGGCCGCCGAGCATGGGACCAAAAATGCAGGTGACTCACTCGCAAAACCAGATAGTTTCTAAATCGATAATTTTAAAGTCTTCAAAGTACGTTTTGGGCCATTTCCTGTTGTGGGCACTAGGCCTACCCACACAAGTGAGGTACCATTTTTAATGGGTAGACTTGGGGGAATGCTGGATGGGTGGAAGTTTGTGGCTCCCCGCAGATTGCAGGACTTTCCATCAAAGAAATGTGAGGAAAATGTGTTTATTTTGATAAAGTTTGAGGTTTGCAAGGGAGTCTGGTAACAGAACCTGGCGAGAGCCACATAAGTCACCTGCTAGGTTCTCTAGGAGCTGGCTGAGCTAGGGTCCGAAATCCACAGTCAGGCACATTGTGAAAAAAGGGACAGTTTTCACTGGAAAAATGTGATGTGCATATTTTGCGTTTTGGGCCGTTTCCTGTTAAGGGCACTAGGTGAACCCACACAAGTGAGTCACAATTTTTATCGGTAGACTTGGGGGAATGCTGGATGGGTGGAACTTTGTGGCTCTCTGCAGATCCCAGAACTTTCCATCACAGAAAAGTGAGGAAAATGAGTTTATTTTGACAAAGTTTGAGGTTTGCAAGGGTATCTGGGTAAGAGAACCTGGTGGGAGCCTCACAAGTCACCCCATCCTAGATTCCCCTGGGTGTCTAGTTTTCAAACATGTACAGGTTTGCTAGGTTCCCCTAGGTGCCGGCTGAGCGAGGGTCCTGTGATGAGTTCCCCCGAGGAGATCCCCGTTGACGACCAAGAGAGCGGAGACCTATCAAAGATGGCTGCAGAGATGTATCAATCAGGAAGTGGAGGAGGGGATCTAGACTACCCGCAACGACATGAGGCCGTGACTTCCATTGAAAAAGGACTAAAAGGGGTAGTCGAAACAAGCATGGGAGTCTGGGAAATGGAGCGAGAGGAAAAGGAACAACAGGAAGACCGAGACCCAGCGGGAAGCGATGACGAAAGGAACCGCAACGACGAGTTAAAGCACAGAAGAGGCCCCGAAGTTCGAAGACGACTCACGAGGGACAGAGGGAACCCCACCATCGGAGAGACTCTCCCAGAGCACTGTGAACAAGAGCGGCACTCCAAAGGGGAACGAGGAGGCTGGATCTCCCCTTACCACGGCCCCGGAGGCTCGTGGATCCAGTCAAGTGCCAGCTGCACGCGCATTTTCTTTAAAGGGCTGGTGGGCAGGGTTAAGGGCCACACCAACCTAAGCACAATACCCCCTCACCTAGGCACTGCACAAATAGGGCATTGGTGGAGGTACACGAATCCTGACCCATTTTTAACAAGAAAAGGCTGTAGCCTGAAATGGTGTTTTGTTTTCTTTCCCTTTCATAACATCCCGAATACTGCAACCAGGACGGAAGCAAGCAGCGAGAGGAGGAGACATCATCAACTTAAAACTAGAGACTGTTTAAAGACTCACGGATAAATGAGAAAGTTGTTTACTTCTAGTGATGATAAGTGATGACAAATAAATGATCAAAAGCCCTAAAAAGCCTACAGTTATCGTGACTCAAGGAGGGTTCGAGATTCCCCTATGGGGCCTACGCGACGACAGGTCTAAAATCCACAGCTAGGCACATTGAGGGTCTGTTTTCACTGGAAAAACGTGATGTGCCCACGTTGTGTTTTGGGCCGTGTCCTGTCATGGACACAAGTGAGGTACCATTTTTATCGGGAGACTGGGGGAATTCTGGGTGGGTAGAAGTCTGTGGCTCCCCACAGTTTCCAGAACTTTTCATCACAGCAATGTGAGGAAAATGTGTTCTGTTTTTACAAAGTTTGAGGTTAGCAAGGGATTCTGGGTAACAGAACCTGGTGTGAGCCACACAAGTCATGCCATCCTGGATTTCCCTGGGTGTCTAGTTTTCAAAAATGTACAGGTTTGCTAGGTTTCCCTAGGCGCTGGTTGAGCTAGGGTCCAACATCCACAGGTAGGCACATTGCGAAAAAAGGGTGCGTTTACACAGGAAAAATGTGATGTGCCCAAGTTGCGTGTTCGGCAGTTTCCTGTCGCAGGCACTAAGCCTACCCACACAGGTGAGGTACCATTTTTATCGGGGGACTTGGGGGAATGCTGGGTACATGGAAGTTTGTGGCTCCCCACAGATTCCAGAATTTTCAATCACAGAAAAGTAAAGAAATGTTTTTGTTTTTTTTACAAAGTTTGAGGTTTGCAAGGGATTCTGAGTAACAGAACCTGGTGAGAGCCACACAAGTACCCCCATCCTGGATTCCTCTGGGTGTCTAATTTTTAAAAATGTACAGGTTTGTTAGGTTTCCCTAGATGCAAGCTGAGCTAGGGTCCAAAATTCACAGCTAGGGGGCGTGGCCAAGCGGTCCAACATGTTGGACACGCTGTAACGGAGCTCCCGTAGCCCCATAAAATCCGACGCTTATCCTGCTGCATCGGCCCCTGAATTTGTACCTGTGCCCTATATGGGGTGCCGTTCCCGCTCTGTGGATCATCTGTAGCCATGGTGGAGGCCCCCACAGCTGGTGCAGCGTCCCGTAGTGCTGACGAGGTCGAGGCCTCCTAATTCTTGGCCTCGACGGAGAGGCGGCACCTGAGTGTGCGGCGCTCTGCTGCGACCAGGTGGGTCGTGAGAGCCGAGGTGCGGCCTGCGACACCTTGGATAAGAGATAGGCGGTGATCGAGACGCAGGGAGCGTCACGAGAGGCCCGTCCAGGATTCGATGGCCGCGTCGCACTGCGGTGGCCCTAGCCCGTTCTTTGTTTACACAGCCTGCAGCAATCGGAGGTGCTGATTGGAGGCGGCGATGGGTTGTTCGACTCCCTGAGGCGGCGAAGACCCGGCGTGAGTTAAAACCGCAGCGCCGTATAACGCCATCATTGAAGGTGAGGAGCCGATAGCGGAGACGCTGGGTGCACTGCGGGGAATCGGCCTGACACTCGGCGGCTGTATCGAGCCGCGTCACGCTCGCTCCCTGCATACACGGCCCATCATGGCATGGGGGAAGGCCAGTATGGGTTTGCATTGGTGAGGGCTCCTTGCGGACAGCCGGGGCTCGTCGTTTCTGCTGGGCAGTGGGCATTCCCTGCAGACACGCGAGGACGCCGTCCCACACAGGTTTATCGTCTGCCATATCGGGCTGCAGGGCACGTTTTACTTCCATGTGGGTACCTGAAACGAGCTCCTGATGACCTCGCCCTCGAGTAGCTCCCGCCTGATGGGACTGGTGGCAGAGTGTGCATGATGGACCAGATGGGCGCGAGGGGGCAGGCGGTGTTGGCGGGGGGCCCTCCCCATGTTCAGTTCAACTGAGGACAATACTGGTATCAGAGAGCTGCCACTAGCCTCTCCCCATAGTGAAATAGGTTATAGCCACAGGGACATCCAGTGCCCACAATATTATATCACCTAAGTTTGCAGCTGGGTCTGTGGACTCCGGAGCTCACACTACGCCATATGGTGTACCCTCGATCGCACTTGTGGAGGCCTGATCTCTAGCGTTCGCCATTGACATAGACAAGTATGTTTGTACAAAAGGCCCCCCCGCCCGCCCGATATCAGCGGCCCCAGAGCGTTCTGCAGTGGTAGTAATTACGCCCCCACGCATTCCACAGGATCGCACCGCCAGTGTGGGTTGACTTGGGCACTTAACCTCTAATTTGGCACACCTGTGGGGATCATTCCCATTTACAGATTTGTACCATGACGAAAGATAAGCTCCCCAGCGCCACAGCACGGCAAAGCACCATGGATAAATACGCTGGTGCTGCTGCCCCTGCGCCCAATCCAGGAGATCCGATACCAACCATGCCTGATAATGCAACTATATTAGCGGCCACAGTGCTTAATTTGTAAAATATTATGTTCCAGGGCTCTGACCAGGAGGCCACTGCAGCTTGCACCACCCATCGCCCTTGTCATTGCTGCCAAAACAACTAGTAACCATCTCTTTCGCATGTGAATGCGACAGTTCAGATTATTACAGGTCCCCAAAGCTAAAGGAATGGCTGGGGAGGCAGGTATGAGCAATTGTAATGTATATTGTATTCCTAAACAAACATTGTTCTGCTCCTCTCTAAATTAGATGAGCAGCGCCACCTTGTGGTAGACTGTTCTAAATGTGGTGTTGACAATAAGGTATCGGTGCTGAGCACCGGAAACCAATTATGTGCCGGTGCTGAGCACCGGCAAGTACCGGCTCAAACTAAGCACTGAGCGGCCATCACGCAGTCCAGGGATGCACTAGAGGCCAAAATCGGAGCGGTTGGCCCTGATGTCATGCTACTCAGGCAGGACCTCCGCAATGCAGTGCAACGAATAACCAAAGCAGAAACTAGAATCTCGGCGGTGGAAGATATGATGACTACCCGGGGTGCCCGTAAGCACAATCGGAGAAGTCCGGGCACAACAGGGGACTCCATTCCCCATCACTCATCGCGGCAGGAGCCATTGACGCTGTCCCGAGCGCCCGGAGGTGCACTTAAAAACGGCCCAGCTGCGGGAGCCCGTAAGCACAATCGGAGAAGTCTGGGCACAACAGGGGACTCCAGCCCCCATCGCGGCAGGAGCCGCTGACGCTGTCCCGAGCGCCCGGAGATGCACTTAAAAACGGCCCAGGGCTCCCGCGGCGCGGGACGTGCGCGGGCATGCCCGGGCCGTGCCTGGGCAAAGCCCGGGCCGAGGGCGGGCCCGTCTGCGCCCGTCAGCGGCCGGAATAGGCTGGGCTGGGCCAGGTCCCTTGTTGTTCTATCCAGAACTTGCTGGCTTGCTGACTTTGGGGGACCAGGACGTGGTTCCCTCTTCATCAACAAGATACTTTGTGCTCCCTGCTTTGAAGTGCTATTTTATTCCCTACCCTTTCTACTAAAGAGTGTATTAAACATTCCCCCTGGTTTCTCAAGCAGATCACATCATGTGTCACACAAGTCTGGTTAATTCAGTGCTCCCAATATGGGCAATAGGGAAATGACTGCTGTGCAAGGGGGGCCACCGGGAGGCAGCACGGTAGCGACCATTGACTCATTTTTAACCAGGGCAGTACATGTGATAATGCAGGAGATAGCCCTGACTGAGAGAAGGCTCTCGCTGGAGGCAGGGAAACTTGCCCAGGAGTCTGCTGTGGCCTTAAATGGTGAGGCGCAGGAAATGATAGGGGACATTGTGGGAATGTCAGCGGGGGTTTTAAGCTCCTTCGCACCTGTGCCCATACCCTCGGTGGCCCCTCCTGGTGAGCTAGCAACGGCTTCAAACACCTTGACAGCCAAACCGGCTGCGGGCGCTGATTTAGTTTTGGACTATCCTCCAACCAAGAGGAAGAAAATAGCCTGTAGCAAGGCCACGAGAAAGTCTCCACGGTCCAAATCTCCATTAACAGCTGGTCCCAATCAGCAACAATTGATGGACACTCTTTTTGTAACACTGGAGTCAATGACTAAAGCCCTCTTAGCACCGATAATGTTAAAGTTGGAAGGGGTTGAGAGGAGAGTTAATGCTTCTATCCCCACGTACAATAAATGCCTCATAAGGTCAAAACCAGTGGGTGGGGGGGGTCCCTGTTCTGTGTCTGACAACTCGAATCAAATTATTCAGGCATCGTGTTCTAAAGACCCAGAGATTGAGGAATTGTCTTGTAGATGTAGACACAATAGCATGCCCAGAGAGCCGTTTCCAGCAGCCCAGACAGCCCAGGTAGCTCAGATGGCCAGGCCCCTAACATCCAAGAAAGGCCCATTACCTATATGTACCCTGACCCAACCTTTCATGTCCAAGGACGAAAACCAATGCATACTCGACTTGCCCCCCGCATCTGCTCCCCTAGTTGCAGTATTACTAGGGGTTCCCTCACCTTCTCAAGGTTCTAAGGAAACCTCCCTGGACCTTATACACAAGGTTACTCACTGGTGTAATAAGAATGTGGTAAATGGCCAGAACATATCCTCTGACATCATCATGGCCAGAAGAGTGGGATGGATTGGCCATCGGACAAAAAAAAATGTAGTGGGGGATTGCATAGTTGTTAATTTCAAGCACTCCTTGCAGGCTAAGTTGCTAGTGGGTTGTGCTTATAAGAATAGCTGTACCTCCACAATCAGAACTGTCCCCTTACAGTTCTTCTATCCCTTTAAGCAGCCGCATGCCTTTCCCCAATGGCAGTTACCATCAAATCCAGCGAGGCCCGACCATATAAGTAACATGGATACAATTCTACCTATGAGTAACCCCTAGCCAGTCTTCAGGGCCTGGATGAAAACAACTGACTAAAGCTGGAGGATGAAAAGATCCAGGGTAACAACTCACCCCACATGGTCCCTAACACCTTAATTCCGTCAGCCTCTATGTCGGACCTAATGTGCGATAAATTTCCCGGCACTATTCCCTCATCAACCTCTTCTGTTGCTCCATGTGTGAAGGTTCTTTCATGGAGCATAGCGGGTCTTAGGTCGAAAAAGGGCAATATATCTTTGGAAAATTTCCTTTCAACGTACCACATTATTGCTCTACAAGAAACCTGGGAGGCAAATGAATGTTTTTATTTAGACGGTTTCATTTCATTCTGTAAACATGCTACCCCTTCGAATATGGGAAGAGCCAGAGGGGGTTTGCTTTTAATGTTTTCACTCAAACTTTCTTGTAAGACCAGAATGATTGAATGCCGATCACCTCATGTGCTAGCAGTAGAGTTGTCTTTCAAGAATCTTCCCACCCTGCTAGTGGCCAATTTGTACACTCCTTTTCCAGAAGCCATGAATAAGAACACCTCCTAGCTCTAGAGGAACTCTTGGAACGTTATGAGGAAGATAAATTAGTTCACTACGACCTGATAATTCTAGGGGATTTTAACATTCATCAGTGTTATTCCAATTGTATTTTAACGTCGGAGCAGGGGGATCCTTTTCCATTATCTAATCATTTTGAGCACACACCACCAGGCATATTCTTAGAAGGTCTTCTTTCAATTTACAATCTCCACTGCTTACAGCAAACAGACAGGCTGGCTTCGGTTCCTACCTATGCAGGAAGCGGAAGGCCCAGTATTATCGATCATATTATGCTGTCTGCGCCATTAGTCTGGGTGTAGAGAACCTGAGTGTCTCTTGGTCTGGTCTCAGCTATCATAATCCCCTCACACTCGTGCTGTCCCTTTCTGCCATCCTAACAGGGGAGGTGACCACCTGCATCACAAATAAAAACATTAGCACCAAAGATCAAGCTCGCAGGCTGAAGTGGGAAAGGATCGTCCCGGAAAGCTTCCTGGACAATCTGTATGCCGTCTGTGCCACAGAGGTTCAAGCATGTATGGATCCCACTACACATGGCAGAGACACTTTAGAGGCCTTTGACAAAATTACTAAGCAGATATCATCCAACCTAACCACCGTGAGCAGAGTAAGATGCCCTAAGGCCAAGAGGTGGTTTGATGGCACCTGCTCTACGGCCCATTAGGAGCTTTTGCAGGCTATTAAGCATAACCCAAGGGATGAAGCTGTAGTCAGGAGTAGAAGAAAGGCACATAAACTTGCAGTGCAGGAAAGGAAGAAGCTGATAAGAGAGCAGGCCTGGGAGGCTCTAGGGCAAGCAAGTGTCCTGGTAGATAGCTCCAAATTTTGGTCGGTGGTCAACAGTCCCTTCTTCTATGATATGCCAAATTCCAATACAGACTGCATAATTCCTGCCGACCAATGGGTACAGCATTTTGGCCATATTCATAGCAGTATTAATTTAGGAGAATCTGAGGCTCATATGGACGGTGTGTCAACCAGTGTGCCCCTTCACTTTAGCATAGATGAGGTCCATAATGCTATCATCTCTACATCTGGGGGTAAGGATCCCGGCCCAGACGGGGTACCGGCAGACTTATATAAGGCTGACCCTAAGGTTTGGGCCAAGATTTTAGCTCACGTTTTTAATGCAGCGTGTTTATGTGGTTTTCCCCCTTCATGGGCACTGGCAGTTATTATTCCCATTTTTAAAAAGGGTGCACGGGATGACCCTGCATGTTACAGACCGATCTCGCTTTTAGATTCTGCTGTTAAAATCATGGGCAAAGTGATATTGGACCGTCTAACAGCATGGCTCGATCATTTTAATGTTATTTCGGATTTACAGTACGGTTTTAGGCAGGGCAAAGGTACGCTGGATCAATGCCTTAACTTGCACTTAGTGATTGGGAAATATACCATTGCCAAGAAGGGAATTTTACATCTGGCTTTCATGGATTTGACTCAAGCCTTTGATTGTGGTAAACAGGTCTAAATTATGGTTGATTTTAAGTAACATTGGCCTTGATGCAGAGCTGGTGGCTTTTTTATATACTGCCCATGAAAACACCACGGCCGCAGTCAGGTATAATAGGGATGGCGGTCTGACAGATACCTGGGCTGTGAAGAGAGGGGTTCGACAGGGTTGCATCTTGGCCCCCCTGCTGTTCATGCTTTACATTAACAAGTTAGGAGATTTTTTAATTTCAAGTTGCAAAGACATCCCCAGGGCTGGCACCAAGATGATCCCTGCACTCCTGTATGCAGATGACGCGGTCCTGCTTGCTAGAACCGCCGTGGGCCTCCAACAATTCCTAGATGTTTTTTTAGCTTTTATGGACTCTTTAGACCTGACCACAAATTTTACTAAATCTCATACTATGTCCATAGGCCCCGGAAAGGCCTCTAAGGCTAAATTTTCCTGTAAGGGAGATGAGCTGACTAAAGTCCCTACCTTCCCCTATTTAGGCGTACTTTTTGATGAACGTTGGTCTTGGTGTGCACAAATCACACAAAAAAAGAACACCTTAACTAGAGCGGCGGGGGCTACTCTGAATTGTGCTTAAAGATTAGGGTCAAAACCCTTTCCCGCCTTGCTGAAGATCTACAAAGAAAAGTGCATCCCCATGGCAACTTATGGATGTGATGTCTGGGGTTACAAGGACGGAAAGGACATCCAGGGGGCTGAAAACAAGTTCATGCGTAAGCTCCTGGCAGTCCCGCCCACTACCCCGGGATTTATCTTACATGAAGAATTAGGGGTGGGGTACATTTTGGATTTGATAGCGGTAGCCCCCCTGCTACGGTGGCTGAGAGTTTGGGCCTGTGCCACTACCAATTTAAATCAAGTCATAATCACTGATTGTGTAGCGCTGGAGGGTGCTATGCACATCCCTTGGTTAAAATATGTAATGGAACTGACAAAATGGCTTGGCTGCCCTGACCTGTACCTGAGCCCTAAACCTTTGGGTAAAGTAGCTGTCAGAATTATCAAACAACAGTTCTAGGACAAACGCCAGGGGCTCAGGGAGGAGAAGGAGTTAGCAAAGCCCACTGTGAGAAGATATGTCACATTGTCCCTGAGCAAACAAGTTCAACCGTATTTACTCGTCGTTAGCAATGCTTTTCATCGCTTTGTGTTGACTAGATTTCGACTGCATTTGGTCCCTTGGCTTCTGGCCTTTCCCCAAGGAATTATGAAACTTGGTACTCTAAAACCTTGCCCCTGTGACAACTTCTCAGAGCAAGATACCTTACATTTTATTTTTTTCTGTGATTTTTATCAGCCATTGCGCAGAAGGTTTATATTCCCGTTGCTCAGAGATTGCCATCTCACCCAAGTTAGACCTGCTTTACTGTACCTTCAAATGTTATCCTCCCCTATGGTCTGTTTCGGGGTTGCAAGTTTTTTAACAGGGGCTACCAGGCATAGGAAAAAGCTGTCTTTGCAGTAGGCAGCCTGTTCCTTCTTGCCCTGGGCCTAGGGCCCATTTTATTGTCAGCATGTACACTTTATGATATACTGCTCATTGTATTTGGTCTTTAGCACTCCGCACTTTACATAATGTATCCTTTGTAACTTTAAAACCTGAATCCTGGCCTTTTTATTGATATAAATGATGTCCCTATTTTATCTTTTTATGTGACCAAGGTTTTATGAGTCGAATCCATGTTGATGAAATGTATATTTTTTAACATGCTTGCTTTTATGGCTTTTAGTTTCCGAATAAAGTACTTTTTGACTTGACTTGACTGCCCTCCAAAAGAAAGTATCTACCCTGGAGACAATTGCAAAGGGCCTAGCAACACGCGCCGAGGATGCCGAAGGGCACGCACGTAGAAATAACCTCCGATTTGTGGGGTTCCCGGAGGGCTGCGAGGGCAACGATATGGAGGGCTTCCTCACTAAGTGGCTGGCGGACTGGCTGCCTCCGAATGTACTCTCCTCCTCCTTCATAATTGAGCGTGCACACAGGGCCCTCCTACAGAAGCCGCCGCCCAGTGCTCGCCCCAGGCCCATTATTGCCAGGTTCTTAAATGATAAAGATAGGGATACTATCTTACAGCAGGCCAGGCTCAAGGAGACCCTACTCTTCACCTCATCTGCTATAATGATATTTCCAGACTATACAAGGCTAGTCCAACAGCGCCGACAATCCTTTACCGAGGCCAAAGCTCGACTGCGCAACTTGAAAATCCAATACTCGTTGCTATTCCCGGCCAAGCTGCGGGTGTCCTACAAGTTGCGGACACACTTCTTTGAAACACCCGAAGAGGTGTTCATCTGGACGGACGAAGTGGTTAAACTCAAGCCGCACACTCCACCCAGACTGGATTCGGATTCTTCATCTGGAGGCCGAAGCCTCAACACTTCTCAGGTTAATGGGAAACAACGAGATCTCGCTCCAAGAGGCGCTCCAAGAGGCGCTCCAAGACTCGCAGCAAATCCTGTATCCGATCCACAGAGGATATCACACAAAAGTCAGCATCCTAATTAACTCTCATTGCAAAGACATTGTACATGTAAGCCGGCGGCACTGTAAGATGGGCTACTTTGCTTAGGGCTTCCCCGGACTCTGAAGACGCTTGTGCATACAAGGGAAGCTCTTTTGGGATCCATTGGAGGAAGGTAATCCCTGACTCCCGTTGGAGTTGGGACACCTATCATGCCGCGACAGATACTTCAGCATTCTATGAGGTATGGGGGGGGGGGAGGGTTGGGGTTCTGCAAAAGTTATTGTTCTTGTTTTTAGTGTGTCATCTTCACGCCATATATGTACTGCATTGATCAAAGATGCCATCCATGTGTTATTTCCCACTCGTCTACGACATCGCCAACCACGTCAGTAGCCATGTCCGAGTTATATGATAGGCGACTTCACATTATCAGTTGGAATGTTCGAGGCCTCTTAGACAAGGTCAAGAGGGGGGCGGTATTACACCAAGCTAAAAGATATGCAGCCTGGCACGCTTCGGGTACGTGCAGACCTTCCACTCTGGGTTCACTAGGGGCTCCAGGGGGATGGTTGTAATGATTCACCGCAGAGTCCCCTTCCTGCATCCTAAAACATGGTCTGATCCCCATGGTCGGTACATTATAATCACAGGCACATTATATGGCGAAGTGGTCACTCTGGGCAGTGTATATGCCCCTCCGCCATTAACATGGAACCTAACTGAACGCCTGATGTCACTATGGGCAGAAATTCCCCCGGGTTTAACAATAGTTGGAGGGGATTGGAATGATATCATCTGTCCTCAGGCAGATAGATGGCGTAGCACAGAGCGACCAACAGAAACACGTGAGTCGAAATGACAGTCCCTGGTGCAGGGGATGGATTGGGTGGATTCCTGGCGGCAATTACACCCGACTGACCTGGGCTTTACATATTTCTCCAGCACACACGGTTCATTTTCCCACATAGACTATGTTTTCATATCTGCAACACAGGTACATAGGCTTGGGGCGGCTGAGATACTGCCAGGGGCCTTTCCGACCACTTCCCTGTACAGCTTAACTTGCGATTGGATTCCAAACGCCCCCCCCTTCTAATGGCGACTATCACCATGGCATCTACAGGATGAACAGTACAGAACTCACATGCATACTGCCTTCACAGAATATTTGTCCCGTAGCGCTACGTCTGTGGAGTCATCAGTGACCCTGTGGGAGGCTATGAAACCAACTCTTCGGGGGGTAGATATCGCATACTGCACGGCACAGCGCAGGCAGCGCCGCAAGAAACTGACACAGATGGAAGCTCAGCTTATTGACATGGAGCTTAGGAGCAGAAGGCGGGATGGTGACATTGCACGTCAACAACTATTGCATACACAGCAGTTATATGCCAGTGAACTGATGAACGAGGCTAAGATGGCATGGCTGGCCACCCGTAGCAGGATATACCAGTGGGGGGATAAGTCCAGTGCACTATTGCATTGCCTTTGTCAACGGGTGCTATGCCCCTTAACTATCCCAAGTGTTCGTGGCCTCACGGGGGAGATACTTACGAATCCACTACAAATTGCAGCAAGATTTTCAGGTTATTATGAGGACCTGTATGCCCCTAGAGAGAAATTCATAGATGATATGCCTCCACGTGCCCTGGCGGACTCAGCAAGGGATGAACTGGACACCCTCATAACAGAGGAGGAAATCCAGAGGGCACTCTCTGAGATGCGTTCGGGTAAGGCGCCGGGCCCTAATGGTTTCCCGTGTGAATTCCACAAGAAATATCAATCCATACTGAAGACCCCATATCTAGCGGCGCCTCATGCCGCTTCTGACAAACAGAGCCTCCCAGCGGACTGGCGCCACGCGGAGATAGTGGTGTTTCTGAAACCGGGTCAACCTCCCGAACACCATGCCTCGTATCGCCCAATATCACTCCTCAATGTGGAGGCCAAGCTCCTGGCTAAGGTCCTAGCCAATCGCATAGTACCTTATATTACAGATCTGGTCCACCCTGACCAAGTTGGTTTCATGCCAAGTCGAGCCACACGACACAACATTCGACGTGCACACAATGCCATTGCGGCAGTTGACCGGCTTGCGTGAACCGGCAGCACTCCTATTGGCCGACATTGACAGGGCGTTCGACTACCTTAGCTGGACTTACCTTTTTGCACTTTTGAGTTGCCTGAATTTTGGCCCCCGCCTCCTCGGATACATTCAACTTCTCTATGCGGATATCACCGCACCTGTCCGTATCGCAGACTCTACGTCACACACTTTCCCGATAGAGGCGGAGTACACGCCAGGGCTGTCCTCTTTCTCCATATCTCTTTGCTCTGGCCATGGAGCCCCTCGCGGCCTGGGTGCAGATAGACGCACAAATTCATGGCTTTGAGTGGTCCAGAGAGGTGTCCGACCGTATTGCACTTTATGCGGACGACGTTCTGTTCTTTCTCACGCGACCTGATCGGTCGGGTCCTAGACTGCTCAGGATAATGCAGATTTTTGGCGAGACCTCCGGGCTGTATATAAATACCCGGAAATCCTATCTGTGGCCTGTGCGGGGTGGGGATCACATGGGGGTTTGGACACGTGAGGTGACGGTGGTTCGGGATGGATTTAAATATCTCAGGGTTTTTCTGTCATCCTCCCAGTCTGTGTCCTGGGAAAGGAACTTAGCGCCGCTGTGGACGCAGATTAAGGATCAGACCCGCTCTTGGGCCCATCTGCCACTCTCCTTGTTTGGCAAATCTGCCATCTTCAAGATGGTCTCCCTGCCTCGCCTTCTATACCAACTTCAGAACCACCCATACCTGATACCACCTGCCTGGTTTAGGCAACTAAATGCAATGCTTCGTCACTTTCTTTGGGGCGGGGGCGCGGCCCAGGTGGCTTTGAAAACATGCTTTCAGTCTATGTATTGTGGGGGTAGAGCAACACCAGACATCAAGGCATACTATGCGGCCTCACGGTGAACATCCATTACTTTGCGGCTGTTAGTGCGCATACCGTTACTACGCAAGCTTTACAACGCATGCGTTGTAACAACGCGTAGCCATTACTACGCACGTTGTTACAACGCATGTGTTGTACGTATCGCACTAACTGCCGTGAAGTAATTTCCTACCTTTGTTTCCACTGTTATCACGTGACGTCCCAGGCAGGGGAGTGGTGACAAGGAGCGGCGGATTAAGGATTGTGAGAGCGGGACCAGCCGTCATGGAGGGAGTGTTCAACACCTACGAGGAGGCCGTCAGGAGAGGTAAGCCGGGGGCGTTGTTTTAGGGAAGTGTAGTTTGGTTTGTGTAGTGTATTGTAGTGTATTTGTGTTTACGGTAGTGTAGGGGGTCGTGAGGGGTAGTGTTTTGTGTAGTGTAGGGTAGTGTAGGGTAGTGTAGGGACTGGACTGGGGGTAGGGGCAGTGTCATGCTGGGGGTACAGTTTTAGGGTAGTGTGGAGTTTGTGTAGTGTAGGGTAATGTTTTAGGGTTTCATGTCAAGTCGAGCCACACGACACAACATTCGACGTGCACACAATGCCATTGCGGCAGTTGACCGGCTTTCGTGAACCGGCAGCACTCCTATTGGCCGACATTGACAGGGCGTTCGACTACCTTAGCTGGACTTACCTTTTTGCACTTTTGAGTTGCCTGAATTTTGGCCCCCGCCTCCTCGGATACATTCAACTTCTCTATGCGGATATCACCGCACCTGTCCGTATCGCAGACTCTACGTCACACACTTTCCCGATAGGGCGGAGTACACGCCAGGGCTGTCCTCTTTCTCCATATCTCTTTGCTCTGGCCATGGAGCCCCTCGCGGCCTGGGTGCAGATAGACGCACAAATTCATGGCTTTGAGTGGTCCAGAGAGGTGTCCGACCGTATTGCACTTTATGCGGACGACGTTCTGTTCTTTCTCACGCGACCTGATCGGTCGGGTCCTAGACTGCTCAGGATAATGCAGATTTTTGGCGAGACCTCCGGGCTGTATATAAATACCCGGAAATCCTATCTGTGGCCTGTTCGGGGTGGGGATCACATGGGCGTTTGGACACGTGAGGTGACGGTGGTTCGGGATGGATTTAAATATCTCAGGGTTTTTCTGTCATCCTCCCAGTCTGTGTCCTGGGAAAGGAACTTAGCGCCGCTGTGGACGCAGATTAAGGATCAGACCCGCTCTTGGGCCCATCTGCCACTCTCCTTGTTTGGCAAATCTGCCATCTTCAAGATGGTCTCCCTGCCTCGCCTTCTATACCAACTTCAGAACCACCCATACCTGATACCACCTGCCTGGTTTAGGCAACTAAATGCAATGCTTCGTCACTTTCTTTGGGGCGGGGGCGCGGCCCAGGTGGCTTTGAAAACATGCTTTCAGGCTATGTATTGTGGGGGTAGAGCAACACCAGACATCAAGGCATACTATGCGGCCTCACGGTGAACAGCCATTACTTTGCGGCTGTTAGTGCGCATACCGTTACTACGCAAGCTTTACAACGCATGCGTTGTAACAACGCGTAGCCATTACTACGCACGTTGTTACAACGCATGTGTTGTACGTATCGCACTAACTGCCGTGAAGTAATTTCCTACCTTTGTTTCCACTGTTATCACGTGACGTCCCAGGCAGGGGGAGTGGTGACAAGGAGCGGCGGATTAAGGATTGTGAGAGCGGGACCAGCCGTCATGGAGGGAGTGTTCAACACCTACGAGGAGGCCGTCAGGAGAGGTAAGCCGGGGCGTTGTTTTAGGGAAGTGTAGTTTGGTTTGTGTAGTGTATTGTAGTGTATTTGTGTTTACGGTAGTGTAGGGGGTCGTGAGGGGTAGTGTTTTGTGTAGTGTAGGGTAGTGTAGGGTAGTGTAGGGACTGGACTGGGGGTAGGGGCAGTGTCATGCTGGGGGTACAGTTTTAGGGTAGTGTGGAGTTTGTGTAGTGTAGGGTAATGGTTTAGGGTAGTGTTGGGATGTCGTGTAGGGTAGTGTTTGGGAGTAGGGACAGGACTGGGGCTAGGGGTAGTGTAGGGTAGTGTTTTAGGGTTTAGCGTAGTGTCGGGATGTCGTGTAGGGTAGTGTTTGGGAGTAGGGACAGCACTGGGGCTAGGGGTAGTGTCGTGCTGGGGGTAGTGTTTTAGGGTAGTGTTGTGGTGTTAGTGTAGTGTAGGTTAATGTTTTAGTGTTTAGTGTAGTGTCGGGGGGTTGTGATGGGTAGTGAATGAGTGTAGGGACCGGAGTGGGGGAATGCGTATGTTCGTGCAGGGGTAGTGATTTAGGGTTAAGGGTAGTGTAGTGGTGTTTCAGTAGTGTAGGGTAGTGTAGTGTTTTGGTAGTGTTTTCCATTTTTAGATGTGTAGGGTAGTGTATTTCTATTTATTATTTAAAGTAGTGTTGTGTTTTAAACATTTTTAAAAAAGGGGTTAAATGTCTTTTTTTAATATGACACGTTATTCCGCATACCATTTTTATTACTAGGCATATTTTTACTTCGTATACATTAACACTTTCAATGTAATGGTATGCGAACTAAAAACTTGGGTAGTAACGGTTATTGCTAAGTAATAACCGCGTAGCAATGGCATGCGAAGTAATGGCATGCGAAATAACGTGTCATATTCGGCCTCGCACCTCCTTATTCTAAACGACTGGTGGTATGGCGACAGATGCGATCCCGCATATGTGGTTGAATGTTGGCTGATGGGCAGCATGTCATTGCACAGGACCCTCTATGCAGGCTCGACCTTGAAAGTACTGACGCCGGCAACAGCCACGATATTCAAGATCTGGAGATGGTCACTGCAACAGATAGGGTGGTGGGGCAGATTAACTAATGAGGCGCCCCTCTGGCATAATGGTCTTCTACTTCAGCTGCTGGGGCTATCTGGCTTTTCTAGTTGGGAGGCAATAGATATATCCACAGTGGGAGACGTTCTCCATGGTCAGACCTTAAAGTCCTTCCAAGAACTGCAACAAGAATATGAGATACCCCGATCACAATTCTATAAATACCTCCAGTTCCGCCATGCCTTTTCCCCATACCTTACATACCAAGAAGCTGTACCAGACTTTAATCCTGCTGAAGCTAAAGTATTTATGGGGGAACTTGGGGAACACAAGATCACCAAGATATATCGCACACTCGTAACAAACAGCCCCACCACACCCCATAAAACACGCAAGGCTTGGCAAGAAGACCTGGACCCCTTAGATGACGAGGACTGGGCTGAGGCACTGGAATCCCCGCGTGGCGCGGCCATTGCGACACGATTACGATTCATACCATTTAAATACCTACACAGGGCCTACTACACAAGACATCGGCTTTGGCGTGCTGGGTTAATTGAGTCTCCTGCCTGCGTGCGATGCCGTGATACAGATGGCACCCTTATACATACCGTATGGCAGTGTACAGCACTGTCTAGGTTCTGGTGGGGTGTAATTACATGTATGTCAGAAGTTTTGGGGTGGGACATCACTTATTCACTAAGATTAGCCATGCTCCATATCACTGATGGCATTGTTGGAAACATATATAAACGCCATCTATTACTCCTGGGCCTCACATTGGCGAAACGGGACATAGCGAGAAAATGGAAAGATGCTTCCCCGCCATTAGTTGGGGTATGGAAGAAAGGCCTTGATTTTTGCATGGGGTTGGAACTACCAGTGTATAAAGCAAGAGGATGCCCTCAGAAACACTCGAAGATTTGGAAAAGATGGGCAGAATACCGGGGACTATACCTGGAACCCATTCTGGAGGTACCAATATATTAGCACTGATACGAGACGAAACAATGTGGAATGATCATGGTTGTAAATGCATTGTTCTTCGATCAGGATAGTTGAATTTGACATGTACTGTATTATCTATCGGATGTATGACACTACAGTTTATTGTTGTAACAAGTTGTTTGATTATATATTATTTACAATTGTTATATTGGAATCAAAATGTTGACATCACTACCACTACTATGTATACTATATTACTTGAAAACCTGGCTTCGCCAAGCTTACTACGGCTGTTGACAATAAAATTTTGTTGTGAAAAAAAAAAAACAGCTAGGCACATTGTGAAAAAATGGTCTGTTTTCACTGGAAAAATATAATGGGTCCACATTGCGTTTTGGGCCGTACCCTGTCACAAGCACTAGGCCTACTCACACAAGTGAGGTACCATTTCTATTGGGAGACTTGGTGGAACACAGAACAGTAGAACAAGTATTATTACCAATTGGCTTTCTCTGCATTTCTGCCTTCCAAATGTAAGACAATGTGAAAAAAAGAAGTAATTTTGAAAAATGTCCTCTAATTCACATGCTAAGTCGGGTACAAACAATTTCGGAGATGTGAAAATAACCACTGCTTCAAAATTCTATATTTTGTTCCCATTTAGGAAATACATAGGTGTCCTTGATACCTATTTTTCACTCTTTATATTTTACCAAATGAATTGCTATATAGCCGGTACACAATGAAAAACCATTGCAAGGAGCAGCTCAGTTATTGGCTCTGGGTAACTCGGGTTCTTGTTTAACCTACAAGTCCTATATATCCCTGCAACCAGAAGGGTCCAGCAAACGTAACAATATATTGATTTTAAAAATCTGCCATACTTACAAGAAGTTACAGGTGAAAACATTGGCACAATTGGCTGTTTTTGCAACTCAATTTCAATATTCTTTTATTTCAACTATTAGTTTCTATAGGAAAACCTTGAAGGATCTACACAAATGACCCCTTGCTGAATTCAGACTTTTTTCTACTTTTCAGAAATTAATAGATTTCTGGGATCCATTATTGCTTTCACACCCATTTCTACCACTAACTGGAAGGAGGTTGAAAGCACAAAATATAGAAAAAATAGGCTATGTCCCAGTAAAATGCCAAAACTGTGCAGAAAATTTTGGTTTTCTGACAAAAGTCTGTCTGTTCCTGAAAGCTGGGAAGATGGTGATTTCGCACCTAAAACACTTTGTTGATACCATTTGCAGGAAAAAAACAGACGCTTTCTTCTTCAGCACTTTTTTCAAATTTTTTCCCAAAAACCCCAAAGTTAGCTGTATTTTGGCTAATTTCTCAGTCCCCTACATTGGCATCCACAAACACTGGGTACCTTTAGAATCCTCAGGATGTTGGAAGAAAAGGACACAAATTTGGCGTGAATACCTTATGTGGACAAAACGTTACGGGGGCCTAGGCGTGAACTACCCCCAAATAGCCAAAAAAACAGGCATAGCATTGGGGGGAGGCCTAGCAGTGAAGGGGTTAATAACACAAGGACAACCCTATATGTTCACCCGGACCAGAGTAACCATACCTAAGTGAAACAATAGTCCAGTGGGACTCACTTTTGTCACTATCTCCTGTGTAATTCTGAGTTATGTAACTTAATTATATTTGTAAAATATTATGATCCCAAACATGCCTTATAGGATTGGTTCATGAATGAATACACAACACTTTTCTCTTCATTTTCAGAACTACTTTATTTGCTTTTTAGAAACAAGGTGCAATAATTATATACAGTTTATCAATATAGTGAAGACGATGAAGTGCTCAAATGGTGAACACACATATAAACATATGAAATAATAGAATACTGTTCAGATCCCAAGGATGTTTGAACAAATGGGCACTCAAGATAGTATCAGTGTGTCTACAATATCTCTTCTAGAGCTTAATCCTGACACAACCAAGGGAGGGGGTGTCGACGTTTCAACCTGGGATCATTAATCAGATCTCATTAGGACATAGGTCATTTGACTAATACACCTATAATAGAAAAGTGGACTGAGTCCATGCCCGAAAGTTGTTCAATGTCCAATATGTCCATATAATCATCAACCATACTCACTACCCTACGTGTGAGTACTGGAGTGCCTAAGCAGGGTAGCAAACAGGGTATTTTATCCTCTGCAAGAAAAACAGACCACACGGCATTTGGATATGGATACGGAATAGGGTATCAAATATGGGGCCTCATGATGCCCGTTGGGAACTGTGGTAGTCCACAATACAGCCGGACACCAAATGACGAGGACTTTCTATCTAAATTATTATGGATACAATATCTGACTATCAATTTTCAGAAAGTTTACATTATACACTATTTTAAGCCCTGATGAAGTTCCAAGAGTGTACGGGACGAAACGCGTTGGCTGGATTTTAATGTTTATATTGAAGAATACTAATAAAGAAGACAACCCTAAATGTACATTGGACGTGGACTTTTTCCTGGTGCACCTTCCTATAGTTTACAAAAAAAACAATGGCTCTAGGTTACAAAAATGTCTGATCACAACTCAACAAAGGCGTCATGAAATGTGCTCCCCATACTGCAAACACAAGGTGACCATGAACTTGCTATAATGATTAACTGAACCCAGTCCATTGGTGGAGACTACACCTTTTGGCATATACTTATACCTGCTCCTCCTGAAGTCCATGAAGACGTATTTGCCCACTGTCCTTCGGGATGTGGCTTGAAAGTTTCCTGCACTGGTAGCGTCTATCCACACTGCAGCAAGAAGGGCACTTCACAAAGAGAGATGGCATTTTTGTAAAGAAGGAAAAGCAATTCGGGAAATTACAGAATAATACTCTAAGTCCTGAAGGAAGTCAAGTAAAGCATTTTTAAAGAAGGTTTGGAATGATTTTGATAAATACCCAAACCTCAGTGCTCTAGGATCCTGTCATGAGGAGCTTGAAAAAAAGAACTGGAAGAAACTGCCACTGGGATAGCATGATGAGATACTGGATTGGGGTGCCCTAAAGCTGCAGTGTCTGTTTTCCAGCCTTTTAGGACTGCAGCCTATGCAGCTATACTGCCTTATCATTTCCTTTAAAAAGGTTAGTGAAATGAGGTTTTTTTTCTTGTTATTTAGTTCCACTGGTGCCTTTTCTAACTTTTAAATGGGTTTTTGATTTTAAAGAAAATAAATGGAGCTGGCAAATAAAGCCGTGTCATAGCCTACTAAATTAAGTTACATTAAATAAGAACATATGGTTTTTCTAATGAAAAGCAAAACAGTACTCTGGGATTCTTCACATGTGGTACTGGGGGCGGACAAATTGAGTGCTTATGATTATTAGTTGCAATCCGCAGAAGGGGAAGTTATGTTATTTTGTGAATCCAGCTCTTCACATTCTCTTTGATCGAGACAAGCTCTTGCCCAATTTGTTTGATACTCTACTACAACAGCAGTCGCCCAAGGACTGTGATGACCTGCGAAAACAATACAAATATTTACTTTTTTTGTAAAAAAAAGTATTATGTGCTTAGCATCCTGTTGTCTTTTGAAATGTATCCCTTAATATGATGTTCTGAGCGCTCTATGGACAGATAGGGAGGTCAACAAGATATCGGCAGACTTACTTCAGTTAACACATTGACTACGGATTTGACTAATTCATCTGCAAGATTCCTCACATGCGAGTTCTGCTAGTGCTCTAATGATTACCCTGTGAATGCAATCTATTTGTGAACACTGGCCCACTTATTATGCTGTTATTCAGCAATCCACATAGGCAAACATATCGGACAACAGCCCTTGTCCTGATGCCTTTGGTTCCCAAATGCTCTTTGATTGCTACCAAGTTGGTTATTGGTTTGACACCCTTTCCAAGCCTTGATCCAGCTGTATAAAACCAAAACTAAATAACTAAGTTAACAAACATTACAATGTTTTACTAAGATCAGATAGACTATTGTTGAGGGAGAACAGACAAATCATATTAAAGATGTGTGTCAAAAAACATAAGTTCTGGATTACTCAGAGTTGAGGTGTAGGAAAGTAGGATCTCCTTTCATGGTTAACCCCATATTTTGCTGGTGTCAGTATGTGTTTTTGCTAATCAGGACCCCAACCACTGTGCTTCCTCCCTAAATATGTCATGGTAAGTACTTTGGTACCTCCACAATTGGCTTACTGGTGTATCCTTGTAAGTCCCTAGTATATGGTACTAAGCTACCCAGGGCATAGGTACCCCAGGGGTCTACCATGGGCTACAGCATGTATTATGCCACCCATAAGAGACCACTCAAACTGTGACTACAGGCCTGCCATTGCAGCCTGTGTAAGCTGGTGCAAGCACCACTTACAACAGATATAAGTTTCCTTATATCAGAGGTCACTACACTAAAAAACCTATAAGTCACCCCTAATGCAGGCCTTTCAATCCTGAAGACACGGTGCTGGGTTATAAGTGTGAGGGTGCCCTGCATGAGCAGGACACCCCCTACAAACCTCGGAGTCGATTCTCCAGGCTTTTTAAGCGTGGTCAGCCATTTTGATACATATAGTGGCCATGCGTCATTACGCGATGGCTAACTATATAGTGGCTGTGCCGAACCTGGGCATGTTTGGTATCTAACATGTTGGAATCATACCCCAACACCGTTACCAGGGTTGGAGGTATGATTCCATGCACTGGTGGCTCCTATGCTAAGCCCCAGTACTCGCGGTAACAGCCTTAGTGCTGCTGCCCTTCTGCTGCTGAGTTGAGCTTGAGCAGGGGAAGGTAGAACAATAGGTTTCCTGACACAGGGAGGTGTGACCACCTCCCAGACCGGACTTAGTGTATTGGGCTGGGGTGGGAGCACTTGCCACCGCCACCAGACTGTTTGAAGGGCAGCCCTCCTTGCATACTCCGGTTTGGGTCAGTTCAGGGAGCCCTTGGCTCCTGCTCTGTTGCAAAACTGGGCAAAGGACATGGGAGTATCCTCCTCTCTGTCCAGCCCCTCCTCTGGGAGGGACCCCTGAGTCGTCCTAACCCCTTTCTTAGGGTATAAAAGGGCTTACCTGTGGGTGGTTCTTCAGATTCGTCGTGGGACAAGACTCAAGCCTGAAACCACGTCACTTCGACTGTCTGGACAGTTGGACTTCGCCTGGAACTCCTGCTGCTCCTGGTGTCACTGTTCTGCAAGTTTTCTTCATCGTCTGTGTCTGTGTTTCATCCAGGATCTTCTACAGACCTGTGGGCTTCAAGGACACCCAAAGTAATCTCCCTTGGAGTGAAGGAGTCACTCCCCTGCATCTGCAGGCGCCGTAACAAAGCTGACCGGTCTACTGCTCCTGATGTCCCACGGACTTCGAAAAGCCCAGCAACATAGGTGGTGGTTCTGCAACTCGCTCGAGGCCTGAGCTGTCATCTCTGCAACTTTGAGGCCAGTATCCCTCGTCGGAACCGCTGGGACCGAACCCCTGTGCACTGCATCAACTTGCCATTGCCAAGGCTTATTGGCTCTGCACTCCAGAGATCTTCGGGCTACAAGAAGCTCAAGCCTCCAGCATCTCTTCCTGCTAAGTTCTTTGTCCTCATCGCATCCTCTGCACCGTGGGTCTTCATCTTTGGTGAGCTGCTCAAGGTCTTCTTGCAACTCCTGTACCTTTGGCCTGTGGGTCCTCTTGAGGGTCTTCTCTTGCTTCAGTGGACTCCCCTGATTGCTCAGGGTCTGCTCTGACTCTCCTGCACTTGGTGAGTTCCTTGGACCTTGCTGGTCCCAACGTTGTTCCTTCATCGTTTTCCACGTCTGTTGCTGCTGCCAAGGCTTGTTGGTACTCCCGCCGGACACCGACCCTCTGGTTCTCGACTTCCGATGTGGGACAGCTCGTGAACGGCTCCTGGTCTTCCTCAGCATCGCCTGGTCCCCACAGCTGAAACGACAAGATCACCATCATAGCTCCTGCATCTTCGATCATTGGTGGTCATTGCTCTTCCGTGCCTCCTGGTCACCTCTGAGTGGCATAGACTCGTCACCTCTGCTTACAGGTTCTTCTCTTCAAGAATCCACCCTTGGATTCCACCGGTCTCTTGCACAGTCTTCGCCAGTGGCATCTTTTCTAAAGTCCTCTATTGTGGTCAACTGCGGTTTCCAACGTCACTTTGCACCTATGCACTCAGCTTCCCTGGTGTAAGTATCCTGGTTCCAGGGGTATCCACAGGTGGTGTGACTCTCCAACCTTATGTCTTCCATGGAGTTTCTTCAGTGTCCACTGGGAAGGGTCCTTCTTCTTTAAAACTGCAACTGCAACTTTCCCCTTGACCTGTATTGAGTATGTGGCTGTGTTTCCACTATGCACACAGCCTCCATGGGGTCCCTGGGTACTTACCTTGGGGGGTTCCTTGTGTCCCTAGCTCTTCTGAGTGTCCTGGTCCAAGTCCTGACTTTGGTCACAATTCACATTCCACTTTCTTAGTATATGGTTTGGTCTCCCCCTAGAGACCACTGTGTATTGTGCTTCCTTACCTGTTTTCAATTGAAGTATTCTGTATATTTGTGTTGATATCTCCGGGTAGGAGATATACCAATGTGTTAGTGAGTGTTTGTAAAAAAAAGACATATTTTTATAACTCCACTGTGTGATTCTTTTTCACTTAACCTATACCATAAGATTAAGTACTGGTAAAACAAGCTGCTTAACACTCCTTCTGGACTAAGCCTGAAAGCTGCTCTCCACATCTACCACTTAGAAAGCTTTCTATGGTTGTCTAAAACCCCTAAAATCACCATAAGGGTTGTCTGGATTAGTGCAAGGTGCTTCACTTAAACAAGTGTGCACCATATACTAAAACACTTTGTGTAAGTATAAAGCAAGGTGAAGACAAGAAACAAACACATAGACGAGCTATACTACTCAATATGCAATATCTGCTGATTTTCTCAGATCTGGATGGAAATTTGTTAAGGCGACAAGGGTTAAAAATACTCTTCAAACCATCAAAAACATTTTTATCCTAATTCAATTAAAAAGGGGCAAACTAATCAGTTCCAAAGTTTTACCTCAGGTACAGCAGTTGATCTCTAAACTTTTTTTATTTACAGAATCAATAATTATTAACAGGTCTGAGACACAATTTGCTTCATGAATGTTTTGTTTTAAGGAGAGACTATCAGTAGATGAGACTCTACATGAATGAACAGGTGCCCCATTTTGAGGTTTCACTCAATGAATACAACTTGAGGCATTCTTTAAAGCAAAATAAGTTTGCAATAATAGCAATCAGGAACTAGAGTTTTGCGATTTGAGAAACTGGAGCTATGAAAGTGCCATGCATGATACGTGGTGATTAGGTGTTCCCTTTACTAAAGTAAGTTTTAATGTATAAATTTAAAGCACATAATTTACATACTGGACGCACAATTACCTTCCGCAGTGAAAAACATGGCCAACTAATTTCTGTTACTGGTATCAGGATAAGAATATGCCTCCTGCTGGCCCATACTTGAAGTCCCATTGTTCATCACACAGTGTCCCCTGCTGCACATAAACCTGTGTCCCACAACTGCACTTAACACAGTGTAACAGTGATGTACAACACTGCTTCATACCATGATGCACAGCAAACACTTCCCCCCCTAGGCACATCAATCAGTGTTCCTCTTTTGCAATTCACCTAGTGCTGCCCTGAGGCACATCATCCAGTACTCTCCTGAGGGACATCATCCTGTGCTTCCCTGAGGCACATTGCCTCACCTGTGATGCCCTGAGAAAAACAGTCCGTGTCTGCTGATGCACATTAGCCCATGCTCCCAGGTGCACATCACTAAGTGTTCTGATGTGCACACATACCTGTGCTCCAAGGGTTTACACTATCCTGTGTTCTGCACCGGAGCACATTATTCTGTGCTCCACTGATGCACAGCATCAAGTGCTCACCCAAAACACATCACCCTGAGTTCCTCTGTGGCATACCACCCTGATCCCCCATATTAACAGTCTATCCTAGCTCCAATGCTTATGACCTTGAACCACTGCTGCAAGCTGATGCATCCTTGATGCATATCATCCTGTGTCCCCCTTTGTGTATAACTGTTGGTATGTGAATTTGGTTGATTGTATGTCTGCTGTCCAGTATGCATATAAGCCTGTTTGTTTGTTGATCTGTTTGCTTCATTGCTTTAGGTATCTTATATCTGTCAGTTTGCATGGATGCCTCTGTTTCCTGTTGTGTGTGCCTTTATGTCAAGATTTACTAACCTTGTATTCCAGCTCCTACAGAAGCAATGTGAGCTTCCACACTTCTTTGAGTAATAGGTTACAAGGTCTCCAACTTCTAAACAGCAAGTCCTGACAGCAGCACCTGTGTATTGCAATCACTTAGCCAGGAAGCTATCAACCGTGAGGAACTTACATTCTAGGCACTAATGATGTCAATCACCATTTGAAAATCTTGTGAGAGTTTTGTGGCTCCTTAGAAAATGCAATTCTTCTTGCCTTCACTTAGGTGTTTTGCGTAGCGCCTCTCTCTGAGATTTGAGGCTTCGGTCAAGGTAGCCCCCACACTCTGGGCACCTTTGCTTCCTCTTCTGCTCATGAAGATGTGCATGCTCAGGGGATTTCAGTAGCCTGTCACATGGGACTGGAGTACAGAGGCAAGAATGTCCTGAGTCCCATCCCAACAATGCCCTCCTCCCCTAAGAGTCGACTTCTCGCAGCAGCCTTCCATGTTTATCTGGTTGGAGAATTCTCTTACCAGACAAGGAACATGAAGATTAGATGCAGTCCCCATAATCCCTCCTCAGGGTTGAACCCTTTCCAATCCACTAAGAACTGCAAATGTTCTCCATACTCTTTTACAGCATTAACCGGTATTGGTGCAGGATTTGGAGCTAGACACGCATTTGCAGGACAAGTTTTCAATAAGACTACATAAAACATAGAAGGTTTCTCATGGACCAGGGCAGCTTTAAATACACAGCTACAGGATTCACAATACGTTTAGTGGTAAACGGACCAATAAATTTAGGTTCTAACTTAGCAACTTTTTCTTTAGGTGTAAGTGCTTAGTGAGTAACGAGACTTTTACCCACTGTGTCTTTGTTTTTTTTTAATCATCAGATGACTTGTAGCTAGCCGAAGCTTTCCTCAATGATTCTTGTGCTGACTTCTGAATTTCTTGCACTTTATTTAGATATTTGTGTACTGAGGGCACTGATGTAGTACAGGGTGTTCCCATAGTCTAGTCTGTTGGTGACGAGGGCTTGGGTGATCGTATTTCCGGTGTTGTCCAGTAGCCCCTTTAAGATTTTCTTGAGCATTCGTAGGATAGTGAAGCAGGATGAGACCACTGCGTTGACTTGGGTGGTCATGTCCAGTTTGTTGTCTAGGATGATTCCGAGGTTTATTGCTTGTGAGAAAGGCATGGGGGTGGGTCCATGGTCTGTGGGCCACCAGGTGGAGTCCCATGGCAAGTCGTCTTTCCTGAAGACCACTACTTCGGTTTTCTCACAGTTCAGTTTCAGGTAGTTGGATTTCATCCAAGTGGCCACTTTAATCATGCATGTGGTGAACTTGTTCCTGGTGTTGGGTGTTTTGTCCAAGAGGGACACTATCTGTTGCATGTCATCAGGGTATGTGAGGAAGTTTATGGTGGGAGCGTGTATGATGTTGAGCAGAGAAGTCATGTAGATGTTGAAAAGCGTTGGGCTGAGTGAGAAGCCCTGTGGGACTCCGCAGATTAGTTCTCGTGCTTTAGATGAGTAGGAGGCATGTTGGTTGGCTTCTTCTGGTAAGGAAAAAGCAGGTGCATTTGAGGATGTGTCCCTGAATGCCTGCTTTGTGGAGTCATCTGATTAGAATGGGATGGGAGAATGAATGAATGAATAAATGCGACTTGTAAAGCACACAGCTACTCCCTGGAGTGTCCCGGCCCTGTGCATTTCGGTCATCTACAGAGTGCAGTCAGATCATCTACTCTTGTTGGAAGAGCCAGGCCTTCAACCTTTTCTTGAACAGTAAGGAAACATCTACTGAGCATAGCTCAAGAGGGAGTTTGTTCCATACCGTTGGTCCGAGATAGGAGAAGGTCCGTCCACCCATTCTTATGTGGCAAATCTTAGAAATCCTTGCAAGAAGGCTGTTGTCTGACTGAAGGTTCCAAGAGGGAGCACAGAAACGGATTCTGGCCCTAAGATAACCTGCACTTGTATGATGCAGTGCTTTATGAACCAAACTAACGTTTTGAAGAGAATTCTCTTCTTTATCAGAAGCCAATAAAGGGTACACAGGTGCGAGGACACGTGTTCCTGGAGGTAGGCTGGAGAGCATGCGGGCTGCCGTATTCTGGACCACCTGAAGCTTGTGGAGCAGATATTCTGGGAGACCTAGGTAAAGGGCATTTCCATAATCCAGCCTGGAAGTTATGAGTGCCTGGACGACCGCCTTTCTTGCAGAAAAAGAAAGGAAATGTAAGAACGTTTTGAAAATCCGCAGAAGCCCAAAACATGTCCCAACAACTGACTTGATTTGTGGTTGAAAAGTGAGGGAGTTGTTGAATTTAACGCCCAAGTTCGTAACTATTCCACCCTGAGGACCTGGGGGTGTGGCATCTTTAGGCCACAAGTTTTACCATGTATCTGGGACAATGGAACCGAAGAATAGTATTTCGGTATTCTCTGCGTTACATTTTAGTTGATGGGCAGTCATCCAGTAAAAAACCGGTGAAAGGCAGGTTTTAATGGACTCTCCCACAATCTCCTCTCCCCTCCCACATGTTATCAGCAGCTGGGTATCATCGGTGTATGTAATCACCTTTGCCCCCAAGGCCTCTGCCAGCTGGACTAAAGGAGTGAGGTACACATTGAACAATGTGAGGCTCAATGCAGAACCCTATGGCACTCCCACCGTCAGCTCACATGCGCTTGAGGAAAAAGGAGGAATCCATACTTCCTGTCCTCTATTTTTCAGAAAGGAGGCAATCCAATCCACCTATTCTGATAGGTTGAGGCATGCTAGAACCCTGGTGTGGGGGGCCGTATCGAAACCCGCTGACAGGACAGGTCATAATCAGAACAGCCTTCTTCCCCAGCATCCAAGGTGCCTCTGATATGTTTGTCGACTTCCATCCGTGCTACCTCCGTACTGAAATTTGGTCTAAAGCTGGACTGGCTAGGATGGAGCAGATCATTCATTTCAAGATACTTAGAAAGATCTGCTGATTTACAAATGTTTCCAGTACCTTAGACAGGGTCGGCAGTAGGGATATTGGCCAATAATTTGATTGCTCACTAGGGTCCGCCGAGGTTTTTTTTAAACAGGGGCAGAATTTTTGCCTGTTTCCATGACACAGGGACTATTGCTGTAGACAGCAAAGCATTGAGCACCCTGTTTACCAATGGGTTAATGGTGGTTGCGCCCAGTGCTAGCAGGTTTGGAGGACAAAGATCTGCTGGAGAACCTGATTTGAGGCCTCGTATAGCTGCCAGTGAACCCTCCAAGGGATTATGCTGGGAGTTTAAGAGTGTAGCCATCGTAGTAGTAGCTGTGCTGGCACGTACTATATCCATCAGATTCTCCTCCAACTGAGTGTCCGATGAAAGGCTAGCTTGAATGGTTGTGATCTTATTTTGAAAATATGAAGCCAACTGGTCACACCATTCCACTATAGGTTAATGGACTCTGGCACCAGCCGCTGGAGACATAAAAGGCAGACAGGTTACTCCATCACAACGGTGACAGATATCACATCCGCCAAAATGTAAATCCCACAGGAGATGGGAATTATATTTTGGTGGACGGATATCCGTCACCGTTGTGACAGAGTAACCTGTCTGCCAAAATCTAAATTAAGCCCAAAGTTTTTAATAATTCTGAAGATTTCCCTGGATTTATTGACTGCCTCCTCTATCTTCTCTTTCAAATATACTTTTATAGCTGTTCTTACTTCTGCATAGAATTTTTTTTTAATGCTGCCTTATACATGACTTTGTCATTAGCATTAGAATTTTTCCGCCATTGTCTCTCTAAAATTTTGCAGTGTTTTTTCTGATTCCTGAGACTATCTTTAAACCAGGGCCCAGTTTGCTTAAATCTGCAGGGTGTACAAGAAGAGACTGGTGCAAGCTTATTGGTTGTGTTACGAATCTAACTGTGAAGCCGGCTGGCATCTTCTTCCACTGAGCCAGAGAGAGGGAAGGTGCTCTCTTCCAAAGAGCGAAAAATTTCTAGTGAGTGGGTTTTATGAAATGCTCTCGAAATTGATGAAACTTTGCCTGTCTTGCTTGTGATTTTACTAATATATGCCAGCCAAACTTGATCAAATAGTGATCCGTCCAGACTAGCCGCGTGGGTTCTTCTGAGTGCAGCTCAATGTTGGATGAAAATGTGGTCCAGCACATGGCCTGCTTGATGCGTAGGGCTGAAAACATGTTGGTTAAGCTATAAGGATGACACAGTAATATAACAGTGCAATACCTCAGTGTCTTCTACTTTGTTCATATGCAGGTTGAGATCCCCCAAAACTATAAAATGTGCATAACTTAGGGCCCAGTGAGCAAGGGCGTTGCCCAAAGATTTAAGGAATGGTCCTGCATAGCCAGGGTTCTGTAAATAAATACCCCGGTGTGGGCGTGGGGAAGGATCGAGGTCGAGACTGCGTCGGGATAAAGAAGGTTTTATTGGCAGGGTTCGTCTCCTTCTTACAGAAGCCAGAGTTATGCCACAATAATAATGTCTCTTATCCTGGGGCTTCTTCACTCGTGTCTGTATTGTCCCTTGTCCGGTCTCCGCCTGTTTTCTGGCTTGTGTCGCTCCGGTACATATGAGGAAGAAGGGAACAGGGGTCAGTATCACGTAACGCCGTATGAGGGGGAAGGGAGTGAGGGACCACCCGGTTTGGTGCTCGGTGCTATAAACAAGGTGAGGGTGCTCGAAGGGTAGGGGAAACAAGGAGCGGGAGGATAGAGGATTAGTTAGGAAACACCTCTACTCGCCGGTCTTTCCCCGTGTCCCGACCCACCCCGCAACCCTTTTCCGTACCTTCGAGAGCCACGCTTCTCCTGAAGCGTGGCTGGGCGCAGCGTGGGGACGTTGGCCTCCTGGCAGCTTCGGGTCGTCCACACCCTCTTCGTTTCGTCGTAGCGATGCTCGTCCTGCTGTTGGGATCTTCGTGTTTCTGGTCTCCGCGTCCGTCTCTCCTGCGTCTCCCTCCTCGAGTCCGGAAGTTTCCCTCCTCGCTTCCTGGATCTTCCCGGCACTTATTGGAGCTTGGGAGCTGACGTGTAGAACGGAGGCGGTCCTTGCCTGGATGTCGTCCCAGTTAAAGGGGCAGGTCTCTGTTTCGGGTTCGTCCGCTTCGGTTTCCTTAAAGGAGCCCTGGTCCCATTTATCCTGTCGGGAAAGAAGAGGGGAAGTGGTAACCGGGGGCGCCGACCACCAGTCAGCTGTTAGCTCGGTCATCCCTGGTTCCGGGGTCACCCTGTGACACTCCTCCCCCCTAGGATTCTCCCGATCGGGGAGAGGAAATACTCGTGAGAAAAGTCAGCACTCCCATTACTGGTCCCTTTTTATGTTTCACAGTGAAGGAAAAGGGCTGTAGGGATAGGAACCATCTGAGGACCCTGGCGTTCAGGCTTTTATTTCTGCTCATCCACTGTAGCGGGCGTGGTCCGTGAACAAGGTAAAGGGCGTCCCTCCAGATAGTACCTCAGTTTATCGACTGACCACTTGATGGCGAGGCATTCTTTTTCTATTGTGGAATACTTGGTTTCTCGGGGGAACAGTCTCCTACTAATAAACAATACGGGATGTTCCACCCCATCAATAGATTCTTGGGACAAGACCGCCCCTACGCCGTGGTCAAAGGCGTCTGTATGTAGTATAAATGGCCTTGAAAAGTCTGGTGAAGCTAGTACCGGGCTGGTGGTAATGGTGGATTTCAGTCGAAGAAATGCGTCTACTGCCTCTCGGGAGGGATGTGTCAGTGCTTCGTTTTTAACGTCCTTGCGGAGCAAGTTGGTTAAAGGGGTTGCCAGGTCTGAGTAGTGTGGAATAAGTCGTCTGTAATACCCCAATAGTCCTAAAAAAGCTCTGAGATCCCTCTTGGTTTTGGGGAACGGGGTGTTTATGATTGCTTTCACCTTCTCGTCCTGTGGGGCTATCACCCCATGACCTAGGATAAATCCCAGGTACTTGACTTTGTGAAAGGCCATCCTAGACTTCTTAGAGTTCACATGGAGCCCTGCGTTTTGCAGTGATCGTAATACCGCATGAAGGTGTTGCAAGTGGGTCTCCCATGTGGGGCTGAACACCACTATGTCGTCTAGATAGGCCGATGCGAACGAGTGGTGTTCGTTTAGGACCATGTTCATTAGGCGCTGAAAGGTGGCCGGGGCGCCATGGAGGCCGAACGGGAGCACCGTAAACTCAAAAAGCCCATCAGGAGTCACAAAAGCTGTTTTCTTTCTGTCTGATTCCCTGAGAGGGACCTGCCAATACCCTTTGGTCAAATCGATGGTGGTGATGTATGTTGCCTCCCCCAGTTTTTCTATAAGTTCATCGATTCTAGGTATAGGGTAGGCGTCAAAGGTAGAAATGGAGTTCAGGGCCCGAAAGTCCATACAAAACCGTGTTGACCCATCAGGTTTCGGCACCATGACAATGGGTGAAGACCATTCGCTCTTTGATGGGCGAATGATCCCCATGTCCAACATGTCCTTTACCTCTTTCCTTACAGCCTCTCTTTTTGCTGCCGGTATCCTGTATGCTTTTTGTTTTACTACTCTTCTGGGTATGGTCTCTATAGTATGTTCTGTGAGGGGGGTTTTTCCTGGTTTGTCCGAAAAGATCGGGGCATAACACTCTAAGACGTGGATTAGGGACCGTCTTTGTTCCTCCGATAGGTCAGTGTTTATCACTAACTGTTCTAACGTTTCTGAAGCATGCGGGAAGGAAGGTAGGGTGAAGTGTGTGTTTTTGGGGAGGGGACCTATCCACTTCTTTAATAGGTTGATGTGGAACGTCTGGGCGCGAGAGGGTTTTACCTGTACCCTATAGCTTGTGTTTCCGATAGTGCCTACGATTTTATAGGGACCAAGCCATTCTGACCGGAATTTACAAGATGATGAGGGTAGCAAGACTAACACCCAGTCGCCGATGCTTAGGCGCCTCCACTTCTTTCCTTTATCGTACAGGGTTTTCTGTCTCTCCTGTTTCTTCTCTAATTGGGAGTAGGCCAGGTCCCTCAACTTCCCTATTTTATTCTTTAGGTTCTGTGTGTATTCGAGGAATCCTCGAGTTTCCTCCGCTTCCTCTTTTTCCCAGGCCTCCTTAGTTATTTCTAGAAGGGACCTGGGCTGCCTTCCGTACAATAGTTCGAAAGAAGAACACCCTAGGGAACTTTGTTTTTGGCTTCGGATCACGTACAGGGCCAGAGGGAGCAGTTGGTCCCATTCCTTTCCGTCGTTCTGAAGCATCTTTTTCAGAACCGTTTTCAGGGTACCGTTGTACCGCTCCACCAACCCATCGGTTTGGGGGTGGTACACGGACGTTTTTATATGACGGAGGTTGAGTGTTTTGCAGACCTCTTTCATGAGGCGTGACACGAATGGGGTCCCTTGATCCGTGAGGATCTCCCTAGGGAATCCCACTCTCGAGAACAACTCAACGAGGCGTTCCGAAATGTTGGAAGAGGTTGCTGCTCTCAAGGGAAAAGCTTAGGGAAATCTGGTTGAGTAGTCTACTATAACTAACACATACAGGTTCCCTCTCTTTGTTTTTGGTAGGGACCCAATGAGGTCCATACCGACTCTCTCAAATGGGGTACCAATGATCGGGAGTGGTTGTAGGGGTACTGGAGGAGGATGGTATGAGTTTCTCTTCTGGCAGATATCGCATTCTTGACAGTGTCGTTTAACATCACCGTATACCCCAGGCCAATAAAAATGTCTAAGCACGTTTTGGGTAGTCTTCTCGGCCCCGATGTGACCTGCCGTGAGGTGCGAATGTGAGAAGAACAAGATTTGTTCTCTAAAGGACATAGGGACGAGAAGTTGAGGAACGTCCTCCTCTGAGGCTACTCTGTATAGTAAGTCCTTATTAATTGTGAAGTGAGGGTACGTTGTGGGAGATGGGTTAGTCTTAGGCGGTTTGCCATGCGTTTTGTAATGTGGGGTCATTGAGTTGAGCAAACCTAAAACTCCGGTCCATAACCCAAGGATCGGGGGAGACGAAGGCAGGAACCGTCTTCTCTGGACTCTCCTTCTCTGGGGTGGTATGCACTGTGCCAGGAACATCTCTAAAAAACCTGGGTTATCTGAACCTATAATGAGGTCTTCAGGTAAGTCGTCCAACACCCCTACCCTTACTGTGTGTGGTTCCCCTCTCTTGTGGATAAGGCTGATCTTGGCCACTGGGTACTGTTTCACATCCCCGTGCACACACCGGATATGGACTGTTGGGTCGGGAAGGAGCTGGGAGGGGAATACAAGGGAACCCTGTATCACTGACTGCCTACAGCCTGAGTCCAGTAGGGCTTTTATGAGTCTCCCATTCACCTCCATGCTTACGTAAAAGGCGGCCCCCATCTCAGCCGTGTACAAGATGGACCGAGGGATGTATCCTACTTCCATCGGTTCCTCCGGTGGTCTTCTTCTGGGACAGACCCTGGCAAGGTGGCCCCACTCCCCGCATTCAAAGCACTGCGGGCCTCTAAATGGGGGGACGTCTGGCTTTGAGGATTTGGGACGGGGTCCCTCATGGTAGGGACGGTAGGTTTTCGTCTCAGTTTTCACCATTGTCGTTTTATGTGGTTTTTCGGTTTCCCACATAGCTGGTCGAGGTTGGGCCCTGGCGAAGGTGGTGGCCATGTCAACTGCCTGTTCCGTAGTCAAATTCGTGTGCTGGCGTAGCCATTTCTGCATATTATAGGGTAACGCCTCTAAGTATTGCTCAAGGTATATTTTGTCCATAATACCTTCCTTAGTATTTTCGTTTGGTCGTAGCCACTTGTCCGCTGCGGCCTTCAACCGGAAGAAGAGGGTTTTAGGGTTTTCACCGGGTGCTCCCCTCTCCCTCCAGAAACGTAACCTGAATGCCTCCTCATCGAGGCCTAGGTGGTCCAAAATGATTACCTTGATGGCGGGGTATGACGTGGTCCCGTTCGCGTTTGCCACCTGGTAAGCGGCTTGGGCCTCTCCGGTTAACAGCGGTGCCAAAAAGAAGGGCCACTTTTCCGCCGGCCAACCACAAGCCCTGGCGACCCTCTCAAAGTTCAACATAAATGCATCCGGGTCCTCCCCTGGTATATACTTCTGTAGGGACACCCCGGAGGGACCATGGTGTGGCCCGGTTGGTGATGACGTCACTAGACGGTCCGCCATCAGTTTCTGTAAGTTCTCCATTTGGGACGTCATGGAGTCTTTGAATACTTCGCGGTCGGCTTGTGCCGACGTCATTTGACGCTCGACGGCCCATCCTAATTTGTCCTGGCCGTGGACAAGGTGTTGTATCAGGTTGTCCATTATTACAGGTTCAATGGACGTGTTGCCCGCATTCTCTGCCACTTGTGGGCGTGGGGAAGGATCGAGGTCGAGACTGCGTCGGGATAAAGAAGGTTTTATTGGCAGGGTTCGTCTCCTTCTTACAGAAGCCAGAGTTATGCCACAATAATAATGTCTCTTATCCTGGGGCTTCTTCACTCGTGTCTGTATTGTCCCTTGTCCGGTCTCCGCCTGTTTTCTGGCTTGCGTCGCTCCGGTACATAGGAGGAAGAAGGGAACAGGGGTCAGTATCACGTAACGCCGTATGAGGGGGAAGGGAGTGAGGGACCACCCGGTTTGGTGCTCGGTGCTATAAACAAGATGAGGGTGCTCGAAGGGTAGGGGAAACAAGGAGCGGGAGGATAGAGGATTAGTTAGGAAACACCTCTACTCGCCGGTCTTTCCCCGTGTCCCGACCCACCCCGCAACCCTTTTCCGTACCTTCGAGAGCCACGCTTCTCCTGAAGCGTGGCTGGGCGCAGCGTGGGGACGTTGGCCTCCTGGCAGCTTCGGGTCGTCCACTCCCTCTTCGTTTCATCATAGCGATGCTCGTCCTGCTGTTGGGATCTTCGTGTTTCTGGTCTCCGCGTCCGTCTCTCCTGCGTCTCCCTCCTCGAGTCCGGAAGTTTCCCTCCTCGCTTCCTGGATCTTCCCGACACTTATTGGAGCTTGGGAGCTGACGTGTAGAACGGAGGCGGTCCTTGCCTGGATGTCGTCCCAGTTAAAGGGGCAGGTCTTGTTGAATGTATTTGGTGATTTTATTCCTGATGAAGAGAGGTCCTGTTCCATG
Source organism: Calotriton arnoldi (assembly GCA_963921515.1). Lineage (NCBI taxonomy): Eukaryota > Metazoa > Chordata > Amphibia > Caudata > Salamandridae > Calotriton > Calotriton arnoldi. The sequence goes on along the minus strand of CAWUFW010001391.1, from coordinate 2,717,198 downwards.
TATCGCCTGTGGGTGATACTAAGCAGCTTGAAAGTGGATCTTCTGGCAACCGGTAACCAATGTAGGGCTTTCAAAGCCGGGGAGATGTGGGCTTGTGGCTTTATATGCAAGAGTAGTCTGACAGCAGAGTTCTGAATCCGTTGTAGTCTTTTCATAGTTGTTAAAGGTGATCCGTGGTAGAGGCTGTTGGCTTAATAGAGTTTAGACAGAACAAGAGAAATAGTAGCCAGGACCCTGTGTGGAAATCCCAGGTGGGGGAAGATGCGTTGCAGAGTTTTTATAGTAACGAAACTTGATCTTGCTAATTTGTCCACTTGGGCATTCATTGATAACTTGGAGTCCATGGTAATTCCGAGGTTTCTTACTTCCTTCGATACTTTAGGTGGTGTTCACAGGTCATTAGGCTAGGCGGTGAGTAGGTCATAATTTTTACAACCGCCACACTTGAGTATTTCTATTTTGGGAGTATTCAGTTTGAGATGACTCCATGCCATTCACTGATCCACGGCTCTGACACAATTGAAAATTTGGGAGTGTCCAATGTCTTTGGGGCTTTCCAGTTTAAAGAGTATGTGTATGTCATTTGCAGAGTTATGGCATGTGAGGTGAAATTGATTGATCAGTGCCGGTAATGACTTCATGTAGATGTTGAAAATCATGGGTGAGATGATAGAGTCTTTAGGGACCCCTGCTTTTGTGAAGTACGGTTTGGACGAGAAAGGGGGGTGGATGACAGTTCTGTTGTGAAGGTAGGATGTGATCCAGTTGAGAGCGGTCCCCTCTTTGCTGGCTTCGTAGAGGCTTTGTGTTAGAGTGTCATGGTCAACAGTATCACAGGTAGCTGAGAGGTCCAAGAGAAGTAGTTCAGCAACCCCGTTCCGGTCAACTGTGTTCTTAAGGTCATCCCCGATGGCAACGAGGGCAGATTCTGTGCTTCTTCCTGGACGGAATCCTGTTTGGAAGTCTGAAAGTATGGAATTATTTTCAATGAATTGTGACATCTGGGGGAATGCTGCTCTTTCTATCAGTTTGCTTAGGAAAGGTCCATTTGAAATTGCTCTGCAGTTGTTGAGGTTAAGCGGGTTCAGGTTTGTTTTCTTTATTAATGGGCATAAGTATGACGTTTTGATATCTTCTGCAAATATTCCGGTAGTTAAGGAATTGTTGATGATTCTTCTTACTGGTGTGGCAGCAGAGGTAGTTAGAAGAATTGTCTTGAAGGTTTGTGGAGGATATGGGTCAGAAGGGCTGCCTGCAGGCCTGCTTACTTTGAAAAGGTCCATAAATTCATAGAGTAAAATTTGTTGGAAGGAATGGAGAGGCTGGGTTAGCGTACTCTTGGATTGTTATTTTGGAAAAGGGTTGGTGCTGTTGTTTTTTTTTTTTTTTTAAATAGGAGTCAAACGTGTCCGCTTTGGTCGTGTAATGATTTGTCAGTTTGTCTGCAAATTCTTGAGAACTGGGATGAGCTGCTTCGAGGCAATTTGGTTTACAAAATTCTGTGAGAATTTTATAGAATTCTTTATTTGCACATTTAGCATTCTGTCTGAATAGTATCTTTTATTAGCTTTTTTAATTGCTGACTTGTATAATCTGTTACTTTTCTGTAGGTGTAATGGATACAGCGAGACCCAGTGGTGACCTATAACCATCTAGGAGGGTGGGCCAATATCAGGACTCATTAGCAGTTCATAGCTATATTCACCTATTGCGTGTGCAGTGTGACCCTATACACAGATATTTGGTGGAAGGTTTAAACAAGAGACAAGTGGTCTATGTAGATGTATACTAAGAAAAATAGCATAAAGCGGGGTGGTGATTTTTCTCATCTCTCCACAGTAACCCACCGATGATTTAGCCGGTTGTGACTTAAGCATAAAGTATATGCATGGTATGAATGGAAGTATGATGTGCGAGCATGGATAATTCCCCACTAGTTTGACCCAGAAAGGACTAGGCAATCCAGAGGGATCCTTGAAATGGTGGTCCTGACGAAAGTCTCAGTATCTTTTATGAAGGTAATAACATGTAGACCGCACGAAAGGATACTAAAGTAATTAGACCCCATATAGTGTCTGCATTTGTTTTTAACACTGCCAAGGTAATATTCTGATAATAAAGTTGATGGAGGTATGCCTCAGGCAGCCTTTTAACCATTTACTGCTAGGACCCCTTGTTCTGATTTATATATGGCCATTTTAGGGAAGCTGGGGGATCCCAACTGATCTTCTCTCTCTGTCCCTTTGATTATTTATACAAATATTAACAGACACAGGCACTAACTCTGCGTGACGGAAGCAGTCCTAATGTGCAAGTCAATAATTCGCATATCCAACTAAATCCCAATTTCAATCCAAGTAGGGGAAAAGATGAGTAGGGTGAGAGGAGTGAAAAATTGTTGGATTCGTTCAAGAACCACACAATGTTAGAAACTAAGCTTATTTTGTTTTTAACAAACTCTAAGAGGCTAGACCAGAATAAGTTCTGACTGAATTTGCTGAGTGAACCAGATGATGCTCCAGATGTTCCTACTCCTAAGCAATCGAAGCTCCTCAGTCTTCTAATCCTCTTCCATGAAGGAACGAGTAGGCCTTCCCGCCTAAACACATTCTTTGCATTTGTGTGTGACCCTTGGCGCGCCTGCTGTGCGTGTCCACCCAGGATCGCTCCTTACATGCATGTGGTCCAAAGAAAAGCTAGAGCGCACACTGACAAAAATGGGCCTCTGGCTGTCCTGAAGTGAGATAAATGGCTGATTTATAGTAATAACATTTTTAGCCGCTCCCAAACTCCTTGTTGAAGTGCTAAGTTCGCAATAAAACATTAAATAATAATGAAAATGGGGTTAAAAAAAAGTAAAATCAATCTTGTGCAATTCGCAGAAACCTTAATGCTGCCACAACAGTGATGAAGGCGGCTGTTTTCCCTGTTGAGGATCACCCGAATGTCATCGGTTGCTGCTATGAGGGCGGTTTCCATGCTGTGGTAGAGTTCTAAATCCTGATCATGTGGCATAGAGAAGCCGATGTTTGGCGAGGTGGTTAGAGACGCGCTCTTTGATGACTTTTTCCCAGACCTTGTCTGGACAGAGAAAGAGGGATATTGGTTGGTAGTTGGCAAGTTTGGTCGGGTTAGCCAAGGGTTTCTTTAGGAGGGCATTGATGGCTGCATTTTTTAATAGGTCCAGAAAGGTGGCTGTACTGATGGAGGTGTTAAGGATTGGAGTGAGGTCCATGCTGACAGGGATCGCTCCTTTGTCAAAGGCGTTATGGGGGCAGGGGTCCTCCATGGGCCCAGAGTGTATCTTCGTCATGATTTTTGTGGTTTCCTTTGTGCTAATAGCATCCCATGTGGTGATTGTGTTGTCTTCGTTCGTCACTGGGAGCCTTTTGGAGAGGGTCAGGTGGTCTGGTTGCAGGGAGAAGTTGCTGAATATGGTTGTGATCTTACTGCAAAAGACATTTGAGAGTTTGTTACAGAGATCTTGTGAATGGCTGATGCTGCCTGTGGCAGCTGTGGGTGTGGTGAAGTCCTTGACAATTTTGAAGATTTCCTTGCTGCTGTTGGAGCTGGTGTTTATTTGTTCAACTAGGACCGTCCTCTCAGTTTATCTGATTTGCTGATGGTACCTTCACTGGGCAACTCTGAAAGCATCTTTTTCCACTCCCCCTTTGCTGGTTCTCCATTTCCATTTCAGCTGTTTGCAGTGTTGCTTGGTCATTCTAAGGTGTTATGTGATCAGCTGGCTTGTGTTCTAGTTTTTGCTGAGTAGCTTTGTTTCCTGGGGGCCAGGGTGTTGGCGCACTTGGTGATCCACATGTTGAAGTTTTAAATGTTGCATACAAGGAGGCTCATGAGTTCCTGTTTGCTCTCGTGGAGGGCCGTCGTCCAATTCAACTCTGTTAGGTTGTTACAATGTCTGCAAGCTGGGTCCACTGTGGGGGGTTCTTCTGTGTTGATGGATGTTGACTGTGAAACTAACTATGGCGTGGTCTGTCCAGGTGACTGGTCTTGGTATGTTGATCGTGATATTGTTGAAGAATATGAAGATGAGATCTAGGATGTGTCTGGCAGTGTGGGTGGGCTCCATGATGCGTTAGATTAATCCCAGGGTTCCAAAGCTGTCAGGAAGGGGGGCTGATTTGGGATCAGTCCAGTCTTTTAGATGGAAATTGAGTTCTCCTAGGAGGATGAATGCGCTGGAGTCTAGGACAAGAGGGGGGGGGGGGGAGGCAATGAAGTCCGTAATATTGCTAGTGAAGTTGGCTTGGGGGCCCAGGGCGGTAGACTAGGGTTCCACCCAAGGTGCAGTTGGCTGTGATTTGTAATTTAAAGTTGAGGTGTTCCATGTAGTTTGTTCTTGCTTCAGAGGAGGTGGTGAGTTAAAGGTATCTTTGTAGATAATCCAGGCCTGTTTAGGCGGTCTTGCCTGGTGATCTTGCATCCGGTGGGGATGGCAGTAGCAATGTCTGGCGTTAAAGCTATGGTCAGCTATGTTTCAGTGAGAAAGAGGAGGACTTGTGCATCGTCGTCCAGTAGGTCCCCGATCTATGTGGCTTGCTTGCTGATCAAGCCAGTGTTAAGAAGCATGCATGGTATTGATGTGTGAGGGGTGCGAGTGTATTTGTTGGTAGGTGTTTGAGTGAATGTGGGGTTGGGTGTTGTGGGTATGCTCTTGGTGGAGTTGTTTGAGCGATGGTGCAGGTGAAAAAGCAGAGGGAGCAAATGAAAGCTCTTTCTGTGTTATGTAGTATGGTGCACCAGCAGAGGGTGGTGCGAAGTCCGGTGTTCAAGGCGCGAAGGAGAGCGGCACAGTAGTGGTTGGTCGGGGGAAGCAGAGTGTTTCTGGTGCTGGGTGCAGTCCAGGCGCAGATGAGCTTCCCTTTGGTGCACCAGCTGCGTGTCTGCACTGCAGCTGCCATTAAAGAGGTCCTGGGATGGGGGAAGAAGCGCAGGGGGAAGTGGGCGTGGTGGAGGAGGAGCTCAACGGCAGGGAAGGAGAGAGGCACAAGGAACAGGTAAGGAGCTGGAGAGAAGAGGGAAGGGCGGGAACGGGGGCACACGGGGGGCAGGGAAGGGGGCACGCAGAGAAGATGTAGAGATACAGCACAAAGGTCACAGAAAGAGAGAAAGATGGCAAAGGTCAGAAAAGGAACAAGAGAAAAGGCACAAAGAGAGAGAAAATGCAAAAAGAGCAAAAGAAAAGGCAAAAGAAAGAGAAAAGGGAAAAAGAGCTGGAAAAGTCATAATAAGGAGGAGAAATGGCACAAAAAGGTCGCAGAAAGAGTGAAATAAAAGGCAGAAAGTACAAGAGAAAAGGCACAGAAAGAGTGTGAGGAAAGGCAAATGGAGTGAGAGGAAAGGCAAAAGGAGTGAGAGAAAAGGCACAAAGAGTCTCAGAAAGAGTGAGAGAAAAGGCAAAAGAAAGAGAGGTGACACAAAAGTCACAGAAAGAGTGAAAGAAAAGGGAAAAGAGCAAGAAAAAAGGCACAAAAAAGTAGCAGAACGTGCAAGAAAAGGCAAAAAGTGCTTGAGAAAAGGCACAAAAAGTCGCAGAAAGTGAGAGAAGGCAAAAAAACGAGAGAAAAGGCACAAAAAGTTGTACAAAGAGTGAGAGAAAAGGCACAAGCAGTAGCAGAAAGAGTGAGAGTAAAGGCACGAAGAGTGAAAGAGGTGACACAAAAGTCACACAAAGAGTAAGAGAAAAGGCACAAAGAGCAAGAGAAGTGGCACAAAAGTCGAAGAGAGAGAGAGAGAGAGGGAGAGAGAGAGAGAGAGATAAAGAGAGTGAGTGAGAGGGAGAGAGGCGAAGCAGGTACCTCGAGACAAAGGAGTCATTCCGCAAGGACCTTGACCCGTCGAAGGACTGGTCGCACTTAAATCCAGGTGGAGAGGCTGGTCTGTGCACTGCCTTCATGGCTGGTCCACGCTGCAGTCACCATTAAGTAGGTCCAAGGAGGGAGGAGAAGAACAGGAGGCAGTGAGCGGGCTGAAAAGGAGTGCTATGGCAGGGAAGTACGCAGAGAGGATAGAGAGATATGGCATGAAGGTCACAGAAAGAGAGAGAGATGGCAAAGGTCAGAAAAGGAGTTAGAGAAATGTAACAAAGAGTGAGAAAAGCAAAAAGAGTGAGACAAAAGGCACAAAAAAAGTAGCAGAAAGAGTTCGAGGAAAGGCAAAAAGAGCGAGACAAAAGGCACAAAAAGTCACAAAGAGTGAGAGAAAAGGCAAAATAACGAGAGAAAACGCACCAATGTCACAGAAAGAGTGCAAGAAAAGACAGAAAGAGCGAAAGAGGAGGCACAAAACTTTACAGATCGTATGAGAGAAAAGGCTAAAGAGCAAGAGAAAAGGCACGATGAGCAAGAGAGGTGACACAAAAGTCACAGATAGTATGAGGGAAAAGGCACAAAGAGAAAGAGAAAAAGCACAAAGAGGAAAAGAAGTGCCACAAAAATCACAGAGGGAGAGCCAGGCAAGAGAAAGGGGGGAGGTAGAGAGGCGAGGCGGGTGCTTCGAGGTGCTGGAGCTGGGTCCGCAAAGGTCTTGACCACTCGAAGGTCCAGTGGGGGTTGCAGGAGTGCTAAGATAGGTGCAGGAGCGCAGCATCAAAGAGAACAAAATTCCCACTGCTCACCTTTTAAAAGGTGAGGCACAAGGTGCAAATATTCTTCCTCCGGGTTCTGGTGTGTTTTGGGCGAATTGCAAGGGGGGCATTTTTCAACATTTGTCCTGCTGTTTCCTTTCAGATTCTGGTGCTGGGCAGGACATGCTTGTCGTCCCCCAGTAAATAGCATTGAGGACAGTGTGAGTCAGCTCCCGGAAAAACTGCAAAGATCTTTCCTGTGGTCAGGTATTCTCTATGTAAAACGTAAAATTATATGAGCTTGAATTTAGCATTCCTAGATACTGTGACAGGGTGATTCTAGGTATGGTTTCATTCTACATTGTTGAGCTCTCTGCCCAATTCAGTTTTCCATTTGATCTTCATGTGTCTAGTGGGAATTTCATGTGAGTCCCCATTGCTTTGTTCATCCATTTGATAAGATGGTGGCTGGTGCCCATAGTGTAGAGTGCTTGGATTACCTCATGTGTGGGCAACTCTTTAATTGTAATGTGCCAGTGGTGCTGCAGTGTACATGTGAGCAACTTATAAATCACAAAGTGACCCTGAGGTATGGGTATGTTTAGTGTTCTCTAAGCTCCTCAAAAGCGAGTAGAGATCCTTCATGAAAAAGATCTCCAAGGGCATAAGGTGGGACCGATGCTGTAAGGCTCAGTGCTCTCCGATGGCATTTAAAGGCAACTCACAGCAGTTGGCAGAGGGGCAAGCAAGACAATCCACCGGACAGAAAGGCTGAAGCACTTGTGCCATTGTCCAGGGTGCCTGCACGGTGGCGATATCTTCCAGGCACGTACTAGTGATCCAAAGACACTGGAGTGGGGAAGCGATGAAATAGTGTTCAAAGTTGGGAACGCCAAGGCCGCCCAAGTCTATGGGCTGGTGAAGCTTAGCTAACTGAGCGGCGGCCAGTCTGCCTGATTAACTAGTCGAGGAGGGTATCAAGAAAGCGAATAAATGTTGCTGTTAGATGAATCAGAAGATTAGCGAAGTAGTAAAGCAAACAAGGCATCACTGAAAATGGCTCAGTTCCTGTTATAATGATACTAGCAATTCATAGTATTTAATCTTAATGTATTTATATAATCTCACCTGCGCACAAAGAATACCATAATCCCACCTGCGCAAAAAATTGCGGACAGTTAAAAGAAGGCCTGTGGCGCATCGACTATCATAATTTCCTCGACGCAGTCGGGGATAGATCGCCTGAGCGCTCTAGTACTGAGCGCGCTAGTGTCACAAAAATCTACAGGAGAAGCAATGGATCCCCGAAAGGAATATCACAGACTGTGAGGAGTCCGCTCAATGGTACATTCTTGTCCCAGAAGCGTGTTGTCTGGACGTTGGCAGCGGGAACTAAGAAGCGCATTCTCTCATTGCAGGAGAATCCAGCCGGCTGGCTCTTTCACATCTGGCAGCCCCAGTTACGCCCATGGGTGGAGTTGAACCGTCCATGCACTGCTGTAGGCCGCGCTCTGGAGGAGGACCCTAGTTAACCATTTCCTTTCTTTTTAAAAGTTACTCTCTTTCTAGCTGTTTAGAAGCTCTTTGGTGACACTACCAGTGAAGGAGGAGATCTCCATATAACGGTGAATCACTTGAATCTGTTTTATCACCATGCAGTACTACAATAGCTCTAATTATTGGTGTAATTTCCTTCTTTGTCCTTACACTTCCAACAGGTTGTGTTCATAACTTATGTGTAGAAGCAGTATTAAGTACATCTATAAAAGTACAATTGTCAGTGTTATATAGTTACATAGTATGGAAGTGTGGAAGTGTGCATATTACGAATTCCACATAATGGTTTTAGCCAATATGTCACAACCACCTCCTTTCCTGGATGAGGAAGGGAAACCGTCATTACCGTGGAAAGAGTAGGAAAAATTGTTTCAGTCTTATTTGATTGCTTTTTGGGGGGGGGGGGAAAGTTTTCTGCGTTAAGAAAACAGCACATTCTGCTACATAACTTGGGGTTACAGGGTAGGAGAGTATACGAAAATCTAGTGTCTCCCCCATCGGAAAGTGAGGATGCAGATGAGGGTTAGAAGGATGTGTACTTACTAACATTCCGGAAATTAAAAGAACACTTTGGGGAAAAAGTGGATATTTTCCTGGAGAGGAATAAATTATTTTGCAGGATTCAGGGCAAAGAAGAAAAAATAACCATTTATATAGCTTGTTTGAGAGGATTTGCTAGTTTATCTGAGTTTGGGCCACTGTGTGACTCCCTTATAAGGGGTCAGCTAGTGAGGTGCACCAACAATCCTAGGATGCAGGAATCCAGATTTGAAGGAGGCCATAGACTTGGCCAGGAGCATTGAGCACACGGCAGAGTGAATTAAAGAAATGAAACAGAGCAGGGTGTCAGAAACAGTGCATGTGGCTAACAATCACACCTTTCACACGAGTGGCGATGAGAGCAATAAGGAGGTTTCCTCAACCAAGAAAACTCAGGGTGTACAATGTTAAAAAAAGATGTGGTGGGTAACAAAGAGAGGGAAAAGAGTAAGTGCTACCACTGTGGCAATTACAATCATTTAGCGAACAGTCACTTTTGTCCAGCAAAGTCTATTATTTGCAGGGATTAAGAGGGGCCATTATGTACGCACTTGCAGAAATACTGAGATGGAAAGTAAACTGGTTCGTATTGTGGAGGAATCTGATTCCTGTACTACCAAGTTTGTGTTTCAGGTTATGTCTGATTGCGAGGGGTCAGAGAATGACTATCCAACGTGTGAAATTCTCTTGGATAGAGTGGGAGTAACAGTGTTTGCGGATTCATGTTCGCCATACACTATCATTGGGCGGAAGACATTTGATGATAAATTGAGGAATCGTGGTTATACTCTTATTGATGCCGATATTCATTTTGGTGGGTACAATCAAAATCCTATACCCTTGATAGGTATGCTTAACATGTGCATTGCTTTTAAGGATCGCACAACTCAAAGAAAGATTTATGTTGCTGAGAGAGATTCTAACTTGTTGGGGTGGAAACATCAAAAATATTTAGGCATTAAGCTAGACCCTAACAGCAGTGAACCAGTTATGGCTATTGAACATATAGACTGGAAGGAAAAAGTTTCTGAGGAGTTCCCATAGGTATTTTCTGATAAATTAGGCAACCTGAGGAATATTCAACATAAAATTGTATTAAAGGAGAACGCAGTTCCTGTTGTGCACAAAGTACAATCTATTCCCAACTTAATGCGAGAACCCTTAAAAAATTAACTAGACCAGTTAATAAGTCAGGGCGTGATAGAGCCCATTGAAAGCTCGCTTTGGTTGGCTCCCATTGTTGTGCCCAGAAGTCAGATGGCAGAAGCATATGTCTCTGTGTGGATTTTAGGGATTTGTACCACAGTATTTGGGTGGACAGATTCCCTCTACCCAAAACAAATTATATGATCAGTATGATTGGGAGTGCATGTTGTTTTAGTGTGATTGACCTCTCTTCGGCTTATCACCAGATTGAACTCCACCCAGAATCAAAATCACTTACTTCATTCATTACACCTTTTGGTGCCTTCAGATACTGTAGAATGCCGTTTGGGCTGGCATAGGCGGGAGCAGTATTCCTGAGAGTGATGCACCAATTGTTTAAGGATATTAACAATGTGCTTTACTTTCAGGATGATTTGTTGATTTATGGTGATTCTGTGCACAATCATAACAAAGCACTTAAGAATGTTCTGACGGTTCTCAAAGATGCGGGCCTAATTATAAAGCACTAAAAGCACAAGTTCTGTGTAGATTCAGTAAATTATCTATGTCATCACATTACCAAAGAGGGAATAAAACCAAAACTGGATCTGGTGGTGGCTGTTAAAGAGGTGCATTCACCCGCCTCTAAAGATGAGTTAAAATCTTTTATGGGACTGGTGGAATATATGTCTAAATTTGTAAGGCACTTTGCCGATTATACTGCACCTTTAAAGCATTTGTTAAAAAAAGGAGCTCACTTTGAATAGGATGATTCTGGCAGGGTAGCCTTCAAAGGTATTAAAACAAGCCATTGTGAATGCACCGTCCTTGCGAAATTTTGAGCACGTAAGACAATACTTTACACAGATGCCAGTGCTAAAGGATTAGGTGTGTCCTTAGTGCAAATGGTAGATGGCAATGAAAAAATTGTGGCATTTGCATCAAGGATGCTGAAGGAAGTGGAGTCTAAGTATTCCACTATTGAAAGGGAACCGTTAGCCTGTTTTGGGCTATTATCTATTTTAAGTTCTTTTTATGGGGTCAACCTTTTACATTACGAACATACCTCAAACCTCTGACATACATTTTCACTACCAAAGGGAGGGAACACAATACTCCTCGCATAGCCAAGTGGATGTTGGGCTTGGAGGGCTATCATTTTAAGATCTACTTTGTTCAAGGGAACAGGAACTCTGTGGCCAACTGACTCTCACATTTACCTTGGAATGGGGATGAGGGGGTTGATAAAGAAAAAGCTGAAGATACGGTATTGATGGTAGCCCATCCTGGTATTTCAAACCAAGAATGGGCTGAGTGTTCCAGAAAGGATTTCATCATTACTGCCTTAAGGGACAAAATTGTTCACGGGTGGCCCCCAAAACCCAATGGCATACAGGACGACATTCTTTGTTATTGGGAAATAAGGCATGAGTTACACATATATAAAGACATGATCATGAGAGGGGAGAAAATTGCGCCTCCCAAAGACCAGTGAGAGAGGATCGTGGAGTTGGCCCAGTAGGGTCACTTGGGGCACAGATTTACCAAATTGAAAGTTAGAGCAACTTATTGGTTCCCTGGTCTGGAAAGTCTAGTGGAAGAGAAGGTAAAGGAGTGCCTCACACATAAGAAAAACTCCCCTGTCCCCGGTAGTGGTACCCACTAAACCATTGGATAAACTAGGGATCGACATTGTTTGTCCCCTCAACAGTTCCATGTAGAGGGAAAGTTCATTATCGCATTGGTGGATTACTACTCACACTGGATTGTTGTAAATGTGGTCAATCGCATTACTACTCAGGACATGATTGATTTCCTATCTGACACTTTCATGATGGAGGGGATACCTAGTTCAATTGTAACTGACAATGGTGTCCAGTGTGAAAAACTAATTTTTATTAGCTATTTTGAACATCAGTTCTTCCATTTTGTATTTCCCAACTTTGGTGCCTTTCTACAATTGTTTCAAGTCAGCACAAACTGGTGGCACTACTTCATTTGATGAGGCCATCTCTAATATGCATACACTATATCTTACCTTCTCACACATATCTTGTTTGTATTTAGGCGCCAGGCATTATATTTAGCACGGTGCCCGCTTTTATATTTTTCTTTTAATTACCATGGAGCCCGCTTCACTGGCGGTCACACGCATACGTTTTATGTAGACAGGTGCCGTGCTTTGTTTTACCATGGCGCCCGTTTTCATGTTTATGGCCTCCATAGCCTTTCCCTGGTTAGCACCTTGCTGCAGACAAAGCTTTGGAAAATGGCAGGAGAGGCGCTGTTTACCAAAGTCTAGTAAAGTGTGACTTGGTGCCATAATGTTAATTTACCTGAGGTGCTTTAAGTATTGCTACACGCGGTGGACTAGTGGGTATAAGACACATTTTTGAAAAATAACTTGTTTTTACCATCTGTGTTAAAAGTTGTTCAAGTAAAAGCAGTTTGGCTTCAGTACAAGCGATGAACTGGGATGCGGCCCGAGTGATTACCAGCGGCTAAGATTAATTCAGGCAGCCCTCCATCACATTTTTCTTCCTCCATTGCTGCTGTACATACACTAAACACACAGTGGTTTCGTGTGGTTTCGGGCGCACTCTGCTGCTGTAGACGTAATCATCGTCATGCGCATAACTTCTATGTATTTCGGGTGCAGCGCTTTATATTTAGCACGGTGGCCCCTTTTATGTTTTTTTTTTTTATCACCACGGCGCCTGCTTCACGGGCCACCACGCGCATACATGTTGAACTGCAACAGGCCATGGCCTTGATCATCGGTGGCTTCGAAAGTACTCCGGGAGTCCGGGACAGAGGGCAACAAGTTCACCCTCAACAAAGGAGACCTGAAAACCCTGATGGAGAAAGAACTGCCCAACTTCCTAGAGTTGAGATGTTGTTACCCACAAACTACTAGTTCCTCTATGACTGCTGCGGTCAGGGCATGTGAGGGAAGCGGCATGTAAACCAGAGTTCACAGAGTCTTCTCAACCCTGACCCTACACCCTAACTCTATAGAATGGTAGGGTCAATCTAGGAGCATACAAGGCTGCTGAGCCCGATTCTAAGCGCTTGTCATCGGGCCTGGCTTGCGACGTTGAAGTACTTTGTCTGAAAAGTGCTGCACTCCAACAAAATGCAGCACTAATGGGTATTTGTATTTGTAATTCGGTGTAGGATATGTTAGAAACCGCAAACACAATGTTTTCACTACCAAAAGTACTGTCTGAATATTAATATGAAGATCCATTGAGAAGCTTCTGAATTCCATTATAACTGAATTCAGCTTAGATACAATGGAGCCAATTAGGTACCACACATTAAATGTTTTCTGCATTTGTAGAAGAATCTTTGTGCATGGAGCCCTAACCTACAGAAATCAAACAGAGTAAACAGTGCATCAAGGTCAGAGGTACTAAGGCTCTCCTTATAGATGTTGCATATCAGACATCGTTGTGAGTGCCTGCCTAACTTGTACTTAGCACGTGTGTTAGAAAGTGGTATTTTGCAGACAAAGCGTATTTATTTCACTATAGTATTTTATTTAAGCCACCAAAATGCATTAGAGCACTGAGCATCATACAGCTTGGCGAGGCCACATGCAGAGCAGGGTCAATATACACAGCAAAGGGAGAGAGGATGAGAGACAACAGATAAACACAGCAGACGCAATTCACATAGTCTTCTTTCTATGAGGATGTGTTTACAACTCCAGGGACTTCAGAAGTAAGACACGTCTAAGTAAGTAGTAAGACACAACTAAATACAGAAAAAGTGTCATGAATAACCATTATGGAGTGTGAGCTTTTTCCTTTACACTGGTTTGAGTGAAATATGGGAAGGAAAGTGCTAGAATGCTTGATGTTCCAGCAAAATATCATTTTGCCTCTAGAATGCTCCCTAGCCACTGACTAAAAAGTATTTTTGAGACCTTGTAGTTGGGCTCACTGGCTAGTGGCACTGTAGGTCTGCTGCCTTACTCCATGCTTTGGAAGTTAGAGTCAGTCAGATGCAGTGGTACAGGAAGTGGATGCTCGGGTTGGCCTTTCGGCAGCGCCAACATCTATCACAAGCACTTTAATTCAGACCTACTACCGTAAAGTTCAGATTAATACGAGTGCATACGAAATATACATATTTATCCATGTTCCAGAGAACGTTTTCGCCTAATTCATCGACTTAAATGGGGCATTTACATGCACTTTCAAAGATGAAGACACGTAGGAAGGTGTATTAAAGCCCAGGCATTAGATCCTAATCTAGTATTTAATACAGGAAGGCACCACGGTGAATTACTACAGACCGCTGTAACGCCGGCCTGCATTTTTCCTTTTTGAACTGCGAGTAGCTAAAGGGGTCATACAGGAGGGAAGAGTAATTGCATTGTCAAGTCAGGTCATATTAAGTTCATTTTCTGATGGTATGTTTCATGATGGCTTCCATGCTCTTTAGTTACAGCAGTGCTGTATAGTAAACACAACACCACATACATCACTAACGCTCTAATAATTCTCCATGAGGTCATAAGCAGTGCATTGTGGGGCACAAGTTATAGTTAGCTCAGGTAATTATAACTGCCGAATTTCACTGGTTTTGTATGAGTGAAATCTGAGCCTAACTATAACGTCCCTGTAAACTTTGTTTTTTTCAGTGAAAAATAGAACAGCATTGGTAACTGACAAGTAAAAATAATAGCAATGAATAGCACCATTGCAGGGAAAACAGCAAGTCCGTGGTGCGTAGATAAAGCAGCCACACAAGGAGCAATAAGTTTGGTTCTATTTTTGGAACAATTGCTGGTTGCTGAATTTTGGAGAGTAAAGAGTGATGCAATTCATTGAGGAGCCCACATGGGCAGGATGTATTTAGTTGGGAAATTGCTATTGGAGACGAAAAGAACATTGCTGCTGCATTTTGCCTTTGAAAAAGGACATTATGTTTGAAACGCGTCAGACAAGGCATGCTATTATTTTTACTTGTTACCGAAGCTGTTCTATTTCCAATATTAAACTTGTTGGGAGTGCCCTCCGTCAAGTAGGCATCTTTTTTGGAAATATATATATATATATATATATATATATATATATATATATATATATATATATATATATATATATATATATATATATATATATATATATATATATATATATATATATATATATATCACAAAGCCGCCCAACTCTCCTTGCTCTCAGCAGTGCGGGTGCGCAGTCCGTGTAGACGGCAACACGAAAAATATACTCCTGAACACAGTTTCACCAAAGAAACAAAACTGCGCACTCCAGCTCGACCGTGCAAGATCTTTTATTTCAATTCCAAAAGGAAGACTAACACACGCGTTCCGGCACCCTGGCCTTCGTCAGTGTTAGTTTGCTACACATTTCACCACCTTTAAATAACAGATTACCCAATTCGTCAGCAAGTAATATTACAGTGACACAAAGAAAGGACTTTGAAATACATTATCCGTGTTCGTGTTTACATGGCGGCCATCTTAACACAATGCAAATTGCAACACAAATTTCACAGATTTCCACCTAATATGTTCTCATAAATATAAAAACTGATCAATTTCATTTTTAATCAATGGCAATAAATTATTGACAGCTGGAAATAATTATAGTGTTAATACCACATCGAATAAATTCTTGCACATAATTAGATGCCCACTATTCACAAAATTGAGCCCTCAAATGGGCTATATTTTTATACCATGATTACAAAAAATCTTCATTCTCAATATTTCAGGGGTAATTTATGTACCATTTGTCCTACTAATCAATGGATATACCCAGGGATGCCGTGATCATTATAAAGAAAAATAATTATAATACTAATAAAAAAGAAAGAATAGAGAAAATCAAATTTTTAATCTTTTAATCTAACTCAGCAAGATGACTAATGGCCTACTGTTACGAAGGGAAGACAATATGTCATATGTAAGGGATGAGAGGATCCTGTTGCTCCTGTGATGTTGGCTACAGCTCTAAAACCGATGCTCACATATTTCATCCGTGAACATATTTAACCAACGAAGGACCAAAGTTCCTCTTCACTATTCAACCCCCAGGGTGTGCGTGTTTGTAGCTCAATGATGTATCTTGCTTCCAGCTGACGCAACATCTTTACCCTGTCTCCTCCCCTTTCAGTCACTGGGACATGATCCAGACAAAAATATCTTAGCCTATCACTGCGTGATTCATGCACTTCCGCGAAGTGTCTCGCCACTGGATAGGCACTATCACGATTGGTTATTGCCCGTGTGTGCTCCAATACCCGTTTCTTAGCTGGATGGATGGTACTTCCAATATATTGGAGACCACACGGGCACACCAAACAATAAACCACGAAACTTGTGTTGCAATTCATTAGTTTGTCTATACTGCGTCTCCACTTTCTTCCTGGGATTGAATACTCTTTTACTTTCACACTGTTTTTACAGGCCTTACAGGAAGTACATGGATAAAAACCTGCCACTGTTGTTTTTTGTCCCGTCTCTGTAAAATGGCTACGTACTAGCAGATCTTTTAAAGATTTACTCTTTCGATACGTTATATCGGGTCTGCTTGGTACCAGTTTTCCAATTACCGTGTCTGTCTGCAGCACTTTCCAATTACTCTCAACCAGCCTTCTTATAGTACCTGACTCAGAAGAAAACCCCAAAATCAGTCTCACTTTTTCTACATCATTGATCTCTTGGTTCTCTTTTGTCTCTTTATATCCCAAGAGTGTTTGCCTTTCTGTTGTCTGCACTCTCAGAGCAGTCTCATGTAGTAGACGATTGTGATACCCCCTCTGCCTGAATCTCTCTAATGCCTCGCTCGCTGCTTGTGTATAGTCTGTGGAGAGTGTGCAGTTTCTTTTAAGCCGCAACAACTCACCATAGGGGATGCTGTGTACTAAGCTTCGAGGGTGTTGACTCTTATAGTGCAGAACTGTATTGCCTGCCGTGGGCTTCCGATAAAGTTTCGTGCATTACATATCATTTGCCACAAACACCGAAAGATCTAAAAAAGGTACTTCCGTCCTACTCATATAACTTGTAAACCTTAAATTCAGTGTATTGTCATTCAGTACTTTGATGTAATCTAATGCCTCTTCTGGTGTGCCCCTCCAGACAATGAAAAGGTCGTCTATATATCGCGCCCATAGGGCAATCTTCTCGACCCACCTTTCATTGTCTTCCGCCCAGGCCACGTGCTTCTCCCACCAGCCCACGAACAAGTTCACGTAGCTGGGGGCGAAGCACGTGCCCATCGCGGTCCCTTGTGTTTGCAGATAGAGCTGGCCACCAAAGAGAAAAATATTGTTATGTAGACAAAATTCCGCAATTTCAAGCAACATCTTACTATGCATCTGAAACTTAAAAGGCCTAGTTTTTAAGAAATATTGGAGAGACATGAGACCTCCATCATGTGCTATGCAAGTATATAAACTAGTTATATCCATAGTAATGAGGAGAAAGTCAGGTTCCCACTGAATGTCTTGGATACGCTTTATAAAATCAGTTTTATCTTGAACAAAAGAGCTCAAATCTTTCACCAGTGGAAACAAAAAATGGTCCACATAAATGGAAGCTTTTTCCAAAAGACTTTCTTTGCTTGAAACAATAGGACGCCCTGGTGGTTTGAGGGCGTCTTTATGTACTTTGGGTAAGTGATAGAATGTAGGTAATACAGGACAGTCCACCTTCATGAACTGAAACTCGTCCTCTTCTAAAATGCCACTTATCCTCCATTTGTCAAGTAAATCATAGAACAATATCACACTGTTGTTGTATCTGTCTCTGTTGACTTTCATGTAACTTGTCCTATCCCCCAAAAGGCGTAATGCTTCCTCCTTATATGCCCCTTTTGACAACACCACCACATTCCCGCCTTTATCAGACTGCTTTATCGTGATGGTTGTGTCATCTTTGAGGGTCTTGACTGCTAACCATTGAGATTTTGAAAGATTAAAAGAACGTTTGCTTTTCTGCTGTAAGTTCCCTGCTCGTAAATTATTTAAGTCCTTAATCATAGTCTCATGGAAACAGTCAATAGCGTCAAAAGGCATTTTAGGAATGAACTTCGATTTAACTTTAAACTTACTTTTGCCACTGGTTTGCTCAATGCCCATACAAGCAATACTCCTGATATTCTCCTCATTAAGTTCATTCTGCGGGATATCCATGCTAAGTGCATGTAGTGTTTGCAACGCTTCTAGATCATGTCCTGTGAGTTCGTCTGTCACATCATATACTGGTCCAGGTCCAGGTCCAGGTGTACTCGGACGTAAGATAAAAGTCTTTTTTAATTTCAACTTGCGTATAAAGCGGTAAAGATCAATCCGTGTCTGCACATAGTCCCATTCACTCGTTGGGCAGAATGTAAGCCCGATCTCTAGGACTTGGACTTCAGTGTCAGTCAGGATCCTAGAAGACAGATGAATCTTATATTGTGTGTGTATATAAAGTCATATATACACACCAATCCTGTTACGTAGATGTTCGCATCAAAAACCTGGGACGTGTAAGTGCCAAATTTTCTTTATTGCAAGTAGTTCGCCATGATGCATTTTGGCCAACCCTGGCCTTGTTCACAATGGCAGTAGGTAGTTATAGTTAGGATCTACTTTCCATAGGAATTGCATTTTTTGACTTGCCTATAACTTTGGCATCGTTTGACCAATCTGCATGACATTTTCCCCAAAAAGTGTCACAATAGGTTCTGTGTGTCATGGAAAGTTTGGGGGTGATCCGTAGAACTAGGGGACCGAGAAATAGTGCTGTGAAATAAGGGTGCATTTGTAATGGTAATTCCCATAGGAAAGCGTTGCCGAACCTACAGCCCGACCTGGTTGACGGAATTACACCAAATTTGGCAGAAAGGTAGATGTTGTTATGCAGATTGTTCTTTTAGTTATCGGGTGCAAATCCGTTCAGTAGTTTTTGTGAAATTAAAACCAAACAGTATAGTGATATCTATGGCTGCGAATATTTTGTTGCGGTTTCGCAGTGAGCGCGGTGAAATCTTGACTTGTTCGAGGCAAATTGCGAAAACGCACCCGCAGGACTACTGTGATTGGATGGACGCAACCTGAACAGAAAGTTACGGCGGCTTTGCGGTGATCGCGGTTAAATCGCAATGTGTTCGAGGTAAATCGCGAAAGCGCGCCAGCGGGAATGCTGTGATTGGCTGGACACAACCTGAAAAGAAAGTTGCGGCCGCCATTTTATCGATCGGAAACAGTTCCCGGGGCTGAAACTTTCTGTGAAAGCTAAGATAATGGGTCAGGGTTTTTGAGAAATGGGGGTGTTAGTGACACAAGTTATGTGTCCAAAATTGATTTTTGTAATCACACACGATATTCGCGATGACCCCACGACTGCCAGCGCAGCCCACCCATGTCACATTGCGGGGACATCGTGAATATCGCAGTGACATTGCGAATATTGGTGGAAATATTTCAAAAATATATATTTGTACACATTCGCCGGTCACTGTCACAGACTCATGTACGCACTCTCAAACTCACTCAGACACTTATGTACCCATTCACATACCCACTAACACACTTATACATCCAGTCATATACACAGTCAGATCCTCATGCACCCACTTACAGACTCACTCAGAGAGTGACACACCCATGTACAGACCTACTCGGAGACTCATGCACCTACTTAGAAACCCATTCATAGACTTGTATGCACTGTCTCATACCCACTTAGAGACTCTTACACCTACTCACAGACCCACCTGGGCACTGATGCACCCACTCACAGACCCACTCAGATACTCATGCACCCACTTACAGACTCAGAGAGTCACACACCCATGTACAGACCCATCCAGAGACTCGCTCACCCACTTACAGACCCACTCACACACTAACGTATGTACTCACAGACCCAATGAGACACTGACACACATACTGAGCCACTCATACACCCACTCATAGATCCACTCAGACACTCCTACACCCACTCACACACCCATACAGTCACTCACACACTCACAAACCCTCTTAGAGACTTATGCACTCAGTCACTCACTCATACACTCAGAGACTCACACACCCACTCACAGACCCACCCAGACACTTGCCCTCCCAGCCACAGACACACTCAGACACTCATGCATGCACCCATTCACTCACCCACTCAGAGACTTATGCCCTCACTCACAGACCCATGGAGACACTCATTTACCAACTCACAGATCCATTCAGACACTCATATACCCACTCACAGACCCACTCAGATACTCACACACCCATACAGAAACTCACACGCCCACTCACAGACCTACTCAGACACTTATGCACCCAGTCACTGATACACTCAGAGACTCACACACCCACTCACAGTCCCACTCAGAGACTCATGCACCCACTCACAGAACCACTCAGACACTCAAACTCTCAGTGATTGACCCACTGAGACTGAGACACTCACGCTACCAGTCACAGACCCACTCACACAGTCATGCACCCACTCACTCACCCACTCAGACACTCAGGTATCCACTCACAGATCCAGTCAGTCATATACTTACTTTCAAATGCACAAAGGCACTCATGCACCTACTCAGATCGACTGAGAGACTCATGCAACCAATCACAGACCCATTGAGACACTGATGCACCCAGTCATAGATGCACTGAGACAGTCACGCAGTTCGTTACAGAACCATTGATAGACTGATGCACTGTCTCACAGATCCACTGACATACTTATACAGTGAATGAGAGACTTACTGATTCAGTGATGCATGCAGTCACAGATTACACTGAAAGAGTTATACACTGTGTTATAGAGATATTAAGGGAGTTATACATGCTATTATAGAGTCATTTAGATAGTAATGTGTTTAGTGTGTTGGTTATAATCCCTTTTGCAGTAATACGTTTTGAATGTGGTGGTGGCTGAAATTCACTGAAAAAAACAAAGTTTACAGGGACGTTATAGTAAGGAATTAGCATTTAAAAAACCTTAGAAATTCACTGGAAAAAACCGAAGGTTTCAGGGACGTTATAGTATAGTTAAGAAATAGAATTTTAAAAAACCTTAGAAATTCACTGAAAAGAACAAAGGTTAGAGGGACGTTATAGTTAGGCTGACATTTCACTTGTATGAAACCAGAGAAATTCAGGAGTTATAGTTACCTGAGCTAACTATAACTTACGGCCCCAATGCACTGCTTATAATCTCACATATTACATCACTCATGACTTGGTTAGTGACATCACCAATGACATCTCAAATGACATCACTCATGACATCTGAAATCACATCACTGATGACATCATCCAGTGATTGTTAGTGTTTTCTTACTGTTACTGAGTGTTAAATATATATACTAAGGTAACTCGTTGTGGAAGTGCCTGTATAGGTAAGTGGTGTGTAGAAGAGTGACTGGGTATATAAGAGACTGTATACATGAGATAGTGAGTGTGTGAGTTTTTATATAGGTAAGCGAGTGGGTGTGTCTGTGCGTGTATGAGTAAGTGATGTTGACTGATTTAATGTATCAGTGATTATAAATGGTGAATCAGAGGGTGCATGAGTGGCTGAATGGGTGTTTGAGCAGATACATAAGTGTCTGTATGAGCGAGTGACAGGGGACATGAGTTGCTGTCTCGGTGCATCAATGGGTGTGTAAGTGGGTGTATGGGTGAGGGAGAGGGTATATGAGTGGCTGTATTTGTGAGCGAATAGATGTTTGAGTTGTTGTATGGGTGAGTAAGTGAGTGTGAGAGCGGTTGTATGGGAAAGTATATGGTTGTCCCAGTCACTGTATAGGTGAGTGAGTATATGTATTAGTATATGTATAAGTCACTGAGTGGCTGTGTGAGTAATTGTATGAGTGAGTTAGTGGCTGTGTGAGTGACTGTAGGGGTGAGAGAGTAGGTGTGTGAGTAGGTATACAGTTAACTGATTTACTGTGTCAGTAGCTGTATAGGTGTATGAGTGGGTGTGTAAGTGTGTCCATGTTTCTATAACTGAATTTGTGACTGGCTGTATTGGTAAGTGAGTAGGTGCATGAGTGGCTGTATATGTGAGTTAGTGGTTCCATTAGTGGCTCTATCGGTGAGTTGATTTGTTACTGGCTGTATGGATGAGTGACGAGATGTGTGAGTGTATGTATGAGTTCTGTGAATGAGTTTGTTAATAATTGTGTGGGAGTGGGTGTATGACATGTTTTATGGGGGTGTAAGTGGGAGTGTCAGTGTTTCTCTGGATGATGTCATCAGTGATGTCATTTGAGATGCCATCAGTGATCTCACTGGCCATGTCATGAGTGATGTAATATGTGAGTGCATAAGCAGTGCATTGCGGGGGAAAGAGTTATAGTTAGCTCAGGTAACTAGAACTACTGAATTTCTCTGGTTTTGTACTAGTGAAATGTCAGCCTAACTATAACGTCCCTGTAACCTTTGTTTTTTTCAGTGAATGGGATTGGTCTGGATATATATATATATATATATATATATATACACATACACACACACATACACACGTGTGTGTAAATGTAGTAGGCCTTAGAGTGGGTAACTGAATTTGGGTGGTCTGCGTAATTTTGGGGTTTGGGGTGGGTAAGGGTTTTTGGGTGGCAGGGGTATTTTTAGGGTTTATAGTGGGTACGGTTTTGGGTGGCAAGGGTATTTATAGGGTTTAGGGTGGGTGAGGGTTTTTGGGTGGCAAGGGTATTTATGGGTCTAGGGTGGGCATAGGTTTTTGGGTGGTAAAGTTATTTTTAGGGTTTAGGGTGGGTATGGGTTTTTGGGGCATATGTATGAAGCCTTTTTCCCGTTCGCAAATGGGCCGATTCTCAGAATAGGCCCGTTTGCGAACAGGTCAAAGCCTTTTGGGATGTATCATCCCAAAAGGCCCTCGCACAATAGGGAATCGCAAAATTTGCGATTCCCTATTCTGCGAATGCATTTAAGGAATCGCAAATTTCGATTCCTTAAATGCAATTCTGGAAGCACCCAAGTTGTGCGATTTTGCCTTTAGAAATCGCAAATTACCACCAACTTCAAGTTGGTGGTAATTTGCGATTTCTTTGAAAAATGCACTGTTTTACATTTTTCAAAGTGCCATGTGGCGCACATACATGCCCTTAGGGCATGTATGTGCGCCACATGTGCACACATGCTTATTTCAGGGGTGCAACAGAGTGTCCTTTTGACACCCTTGCACCCTTGAAATTGCAAATTGCAAATGTCTTCCGATTCATTCCTATGGGCCGCTAGGCCCATAGGAATGAATGGGAAGGTATTCCTTAATTGTGAACCGCAATTTGCGATTCGCAATTAAGGAATACGTAGGAATCGCAATTAATATTGCGAATCCTACATACATTGCCTTTTGTGAGTCCTTAATAGCGAATCGCTAAAATTCGCTATTATGGACTCGCAAAACGCTTTCTTCATACATATGCCCCTCTGAGTGGCAAGGGCAGTTTTAGGGTTTAGGGTGGGTATGGGTTTTTGGATGGCAAGGGTTCATGGGTTTGTTAAGAGAAACAAATATATATATATATATATGTAAATTATCTACTGGCGGTCGCCAGTAGATAGTTATAGTTAGGACCTATTATCCATAGGAAATCCGCGACATTCTATTTGAAATAACGTTGGCGCCGGTTGACGAATCTTCGTGAAAGTTTCCAACTTGTTGGGGCGCTCCGGTCCGCTCCTATCCTGAAAGTCTCGGGGTGATACGTCAAGCGGGGGCCGAGAAAACAGGGGGTCCCAAAACGCGTTTTCCCCATTCATTTTTCCATAGGAACCTTTAGTCGCAGCTACAGCCCGAACTGCTGAACGGAATTACACCAAATTTGGCAAAGAGGTAGCCCTTGGTTCAGTGTCGTGCCTTTTGCTTAAATGGTGTAAATCCGTTCAGTAGTTCCTGAGAACATCAAAAGTAAAGTCACATATATATCTATGGACGAGTAGGGTCCGCGTACCCTCCCGATCACGAGCTGTATGCTAATTGGCTGTCAAGTGGCTGTCAACACTCCAAATCAGGAAGTGTTGGCAGCCATTTTGTCCCTCGGTAGAACCGAGGGACAGAAACAAGTGCGCAAAGCGCAAAAGGGGGCAGGGTAGAAACACCCTGACCCCTATATCTGCTCAGGGGTCCCACAAGGACCCCCTGGGCAGAAAAAAGCATTTTTATTTTTTTAAATCGGCGGGATGCGCTTAGGGTGCGCGAATCCCGCCGAGAAAAAAAAAAGCACAAGAAACACGTCGCCAAACGCAACAAGGGGGCAGGGTAGAAACACCCTGACCCCCTAGGTCTGCTCAGGGGGTCCCACAAGGACCCCCTGGGCAGAAAAAAGCATTTTTTTTTTTTTTTTTTTTAATCGGCGGGATGCGCTCAGGGTGCACGGATCCCGCCGATAAAAAAAAAAAAATCGAAGCGCGGTCTCCCGCGCTTCGATGTTAATTTGCCCCCGGGTGGGCCAAGTCCCGGGGGCACGGTGGGGGGGGTTTAAATTTAATGTGGGACCGCCACCCCCCGGGGCTTTCAAAAAATAATGGTGTGGGAGGGCTCTTGGCCCTCCCACAGCCCTGGGGACCGCCACCCCCGGGGCTTTTTAAAAAAATTATTTTAACCTGTGTGGGGGCTCCAGCCCCCACACGCCCCGGGACCGCCACCTCCCCGGGGCACTAAAGATTTGAATATGGGGGTCCGTTACGGACCCCCAAAGCCCCGGGACCACCACCTCCCGGGGCTGTGAAATGGTTGGGAGGGGGCCGCGCGGCCCCCTCCTGGAGCCCTTGATGGCCCTGGGGACCGCCACCCCCAGGGCCGGCTCCTGCAGTGTCCCGGGTGCCTACCCCGGGACACTGTAGTTTGCTAAGACAGGACGAGAGCCTCGCGGCTCCCGTCCTGTCATAGCAAACTTGGTTTGCATTTTGAAAGAGAGAGCAGGAAACCTGCCTCTCTTTCAAAATGCAAATCAATTAGCTTTCCACATGGGGAGCAGCATGTTAGCTGCTCCCCATGTGGAAAGCAATGCCGGCTCCCGTAGGACACGGGGAGCCGGCGGGACTGTGGGGGATTGGGGACCCCCCACAGTCCCCAACCAGAGGCCAGGCCCCGGGGGATGGGGTCCCCGGGGCCATAAGTGAGCAGGGAGGGGGCCACGCAGCCCCCTCCCCAAATAAAAATTTTTTTTTAAAAGGGCAAGGCCGGCCCCGGGGATGGGGTCCCCGGGGCCTTAAATGGCCTGAGGAGGGGGCCACGCAGCCCCCTCCAAATAAAAAAAAAAATCGAGGGCATGCCCCGGGGATGGGGTCCCCGGGGCCAATACAGGCCCAGGGAAGGGGGCCACGCGGCCCCCTTCCCGTTTTTTTTTTTTAATTTAAAAAAAAATGTAAATGCTCAGGCCCCGGGGGATGGGGTCCCCGGGGCCAAAATTGGCCAAGGGAAGGGGGGCCACGCAGCCCCCCTCCCATTAAAAAAAATTAGAAAAAAAATAAAACGACCGGCATCGTGCCGGAGGCCCCGCCCCCTCCCTGCAGTACTCTGCAAACGCGCCCCCTGGCGCGTTTTAAGAAGGGAAGTAATTCCCTTGAATACTGGGGGTCCCTGGGGCCAACTAGCCCACCAGGAACCTCCAGTATGCGCCAGGGGCTGCGTTGCAGAGAGGTGTACAGAGGCCACGCCCTTTTACACCTCTCTGCAACGCAGCTCTGTGGCGCTTTTAGAAGTACATGGTGGGCTAGTTGGACTCCAGGGACCCTCAGGATTCAAGGGACTTAATCCCCCAACTTAAAACGCGCCACGGGCGCGTTTGCACAGTGGTGAAGGGAGGGGCGGGGCTTCAGGTGACATGTGTGCAAACAGGCCCCGTGGCGCGTTTTAAGATGGGGAATTAAATCCCCTTCAATCCTGAGGGTCCCTGGGGCCAACTAGCCCAACAGGTACGTCCAGAAAGCGCCACAGAGCTGCATTGCAGAGAGGTGCAAAAGGGGCGTGGCCTCTGAACACCTCTCTGCAACGCAGCTCCCTGGCGCATACTGGAGGTACAGGGTGGGCTAGTTGGACCCCAGGGACCCTCATGATTCAAGGGGACTTAATCCCCCAACTTAAAACGCGCCACGGGGCGCGTTTGCACAGATGTCACCTCAGGCCCCGCCCCCTCCCTTCACCATTGTGCAAATATTCCTCTAAAATCAGCCGAACTACGAATTCCTATTTACTCACCTGTTATCAGGAGAGACCTCAGTGCTGCATCTTTCAGTCCAGTACTGATCCTGAAAAGTAATTTTAACCGTACTTACCAGTAACTTGAATTTTCTTCCATAGGCTAACATTGACTGGTTTCACTTGGAAATTCTTTTAAGTGTGGAGTTTTTTAACTTTATAATATTCCTCTAAAATCAGCCGAAATACGAATTCCGATTTACTCACCTGTTATCAGGAGAGACCTCAGTGCTGCATCTTTCAGGCCAGTACTGATCCTGAAAAGTAATTTTAACCGTACTTATCAGTAACTTGAATTTCCTTCCATAGGATATCATTGACTGGTTTCACTTGGAAATTCTTCTAAGTGTCGATTTTTGAAACATACAAATATTCCTCTAAAATCAGCCAAAATACGAATTCCGATTTACTCACCTGTTATCAGGAGAGACCTCAGTGCTGCATCTTTCGGCCCAGTACTGATCCTGAAAAGTAATTTTAACCGTACTTACCAGTAACTTATATTTCCTTCCGTAGGAATCCATTGTCTGGTTTTCAGCAGAAAAGTTTCAAAGTGTTGATTTTCACAAACTACAAATATTCCTTAAAAATCGCCTGTATGACTTAAACGCATTCTTTCAACTGTTTACAGGAGATGCACCAGTGCTGGATCCAGGATCCAACACTGAGTAAGAAAAAGTAACGATAACAGTTTTTACCTGCTAAGTAAATTTCCTCCCATAGGATAACATTGGTGATTCTATGTGAAAAAGTTTCTAAGTGTCAACTTTTAAAATACAATAATATTCCTTAAAAATCACTACTGTAACCAAAACGCTTTTACTCAACTGTTTACAGGAGATGTCCCAGGACTGAATCTAGGATCCAGTCCTGTGGTTAGAAAAGTAATCCATAAAGTAAATAATTGCATTTAGCTAGAAATTCACATTGAGCTCAATGTTGCATTGTGTTTGAAATTGTGTTGCCCATTGCAACAACTGTAACTACTGTACTTAAAAGTCTATTGCCTATTTGCAAAGTATTTAAACTAAAGTAATTCATTCTGAGAAAGTATATTTTGTAATGTAATGTATAATGTAATTACAATGTAATTTAAAAAATAAAATATCTAAAAATAAATAGTTTAAAAAAATGTAGTAAATCAGTATAAAAAAATAAATATAACAATTAATACATTTAAAAATTGTCATTTACAAAACCTTTGAAATTCACTGAAAAAAACCATAGGTTTCAGACATGTTATAGTTAGGAATTAGCATTTAAAAAACCTTTGAAATTCACTGAAAAAACCATAGGTTTCAGGCTTGTTATAGTTAGGAATTAGCATTTTAAAAACCTTTGAAATTCACTGAAAAAACCATAGGTTTCAGGCCTGTTATAGTTTGGGTTTAGCATTTAAAAAACCTTTGAAATTCACTGAAAAAACCATAGGTTTTAGGGAAAGTTATAGTTAGTTGGACATTGCACTCGTACAAAACCCGTGAAATTCCCCCGTTATAGTTTATAACTCGCGCCCCCGCAATGCACTGCTGATGACGTCACATATTACATCACTCATGACATGGTCAGTGACATCACTGATGACATCATTGATGACATCTCAAATGACATCACTGATGACATCATCCATGTGAGAATTTAATGCATCTTCTCACACCCTAATATAACTTTTGATACACCCACTCTAAAT
This sequence comes from Calotriton arnoldi, assembly GCA_963921515.1. NCBI lineage: Eukaryota > Metazoa > Chordata > Amphibia > Caudata > Salamandridae > Calotriton > Calotriton arnoldi. The sequence goes on along the minus strand of CAWUFW010001391.1, from coordinate 2,689,472 downwards.
TACAGACTGCCATTCTCAAAACCATACACACTCCAATACCAATAAGTAAATACCCACTCACTGATTCTTAGGTCTACACACACACATCTACTCACTCACCCGTACAGTCACTCATACTTACAGTCACTCAGTACAGGACTATCATATGCACTCATACTCCTATATAAACACTCACACAACGCAACTCATCCATAGAGGTACTCACACACCTAGTCAGTCATGCAAATAATTAATCACACTCCAATTTACTCACCTATACAGTTATACACACCAGCTCACTTACTCATAAAAATACTAGCACATTCTTACGCTCCTATGCAATCACTGATGCAAGCACACACTCATCCATATAGCCACTCTCACAATCACACACTCTCACTTATAGCCATTTATATACTCCAACACACATATATACTGCCTTTCACATATGTAGTTACTCACACATGTACCACTGAGATATACATTCAATCACTAACACACCCATACACACACTCACCCACCCATACAGTCCATCACAGACGCACTCTTGAAACCATGCACCCAGTGAATCACCCACTCACACATCTATGCACAGAGTCACACACACCCCACCCACACAAACACTGAGGCACCCATACAGATACTCAGAGAACCAATCCATAACCCATATAGACACTCATTTAGCTAGTCAGAAACCCATGCAGCTGCTTACACAACAACAGACAGACGGATACAGACATTCACACAGTTTAGTCACTCACCCATGCATCCAGTAAGATACGTTTAATCACTCACTTATAGACTCAGTCACGCACCTACTAAATCATCCATTCAGACGCTTATACACCCACTCATTCTTCAATACGCCTTTCCCTATATATATTAAACATAGTTAAATTTTACAGAAACACACAGTCACTGGATGATGTCATCAGTGATGTCATCAGTGATGTCATTTGAGATGTCATCAGTGATGTCATCAGTGATGTCACTGACCATGTCATGAGTGATGTAATATGTGACGTCATCAGCAGTGCATTGCGGGGCGCGAGTTATAGTTAGCTGAACTAACTATAACGGGGGAATTTCACGGGTTTTGTACGAGTGCAATGTCCAACTAACTATAACTTTCCCTAAAACCTATGGTTTTTTTAGTGAATTTCAAAGGTTTTTTAAATGCTAAACCCAAACTATAACAGGCCTGAAACCTATGGTTTTTTCAGTGAATATATATATATATTTTTTTATTATTATTTTTTTTATGCTTTATACTTACCTGCAAAATACTTACATATTCGTGGTAAAGAAGGCATTCGTAGTTAAGATGTATGCGTTGTTAAGATTTTGTGGTTAAGGCATTTCGTTGTTTAGGCATTCATTGTTCCGACAAACAACCACTCTGACTACATTTAATGTAGAAGTTTCTTAACTGTAAGATTAAATGTGTTAATTAATATTGTGTTGTTCGCCTACACACTCAGAACTTAATACTTGTACTAATTAAGACCTTAGTAGCATACTTGTTCTAAGAACAAAAATTAAGTCAGTGCAAGACATGATTCCACTCTGCTTATAGAAGCAATTAAATTAAATATGGAATTATTAATCCAAATGGAAAACTCCTTGTGGTTGTAATCCTAATGGAAGACTCATTCTGAAAAATAACAAAGTGCAAAATAGGAGTTAATCCTAATGGACCACTCGTTAAAAATTAACAAACGCAAGTCTATATCCTTATTTGAGTGTGATATAAGAATACGTCTGATTCCAAAGATGTCCTTTGTCCACTTTCCAGAGTAGCAGGTTACAAGGATTGCAACTTCTAAACAGCAAGTCATGGCTGTAGCAACTACAGCATTATTGCCTAGCAAGGATTCTATGGACCACAAGGAACTTATACTAAAGGCATTCAAGATGGCCGTCACCTTTTGACAGTCTTGTGAGAATACTGTGACTCCATGGAGCATGTAGTCCTTCTTGCCTTTACTGAGGTATTTAGCATAGGCTTGTGTCCAAGCATCACCCACACGATATGCACCTTTCTACTCTCTTATGCTCCCAAACATGCACATGTTCAAGAGATTCAGAGAAGTGCACTAAGCTGGACAGGCAGGCAGAGGTAAGTGTACCCTATACAAAATCCCAAACTACTGACTGCGTCAAAGCTTTTGAGAACAACTGGTTGAGTTGAAAATATAGAAAAAGGATAGGAAGTGCTCCTTCTAGATTTCCAGTTGATTTAATTTAAAGATTACTTCCGTTGCAGTGCTTTACAATATAACTGAAAATCAATCAATGCAAGTATCTGGCCAACAACGCAGGTAGATTTTGACAACTGTAAATCGAGCAATACATTTTGGCAAAACAGACATGCATGAGGTTGTTACAAACAGTGATCTGATGGATTGCCCAAGATTTGAACAGGCATCACAAACCTTGAATAAGCATGAGTGTATGCCTTATTGTTGTCTACTTTAATAAAACAAATATACTGTTTGAAGGACAGAAATGTGATTTTCAAAAGACCTTTACATAATTGCCAAACCGTTGGCTTGTACATTGGCTCGTGGACCCCAGTGCATTTAGAGCGAGAGCAGCATTATAAACTTGATTCTTGGCCACGTCACTAAAGAAACAAAGGCAATGCGAGTGCTAAAAAGAAAAAGAATAAACCAGTGCATTCTGTTTGATTTGCAAGAAGGGAGTGCTTCTCTGAAAGAGCATGCTCTGTCAAATGAATCCTAGCAGAGCATAAAGAGAAAAGCCTTCCTGTTGTAAAGATGTTTATCTATTTTAAACAAACAAAAGAGGTTTTCCAAAAGGATCGAAGTAATGTACTACATTCAAAAAAGCCAAATATTTTGATGTGGTTCACCACATCTGGCTTTTGTATACAGATTGCAGAACAAGAGCTGCCCATGGCCAATCCTTGGAAAGGCCAATTGTTCAGGCTACGTCACACCTTCAGAATAAAGAGGATTAGTTAAGAAAATGGTTTAAAAAGAGAAACTTTACGGGACTACATCCAGGATTACCTAAATCTTGAATAAAGTAATTTATCAATGTGAAAACCATATGGTTATACTTGCAACCAATTTAAAAAGTGCATAAAGCAACATGTAGCACATATTGTTATCAGGTGTTAAAATAAATACAGCATACAAAAACAGCAAAATTAGTGCGTTTAAGTGTTTGCCGGCAATATATACATAGGTGCCTGCTAAATATAATAGCACGTGTGCTAAATGTATGACACACCGAAAAAGAGAAGTTCTTACTTCAGGAGATACATATTCATTTTCTGGTTCCAAATATTTTGTTATCAGATTCATAAAACCAAGAGTATCATGCCATCCAACCGTTTGTGTAAAAGCAGAGCTTAAAGCACAGGTTGATCGAGAAATAACACAATGACAAATTTATATGACAAAGATGTAATATATACATGAGAAGATCGCAGTAATGCAAGATAAACCGGGAAAATAACAGAGGAAACAGAGGACATACAATAACTCCTGTTTCAGCCCAGCAAAAACAAAGAAAACTGTCAGCATGGTGCATTTGTAAGAAACTGGAGTGAGAAGAAAAGAAGTGGCACTATGCCACAACAAAACACAAACACCATCGAAGGCAATCACTGGATAGGCTTCTGACACTGGAGAAGTGCACAAAGAGGCATACATGTCTGTAAGTTGAACTACATCCAGCAAATAGAAAGGGAAAGAATTCATGGTGAAGTTTAGAAGTATGTCACACAAATATACATTCCTCATCACCTCAGTCAGCTCACCCAGACGTTGACCGTTGAACATTAGATGTGGAAGGTTGGTGGCTGATTATTGGCAGCGTCAACAAAGATGAGAAGTTACGAAACCAAATTTATGGAGCCTTGAGGGAGTCCTATGAGTTTTATAAAGTCAGCAACCTGGTTTGAGACAAGGAGGACACTTTTGAGCCAAGAACAGCTGTCCAGATTAACCGCCACTGAGAACGCATTTTTTCGAGATAATTACCTTTCCCATTTCTCTGTGGTGTTTTTTTTCACTTAATTTCGTTTTTGATTTGGCTAGATTCTAGTATATCTTGGATACCATACGCCCAGTAGCATTGGACTTTGGCAGAACATCAACGAGAGAAATTTAGATGCTGCAACTTTCAGTTTTAGAAATATAAAAAAGCCTACATTCTGAAGGAAATATTTAGGCTGAAGCTCTGCGAAAATGAGAGGAGATTCATAAGTGCCCAAATTGCTCATTAACGGCAGATCAACCTCCAACCAATCGTTCCAAAGTCCAGGGCTCACATCTACTTTAACTTTTTCATTAATCCATGAGGACATTATAGAAGCAAATTTTCTGTTAGCCAGTTTCTTCTCCGACTGGAGCCAAGCTTGAGTTGTATTCAGCAAAAAGCTCTTGTGTAAAACATTGTAGTTACTGGGGGCGTGGCCAGCAGCATGGCGGACTGGACGTGTCCGACCGGCGCTCCGATGGCCCACTGATAATCCTACAGATATCCTTCATTCCGCACACAATCCTGACCCCAGCAACCGCTGACTGAGAAGGGGACAGCGAAGTTCAGCAGAAATATCCAACCGAAGCTGTGCAGATTAAGAGCGCTGAAGAGCGGAGACGAGGAGGAGCGACACTGCCAGAGACAAAATGGCGGAACGCCACATCCTTGGGCGGTCACACTGAAAATACCGAGAGGCCGTGGGCCGATTCAACCTGAAGAAGTGAGGAGACGATTGCAGACCCCCCTCGCTCCTCCGTGGAACACAGAGACATCAGAGTGCTGTGGCGTTGATGGTGGGCTGCTAGGCCGAACGCCGGTGACGCAGGAGGCCGAGGTTAGAGCAGCGATCGCAGAACCAACAAGGCACGCCGGACCCCGCAGTGGGGTGCCCGATGCTAAGAGGGGTGCCTCTAGCCTCCCCACATGCGCCGACGGCAGACAATCGGGGAGAGCCCCGGTCTACGCTGTTAGCCCGTAGCGTTCAGGGCAAAGAACGGGTCGAGGAGAGGCCCTCCATTGAAAGGCAGCCCTACTAGGCAGCTGGATCATTGGTGCAGCCACCCCATGATGATCTCCAGGGCGCGGCGCCAAGTGCTATAACCACACCAGTAAGCGGGACGGCTGCAGACTCGGGCCGTCCCGGGGAAAACTGCTGCAGGCCTGCAGAAGAGATTGAAAAAACACCACTGATTGAGGTGAGGAGGGCTCGGGCGGAAGACCCACTGAACCCGTGTCTCCCTCCTAGCAGCTGAGATTATTGGTGGAAGTGGGTGGCCCCGCGGGAGATGAGACACAGATAGGAAGCTTCTGTGGTGTCGGGGCCCCCCAGGAAGAACGAGCAAGCCCCAACAGCCCAGATCTGCGGGGAAGCTGATCCAAACCTGGGAAAGAAGCGCGGCTGAGACCATAACAGGTCCCCCCCTCCCCACCAGCACGAGATACACCTTGACAGAGCGCAGCTTACGGTGCTCGGAGGGACCAGGGGGCTATGAGCGAGGTGCACCCGAAGTTGAAGATATCCTCTTCCCCCCTCCCACTATCCCACGCGTGGGTGGTGAGGAAGAGAGCCACGAGGCGCAGTGAGGGGTCCCCCGCAGTCCCACGCGACCCCCAGGGCCCAGAATCACTGTGGCCCAAACAACACCCAGCGATGAGACTAGCACTGGGGACCAGAAAGAGGGGGTCAGGTGGCGAACCTAGGCCTCCTGGTGAGCTGAGGACGGACTGCCCAATACCGTGAAAGTGCAGAGTACCTCCAGGGACCTGGGACAGGGAACCATATCTGGCCGATGGCCCTCGGCCAGAAACCATAACCTCAAAGCAAGCTGGATGCCAGTGCTCTGGGACATTCACGCTGCCCCAGGAAGGGACCCGACCACAAAAACCCCGAGAGGAGTGAAATCTGGTGAGACTCGCGGACGAGGAGAAACCTTGGATAAACCCAGGAATTACACGGAGAGAAACCCAGCAAATCCAACGCTGGGACGACAGTGCTACAGCCTAGACCCTCGCCTATGACAGTGTTGAAAAGAGGCAACAGATGGCAAAAGATAAGGACCCTAAACCGCAAAGGCAAGGGAAAATGGATAAGTTCACTAAGGTTTTGAATGCCCCCGGGGCGCAAGCTGAGGCCGCGACAGACATACCAGACAACAATATACTGCTCCAAGCAATTCAATCCCCCAGAGAAGCGCTGGAAGGTAAGATCGACGAAATTCGAATTGATGTCAATCTGCTGCGCCAGAATCTCTGCAACATTTCCGAAAAAGTCACGCAAGCCGAGCAGCGAATATCAGAAGTGGAAGACACCTCACACGCCCTCAGGAAGGAGGTCACAGCCTTGACCACAGCTATGAAGGAGGTGGCCTGGAGGGTCGATGACGCAGAAAATCACGCCCATAGAAATAACCTACGCTTCATTGGCTTTCAGGTAGCAATAGAAGGCTCAGATGCAGGCGCCTTCCTGAGCAAATGGTTGATAGACTCCCTCCCAAAAGCGCGATTCTCCTCCTGTTTGGTGATCGAGAGGGCCCACAGAATACTGAGGCAAAAAACCCCAACCGGAGCACCGCCAAGGCCCATGATTGCACATTTTTTAAATTATCAAGACCGGGACCTCATTTTTTGTTTTTTTTAAAACAAACTTTATTGGTTACCATAAAGCATCCAGTTAATGCAAAACATTTCAATGAGGCATTTTCCGTAATTGTACAGCTAGCATATGCTAGTAGGAATGTTGCGGTGTGTGCTCGCAGGCACACCAGAGTCATATTGTTGTTACAGGAAAAAGTAAAAGTTTGCATGATGCAATTGTAATTAAGATACATGAGTTCAAATAGGTTATCAACATAACTACTAACGTTTCCTCATATCCCTCCCTCCCCCCACCAGCATTCTGGCCCGCCAGGTCGATTTGTTTGGGATGTTCATTGCGTGTGTGAGTATTACTTTCCACTCCGTATTTCATTGTTTCATTGTGCGGGTATATGTGCTTTCTTTTCGCCCGCCAGACACGCTGACCACTGCGGCGCAGGGTGTCAGTTACGGTGGGGTTGGGGTAATGTGGTGCGGAAAGAGGTCCAGTGCTTTATAACCCTCCAGTGTGACATCCCACTCCATAGAAATCGGATGTTTGCGCAACCCACGAGCTTCTTCTCGCCTGATTGCCGCACTCTCTGCGCCACTCCAGCGCACTACCTCATCATACCATGTGGATATCGCAGGGGGTTTCGCAGACTTCCACCTCGTCGTAATAGCTCGTATAGCTAGTATAAAGGCAAGGTCTAGGAAGCGATGCTGAACTTTCTGGGCGCCTGTGCGTTTGCGGAGTCCTAGCAAGCATTCCGTTATATTGTTTTCAATCTGCAAGTGCGTGACTTCTCCAACAGCACCACACACCCCCTCCCAATAGTCCCTAAGTTGAGGGCAAGCCCATAGCATGTGTACAAAACCCGCCTCCTCAGTTTTACAGCGAGGACAGCAGTGTTGGGTGTCAGGGAACATTCGGTGTAGTCGGCGCGGGGTTAGATAGGATCTATGCAGAACCATGCATTGTATAAATTTGAATTTGGCATTTCGGGACACTCGCTTGGGGTGTTCCAGTATACTTGCCCAAGCTTTATCGGATATTTTGCTAGTGATAGTTTCCGACCATATCGTTCTCAAGGCAGTGAGCGGGCGCGGATACCAATATACAGCCATTTGATGAGATGGCGTCCCTCTCCCATGTAGTATAATGTACGAACTAGTTCATGTGTTGTAGGCTCCTGCCGTTGGGGAGCCCAATACTTTTTAGGTCTCGCGCCTAGCGTTGCAGTGCGCAGCACTGCTCGCACAGCGCGAGACCTTTAGAAAGGGCTTCTGAAAGCTACCCACACGCTCGTGCGTGTGGTTTTGTTTTCAGAAGCCCACATTGGCTGGAGCGTACGTTTTTTTTATGTAGACGGCACGCGATTGGTCAAAGGCGGGCGCATGTCCCGCCTTTGCCGCGCCCATTCCCGACGGTGGCCAGAACGCGCAGCAGCGCGCGTTCGTCTCGCTTTTGCTGCCGCGCTCCCTCCCCCCGCTCCTCTGTGGTGCGCGCGCACCACTGTTTAGTTTCATGTTCTTAAATCAGGTTTCACTTTTGTTCGCGAACTTCACGTGCCCGGGGTTGTTTTGCCCCATGCAGGGCAGCCGCCGGCTCCGAGGGTCCATCACGTCTCGGCGGGCAGTCTATTATTTCTATTAAAGGTTCCCTCTGTCCTCTGTTTTCAGTTCCCTTGGCCCTTCATATTTGAGGCTCTCCTTTGATCCTTGCTCCAGAGCGCGTCTCCCTTCCCCACCTGCCCGCCCAGTCCGGCTCTAGCACATCACAAAGGGGCAACACGCTCAAACAGTGCCACAAGCACCCTCCGCAAAGTACAACAGGCAAAGTGGCACAGACCCCAAACCCTGCACAACACGAAAACCCCGATACGATTCATGGGTGGAAAACCTAAACCGTGTCTAAAAGATAGATGCTGGTGGCGACTGTAAATTGTTCTGAGGTGGAGGTGAACAAATCGCCAACAAGGAATTTTCAGTGAATTTCCACGGATTCAAAACTTCTTGAAATGCTCGAAAAGATCCCAAACCCTTCGAGACACTAAATGCTCATAAGAGTGGCAAATACTATGGAAACCTCGCTGTCCCTAGTCCATGAGGTTAGTTAGAGGAGGAAGGGACACTGCAGGCTCGAGACGGATACCTAGCTCAGCTCGAAGACGTCCTGGAACCTCGAGCCTAAAACGAGCCGGGTCTTCATTTGGTTTCTGCTGTTCCCCTCGCTCACACCAGTCACGATTTTCAAGAAAGTCTTATATCTCAATGGTTTAAGATCTAATACGTATATTTAACTTCGTGTAGTGGCGCCTCAAGCAATTAAAGATAGTACGAACATTTGATGTGAAATGGGAAAGAGAAAAAATACTATTCTAGTGTCATAACTGCACAGCCAGGAAACCCTGGCTTGACCAATTTGTGTAATCCGTGGTATTTTTCTTATTCATCATCATAACTTTATTTTGATCACGAGGATCTTAAAAAGTGCATGGAAAAAAACAGTTAAAAACACCAAAAAAATATAAGCGCCATAAAAAGGATACATCTCTAACATATATACAATTAAAATGCAATATAAATTATGATACAATACATTTCGAGCATTTGATCCATAGAACTAACAGAAATTTTGCTAAGCTAAAGACTATTACTCTACGGGTGTCTGTAGAAAGAATTCTAAGCGCATCAAGGTAGTGGCCACGACTGATCAACCTGTACAAGGGGATTATCCACTTCCCCCTCAAGTTCTTGTAATGGGGACAGAAAAATAATTGACACTCCATGCACTGATGCAGTCTAATGCTCTAAAGTGAAATAATCCTGCATATTTAATTGATACCTTTTTAAAAAAATTATACTGGTTTGTGGACTCGCTTTCTCTATCCTTAGTACTTTCCCCCTCGGCTGCTCTTTCCAGCCCTGACCTACATCCCTACCCCTTCATTTTCCTTACTCTCCCGTCACACCATAGTATTTGTTTATACTTTTTTTGTAACGATCTTTATTGTAACCGATGTAACATTTGTAAAACTGCTAATCCTCATGTAAAGCGCTCTGATACCTCCGGGTCTAGGCAGCGCTATATAAAACTCGTCAAATAAAATAAATAAATAGCTGCACACACACTCCCCCTCTGTCTCAGGAACGAGGCCAAATACCTTATTCCCCCTCAGAGCCTCCTCTTTGCCCTCTATCCCCGTCTGGCAAGCTAGGAAACCCTATCCAATGTATGAATTGCACAGGGTGAATGCCCAATTCCAGCATCACTACGTAACTGCACTGTGTGATCCTGGGCAAATATCATGATTTGCTCCTCATTAACCCATAGCACTGATGAGCGCAGGGTCACACACTCTTGTCAAGGAAAACGACCACTACGTCATCCAATGTCTTAATTGGCCAGCATGAAACCCAAAAATCTGCAACAAATCCGGCACCCCTACGTGAACAAACTGTTATCCTGAGCTGATAACGTTTTCCCGCAGCTTCCCATTTGACCACTTGTACACTCCTGCAGTCATTTTCAAGCACAATTGCACATTTATTTACACATCCCTTTCAACATAATTGGTATGGCCATGTACGGGCGCGCACTCTTACCTTTGCCCACACTCTTGGCGACCTGTAAGTTCCGCATTAACATTTCTTCAGCCATTAACCCGCAGACACATTTACAACCCATTAATTAACGCTTTACTTTAAGACGCACACTTCTACATTCTTACACATACCTTAGACCTTACACCCTGAATTGCGTAACCCCTATTTGCTCATAATCATCCCTGATACCCCATCACCCACATACTCACTTCCCACTCCACACAACCATCAATCCTGTACCATACACATCCATCAGCCCTGCCCCTCCTCCATACAGCCTCCAGTCCCTGACAAGGTATTCCCGCACTGCGCAGCAAGCAGCACTAGGCCCTCTCAAGCAGCAGCATGCACGGGACCACTCTGCAAACCCCCCTACCGCAGGAATTAGTTACCCCTCTGCACTGCCCGCCCTCCACAACAGTAACAGACCAGGTATATTCCCACACATAACACAGTATTGACTCGGGGTGAACTGAGTAATCTCCCCTGATCCACTTTACGCTGCACAAAGCACCAGCTGTGGTCCCCTGTGTCCCCTCAATTGCATACCCTCAAAACTCAACAGCACAGTCACTGACGTTTTACAGTCTACATTGACTACAGTCCGCCTGAAAACGCTCCCTGTAAGCACCGAGGCGCAACATGATTTCTAACACAAACTGTTTTGGCAGCTGTGAAAACACAAGAAAGCCAACCCTCCCACTAAATCCTCCTAAATAATCGAATCCCTATGCAGTGCGCACCTCCACCCCCCACCCCTTGCGCCGTTTACAGTAGCACCACATGTGCCAAAAGAACACCACTCTGCCTAGTATCCTATCCACCCCAAGGCCGTACAGCTCCCCAAGCCCCTCCACGCAACCCCCACCCTTCACACTACGCCGCAGCAGCAGCACCTCTCTCTGCAGAATCCAGCTGTTCAGTAGCACTTTGCTTGTCGGAGCCTGTAGTTTCAATTTTCCTATTATAAGTATGGGCCTGAAAATTCCAGAATGCATAGCGCAGTTGGGTAAAGCATCAGAACTGGCTAAAGGTGTCCCACAATGCCACAACACACAAATCCACGCCACATAAATCCACTGCGCACAACGCATTTAAATATCTCATAATAAGCCACACAATTCAACTCTACACACTTCCACTCCACATCCTTCCACTCCATACCACATAATTACAAACCAATAAAATAAGCTCCACATAATTCCATTCCTCTCCATGTCACAAAATTCCACTTAATATAATACCACTCAGCTACATAATTCCACTCCAAATCATATAATTACACTCCACACAACACAATTCAACTCTAGATAATTCCATTGCACATAATTCCGCTCCAACCTACATAATTACACTTCACACCACATATTTACTCTCCATATATATATATATATATATATATATATATATACCACTCGATTCCAAAACACATATTTACACTCCACAAAATATATTCAACTTTGCAACATGCCACATATTTACACTCCACACCATGCCACATATTTCCACACCATGCCACATAATACCATTCCAAAGCATGTCACATAATGCCACTCAAAGCCACATATTTCAACTCCACATAATTACACTCTACTCAATACCACATAAATCCACTATATGCCACATAAATATACCCCGCACCATGCCACATAATTCCAATCAGTATAATTAAACTCCACACATTTCCATACCACACCAAACCACACCATTAAACTGAACACACCATATACACCAATTCACACCACAGAATTCTACATCTTGCTGCAAAATTCAACAGCACACCACATAACTCCGCTACATGCCACGCCACAACACACAATACAATTACAAATAATTACACTGCATGACCCACAATCCCACTCCGCATAATACCATATAATTACTATCCACATAATTCCACAGGACACCATAACACACAATTCCACAACTCCACTCCACACCACACAGTTCCACGACAAACTATTCCAATCCAACCCACATAATTCTACTCCACATCACACCACATACATCCACTTCAGTCCAAACTTCCATATGCTCCTGTTGCTAATTGGACACCAGCATCTGGTTATCAGCCGAGCTGCTGGATACTATTTTATACTTTCATTGCAACCACGCCTTGCTATCCCTTCCCAACCTTCTCTATCCTTTTTACTCTTACTTTTCCCCCTACTTCCTTCCTCGCCCTCACCATCTTTTGCTATCCCTTCCCACCAAACAGATGTGCACTCCCGGCTGCTCGGGCAAATCTGTGGGCATCTCATCCAGACCACATCTGGAAAAATAGCAAGGAGAAATGGGGGATGGACAGACACTTGTTTTTTAGTGGCTAGCATTCATCCCTCATTTTGGATTAATATTCACACAAAAGGATGTTTGCACTCATCTGTGGGCAAACCAAGCGGAATCCCAAGTAGTAATTGTAATGATTCATTATCAATATTTAGTCCGGTCTAAATAATAATAATGAATTATTACAATTACTACTTGGGATTAGGTTTTGAGCCACAGATCATCCATCACTTGCTGTTGTTGATAGGAATCTTACAGTTCCTAAAACCTTGGTAGAACAGTGAAACAAAGCATACAGGCTACCTCACCAGGCCCAGGCCCTCACAAGTTAAAGGTGGGAGTTACCTCTCAACCCCCACCAACAGCCCCCCATCTTTATTGTGCTTTAAAAAAACGGAACATTCCAAAACCTCAATATAGGAAACTTATTGTAGGTCTGTATATCTGTGAATGCCTGTAAGACTATCTGGCATGGCATAATTGTTGTTTTCCACAAAGAGTGGTTCTACTACGCAATAAGAAAACGAGCATTTGCTATGCAATAGGTGTCGCATTTGCGAGAGTTTGAGCTATTGGCATTGTAAATACCAATGCCTTTTATTTCTGTATTTTAAAAACCTGCAAGCGGTGCGTAAACAGGCACTTTGTACTTGCAGTTGTTGCTTACGAGAAGCAACGCTGGCAGTAACTATGCCTCTTTTACTGCCAGCCTTCCTTTTCGTAAGCAAGGACTATAAGTACAAAGGGCGTGTTTATGCACCGCATACAGCTTTTCGAAACACATAAATAAAAGGCATTGTCGTTTACAATGGCAATAGCTCAAACTCTTGCAAATGCAACACCAATAGCTCAAACTTTAATAATGCGAGACCTATTGCATTGCAAATGCTTGTTAATATAGTGGGCCACCGTGGCATGCGTTAAGTAAAGGTGGCCGGGCGCCCCTGTGACTTGCATAAAATTGTCATGGTCTAGAAGGGTGTTGTCGCTAAACAAGGCACCTACTGTATCTACTCCCACTTCCGCCCAGGCCTGCAGTCTAGTCTTTGTGAGTTTGCCACCGTGGGTTGGTATCCTCAGCAATGGGATGTTTCCAGTGTAGGGAATGGCGCAGGGTGTGTAAAGCAGCGCTTTTTTCCAACACTGAAGTGCTGTTTTTAGTAGTGGTGGTGCAACCTCAAACTGAAAAATTGTAATGGTTTTAAGTAATCACACAATAAAGTATTATTATTATTATTATTATTATTATTGGTGGTGCAAGTGGGGGGAGTTTGCTTTTTGGCAGCAGCAATGTGTGGAGCAATCCTCGATCTATGTCCTGTGTTGTATAGCCTATTTCTTGGAGGTTTCTGCCCGCTGTCCAGTAGGATAGCCATTGTAGTTGACTGGCATAATAGTATGCCCTAAAGTCTGGCACCCCCAGCCCTCCCCTATGTGGTTCTAATTGCAGTTTTTTAAGACTCACCCTTCGGCGACCGGGATCCCACAGAAGATCCAGCAATAGTGTGTCAAGGGCGCGGAATGTGGATGGCGGGACCAGTATTGGCAAGTTTGCGAAATGGTATAATAAGCGGGGGAGCACCACCATTTTGGAGATAGCGACTCGCCCCATCACCGATAGTGGCAGTGATGACCAGAATGCCACTCCCGCCCGCACCGCACTAATTGCTTTCATTAAATTACCAAGACCGGGACCTCATACTCAGAGAAATGAGGCAAACCGGAGAAATCCGAATCGAGAATACCAAATAATGGTGTTCCCAGACTATTCCAGAGAGGTGCAAAAACAACGCAAGACATTTGATTCGGTGAAAGAAAAGTTGCGGAACCTCAAGATACAATACATGCTACTCTTCCTGGCCAAATTAAAAGTAATATACCAGTCCAGAACACTCTTCTTTCAAACTCCAGAGGAAGCATGGCTTTGGATAGAGGAACGCCCCCCCAGAAGAGCAACAGGGGAACAAGCGGCATCCTCCAAGAGAGGGCCCCCAATAGACAGTAGGCCCAGATCGCAGAGGCTAAAAATGAAGATTAATACTGGCCGTTCAGGGTGTTGGGGCGTGGTCTGGCCACGAAGGAAGATGGCCGCCTGACGAGTGAGCTCCGCCGCGGGATGGACCCCTGAGGGAAGCGACTCTCTTCTCTCCATGTAAAGGGGTCAGCCGTCATCATTTTCGGCAATTTTAAGACACGCAGGCAAGTTTGGTCGACTTTCCGACAAAAAACAATGACCGGCCTCACCTTATCCGGTGACGACGTAGAGTCTCCTCCTTACGCCTAGGTCCGCCTCACGATCCTCGTCTCTCACGTTTGCTGAGGCCGCGCCCCTTGTTCCTATTGAGGCCGCGCCTCTTGCATCTACCGAAACGTAGCAGCGCTTCATGTGGGAAATAAGAAATCCTGTCAAGCTGCAGTACCACTAATCTCCACAACGCCTTTCCAATGGCAAACTAAGAGATATGTGAATCAATGACAGGAATATCCACAACCTGTCATTAAGCTTCTTCATCTTAAACTTACCTCACGCACTTGCGAAGTCCCGCGCCTTTACAAAATGACTCAACACAGCGCTTGGGATTATTAAGAGGAGGTAAGCAACGATATAATTAGTACTTGCTCAGTATGTGCACAGTCTTTCTGGGACTATTTATGTTGTGACAAGCTCAAAGCCTAACGGTCTCCCTCAGAAGATCTTTTCTTCATCTATCTACTTGAATGGCAGGATGAATTGAGACCAGGCTACTAATGGCAGTTTTGTGAACTTAACCCCCGCATATAAAGGTTGTGCAGTTATCTACCATGCTGACATTATCAGAGTCTTTTACTTTACCAATTCTTTTTTATAAATTAATAAACCTCTTCTTTATCGGTCTATTAACAGCATTATCTGCAGTGGTGTGCGCCAGCATTTATACAGGTATTTACGAAAGGTATATCATTTAAATTTAAATGAGTTAGGAATCCACTAGAAAATTCTCTACAATAAAGACTTCTCTTACTCTGTGCATATATATCACCACGTCAATCACCTCGCTAAGTCAACCAAATCTGTCAAGGAGTTTAAATACAACTGCTTACAACCGCATTAAGACGCGGAAGACCACCTTTGTGTTACTTCCGTACACTAATCAATAATTCAGGACAAATGTCTGGCAATAAGCACGGAAGCAAACCCCCTAAACAACTTCTTTTTACAGATGTTCTGAAACAATCCAGTAATATGCCTGTGCAGGGAAGCACTTCTCCTGCAACTAGCTCGCCCCAGGTATTACCTACTGCCACTGACTCCATGCCAACGGAGATCATGGAACGCATATTACATGAAATTTTAAATGTCTGCCGTCGATTAGAAGGTATGGATGCCACTATAACATCTTTGGCTGCAGAGACCAAGTCAATTAGGGCAGACATTGCAGGTTTTAACACCGAAGTTGAGGGATTAGACTCACGAATAACGACGATGGAGAGCCGTTTCGACTCATTACAAGGTAGGGACCAGGACCTCCTATTTCTTCGTAGCAAAATTGTTGATTTAGAAGACAGAAGCAGAAGGGACAACGTCCGCTTTTTTGGGTTTCCGGAGAATGTTGAAGGCCAAAATGCCAGAGCTTTTCTTTGTGATATTCTTCCAAAATTGATTGGCACCTCTTTTAATCCACCTTTAGAAATTCAGCGAGCTCACCGAATCGGTCCTCCACGTAAAGAACCTGCAGCACGTCCGAGACCGCTTATTGCCTGTTTCCTCAGACATGAACAAGCAAGACAACTATTGACTGCAGCTCGTTCACAAGGCTCATTTTCATATGATGGCCACCTTATTCATATGGCAGCTGACTTCTCTACAAATGAACAACGAAAAGCTTTTCTCTCTATGAGACCTCTACTTCGACAACTAGATATCAAATATGGATTATTTGAACCCGCACGTTTTCGCATTACCAAGAATGGGGACTCAAAAGATTTTTATGATCCAGAAGACTTACAGAGATTTTTAGAATGTATGAATCCACAAGATATGGCTATACAACATGCGCAAAAAGATCAAATCCAACCAACTCTTAACCTTTCTCAACAGTTGCCGGACAACAGAAGACGGAATCCTAGCGACTCAAGACACTGTGGCAGAGATTTGGAAAGAATTAACCGCTCTCAAGAAGACAAAAACTCAGCTCTACAATCTGTTTCTACCTTTACACAAGAAACACACAGGGACAAATCTCGATCACCTCTTAAGTCCACCTCAGATGCGGACTGAATATGACGTTACTCAAACTAGCTGTCAATCAATACAGTTATGTAACTGTTATTGTTAGAAATAGACCTAAAATATGTTTCTAGTCCATTATTATTAGAATAAGCATTAAGAACAAATTGCATAATATCACAAGAAATGATGCTCAAATTCTGTTCAGTTGAGTATCATCTTCTTTAGGTTCCACTATATTATATTATTCTAGGTTACAGTATATTTTAGTGTACTATTTTATTCTATTTAATATTTATAATGTTTGATATTTCATGACTTCTATTTACCACTCTTGATGAAATTCCTCTATTTATATACATCTATTTATGCATATAATATATATTGCTTAAGCTCAGTCCATAAAAGTATTAGTATCTTTTCATTGCTGTAATATATCTAATGCATTTAGTATCTTTATCATTACCTTCTTACCCTTTATAATTTATGTGATGCCTTATTTTGTACTTCTAAACATGGTTAATGTGTTATCATAGGATATCATCCTAATTCGTTCCATGTCATGCTATGTTTTATTTAGTCATCAGCATACACATTCAATATCACTTTCTGGGACACATCTATTCAACTTTATTCCTATGTTCACCCTATTATTATCATCTCATTATTTCTGATGGGGTCCTTCCTCGCGGTGGTGCTCTAGTGAGCCCAGGCCTGCGGTCAACAGTTTAGGATTTCTAGTATTTCTACACTAACAATCTACACTCTTCATTTTAATTACCTCTTACACCTCCCTTCCCCCCTCCCCCCTTTTTTCTTTTGTATTTCTTATCCTATAAACTACATCGCTTTCAATTCATTTTTCACCTAGATCTTTTATTATAACATTTTCGTCAGTAGTTAATTACCGGACTTTAATGTTTTTGTAGTGAGCCAGGGTACCTTTCTCTTCTTATTTTTTCTAGGTCTTTCCCATTTTTCTATCCTCTTAAACTTGAATAAGACATTGGGCATTGTTTTATTTTACTCTCTAATATTTTTCCAGCATGGGGAACACCCATCCTTTATGTGCATTGACATGGAATGTCCATGGTCTCACACATTACATTAAAAGGAAGAAAGTACTTTCCTATCTTCAATCAAAACATGTAGACGTGGCATTACTACAGGAAACTCATTTAGACACACTAGAATCTGATAAACTATGTAGAGAATGGGTGGGGAAGGTGATTCATAGCAGCGTTCATAAAGGTGACTCCACAGATGCAGGCCCTATTCGCAAATTTGGAGTAGCAATTCTCATCCGCAAATCCCTTCCAGTCACAGTGTCCAAAACCTGGACGGATCCAGATGGAGGCTATGTGTTTGCTAAGCTACGCATAGGAGATGCTCACATTTGTGTAGGATCAGTTTACGCTCCCACAGGATCAAAAAATCATTCCTTCTTCAACTGAACCGTCTACTAACAGAAACAGATGCCTCACAGTACGTCATTGGTGGTGACTGGAATCTAGCAAGAGATCCCATTCTGGATAAAACGGGCACATTAGATAAGGGAAATGCTGCAGATAGAGCTTTAATGGGTGACATCATAATGGATAATGGGCTAGTTGATCACTGGCGTCTTAGCCACCCAACAGAAGCAGAATACACATTCTTTTCCCCCACTCATGGCACCTTTTCTCGCTTGGATTGTTTTTTAACATCACAGAGAGTGGTCCAATTAGTTACAGAATCTCGCATTTTGGAAACCGCACTATCCGATCACTCTCCGGTCCTTTTATCCCTAGAACTAGGACTCTCTAGACCAGGACGTAAACCCTGGCGCATGAACATTCAAAGACATAGGACTCCTAAGGGTCAATTCCAGTTACAATCACACCTTCAAGACTACCTTTCCTCTAATCAGGGACCAGTGACCTCCAGCCAGATTATCTGGGCTGCAGCTAAAGCCACTATCAGGGGCCAGTTAATGCAGGATGCTGCACTTGCTAATAAATAAAATGCTGCACGACAAAAAGAACTAGAGCATGATATTCAATCTTATACTCGTTTATATACAACAAACCCAACTTTGCAGAATCGTAAGTTACTTGAACAAGCCCGCAAAGCATTAAATAGCCTTTTACATCTAAAGTAAGCCGAATATGCTCTGCAGAGAATGAAAGGAAGGCATTATGAACAAGGGGAAAAGGCAGGGAGACTGCTAGCCGCACAATTACGTCAAAGGGAAGCAGCTATGGCCATCCCTGCCATTAAAACAGCACAGGGTAATATGCTCACACGACCCCAAGACATAGTAGATGAATTTGCCTCTTTTTACCAATCTCTTTACACTCCAGGTGCCCAAGTAGATTTGGATAAGATGTCCACTTTTCTTACAAGAGTGGAACTCCCCCGTCTTTCCGATGATGGCAGAGCTCTCCTTGAAGGTGAAATCAGTAAAGAAGAGATATCCCGTGCAATAGCTAATTTACCTTACCATAAGGCTCCTGGGGAAGATGGATTTCCAGCTGAATTTTATCGCTGGACAGGGCAAAATATTATTGACACATTGCATTCCGCATTCCAAGAAGCGGATAGGGTATCCTCATTAGGACCTCTTTCTAACAAAGTATTCATTGCTGTACTGCCTAAACCTGGTAAAGATCCCTTGTTATGTAGTAGTTATCGTCCCATTTCGTTATTAAATTGTGACATTAAATTATTGGCCAGTATTTTAGCATCCCGTCTTTGTAAAGTTCTGCCCTCCTTGATACACCAAACTCAAGTAGGATTTGTTCCAGGACGATCTTCTCGGAATCATCTTCGTACATTAACCCATACCTTGTGGTCTGCTAAGTCTCTTCCAAACGATGCACTGGCACTTTCATTAGACGCAGAAAAAGCGTTTGATTGCATTGAATGGGAATACCTTTTTAAAGTAATGGACCGTTTTGGATTAGGAGATCAATTCATTCACAAAGTACGTTTATTATATGACAACCCATCCGCTCAAGTAAATTGTAGTAGTTTTCTGTCTGAATCATTCCCGGTTCGTAGAGGAACACGTCAAGGTTGCCCTCTTTCCCCACTCCTTTTTCTCTTAGCTATGGATCCCTTAGCTGCCACAATTCGTCAATCAGATGAAATCACAGGGTTACACCTTCCAATAGGAAATTCTAAACTTTATCTATATGCAGATGATATTCTACTTACTCTCACCAATCTCCCCCGTTCTATACCGTCTCTTCTCCAAGTTATAAATGATTTCTCCTCCTTTTCAGGTTATAAAATTAACTGGGATAAGAGTGAGGCATTGCCCATCTCAGATGGAATGACAAAAGCAGCTATACAAGGATTTCCCTTTCATTGGCAATCTTCACGCCTTAAATATTTAGGAGTATTAGTGAACAAAGGTTTGGAAGGTATGGTTATAGATAATCTAAACCCTTTTATTTCTCAAATGCAGCGTGATTTTGAAAAATGGAAAATACTGGGACTTTCTCTTTGGGGTAGGGTCCAAGCTGTTAAAATGGTTATTCTTCCGTGTTTCATGTATATTCTGGGTATGCTTCCTCTTCAGATCCCCTTATCCACGCTTAGACTAATAGACTCTAAGATAAAAACTTTCATATGGGGCTCAGCTAAACCTCGCCTTGCTGTGGCAAAACTTAAAGCTCATCAATCGTATGGAGGAATTAGTCTCCCGTCAATAGAACATTATACTCTTGCGTTGCATTTGTCTCAAGTATCTTATTTATTACCAGGGATCATTGATGTCCCACAATGGGTTCACATAGAAAGACACCTCCTATCCACGGATTCAGGTCTCTCACTTCTCTATGGGAGCGGGACTAGTCGTCTTGATCCCAGAAATCCGATTTTATCAGCTATGCATAAATCTTGGCAACGAGCGCATCGTTTACTTGGTTCAAATCCACGAATTCATAACAAGGCACCCTTATGGAAAAATACAGGTATACGCATTAATGGCCGTACCTTATCTTGGCCTTTATGGGAAAAAGCAGGTATTCACACTCCAGATCAACTTCTTCATAATGGCGACTTTAAATCATTTACACAATTAAAAGAAGAATTTAATATCCCCACACAGCAATCTTCAAAATATCTTCAACTTCAACAGTGTTTGAAAAACAATTAGGACCGCCACCCTGGATACTACAACACTCACCAATATTATCATATCTAAACATATAGGGAAAACATAAAGGAGTGACATCTGGTCTTTACAAAACTCTTACACTACACCTCTTTTCGCAACCCCTCTCTCAAAACCTTCACTTTAAATGGCAGAACCGTTTATTGAATTCATACTCAGATGATGAATGGGAACAGATATTGGAGAATCTACACAAAGGAACCCGCGAAGCAAGGCTTAAATTCGGTTTATTTAAAATTCTTCATGATTGGCATTGGTCATCTGTAAAATGACACAAAGCTGGTCTCCTTTCACATACTAATTGTTGGAGATGCTCCAATCCTGGCTGTGATACAACTCATGTTATCTGCGAATGCCCAAACATACAATCTTTCTGGAATTATGTAGGCAAGGTTTTGTATTCCACAATGCCCTTATGTCTTCCACTCACACCTGCCATCATCCTCCTACATGATTTACGAAACTCCCCAAAACTTTCAAAACCTCAACATCGCCTTTTTCATACCTCATTGGCTACAGCTAAAATATGTATACTACGCCATTGGAAATCATCATCCCCACCCTCACAGGAAGAATGGTTAGTAGCCATGATAGAAATGGCATCACATGAATGAGTAATCTATAACCTACTTGATCAAACTGACATTTCTTCAGATTTGGTCACCCTTCCTGAAATCGAAAGATGATTGATGATATTAACAATATTCCTACCACTACTATTTCAACAAATTAGGGGAAATAACTCTGTATTTAAATACCTTTTTCTCTTCTCCTTTTTATTCTTCCCTGTCTCCAAGTACCCTGGCTCCATCCTCCACATTTTCCACATCTTCCACACTTTCACATTATCCTATTATGCTTTACGTTATTCTCCTTTCTTCTTATTTATACTATTCTAATTTGTTCCATTATATCTAATCTATTTAATAATGTTTATTTAACAATTTTATAATTAGGTCATTTTCTTATGATAATACGCTTTGTCAAGATTATTAAGATGATCCAATGTATTACTTCTTGATTATTATTATATTTATTTGGTCAATAATATATAATATATGAATTTCCTATTTATATCTCTTTCATATATGCTTATTCCTATCTCCCTTATATCTCCTCCTCCCCTCCCCTTCTATTTACTTCTTTTCTTTTTCCACATACCTCTCAACTATCTGAATATTTAAAATTTTAGTCATTTATGCAATTTTATCTATACTTAACATATGATTATTTATTCCTTTTATATTTATATGTATTTCTTTATTAGCAAATGTCATATATTTAACGCTGTTATTTATCCTTACAGAATTATTCATCTACTTATTCCGAATCTGCTGTTATTTATTATTGTTCTATTGATGTATTTCTTTTTCTCTTTTTGCAAAACCTAATAAAAAATTTCAACACAAAAAAAAAAAATACTGCCCGTTCAGGAGACTCCGCCAGGGCAACGCCATACTGCAGTAAGAAAACCACCAACGCCGTACTCCAAGCTACAGACTCTGAAGACACTCACCCGAGAGACAAGGCAAGAAGGAGGACCTACAAACCAGGGTTATCACAGCGACACACCCTGGAGCATACAGAGCAAGAAATCTCATCGGATTCGGACAGTGATCACCCATTGCTACAGGACATTAACCTCCTTGAGGAACCTAACTCAGACAGAACAGCGCATGAATCAGCACCTCAGACCCGGCAAAGTGAGAATGAAGATTGATGAACACTATCGGGCCGTCCGAGGGCCGAAGGGACAGTAAGCTGGTGAGGATTCCTCTCCTCCCCCCTGTTTTGTGTGCATTTGATTTTCTTTCTTTCTTAGTACCAGTTCATATTTTAGTTCAAATTTTTCTGTGTTGTTCCTTACTCAGCATAGTGTCTCCTCCTCTTCTCCAAGTGGAGGCTCCAGACGTAGACACAGAGATGTGGAAAGCGGAACACAGCCATCTCCCGGTCTAGTAAAATATACTAGGCAACCAGGGAGATAGGAGACTAGGAACACACCTGGGGTTTCACGGCGGGCGAGCGACAGACCTCTCCAATCCATCCACGACACAGTTGGTCATGTTGACCCATAGGGGTAGCTGCGTGGGCGGGGGGAGAAGTGGGGGGTAGGGAGTTGGGATATGGGGTACCAGAAAGTTAAGTTAGGGTTTAGATCAGGTGGCATTCATTTCAAGCAACGCATTAGACGTCAAGGGGGCACAAGAAGCACCTTAAACGAAGTTACCCGACACTTTCAGATGCAACATGGCAGTGCACAATAGCGATACATACTCAGTCCTGTCCTGGAACGTGAATGGATTGGGGAACAAAGTGAAGAGAGGCCTAGTGTCGTCATACATCAAAAGACTGAAGCCCGAGGTAATATTCCTTCAGGAAACGCACCTGAAGGGAATTCAATGCGGATTCCTGGGCTGAGGGCATGCAGGCTTTTCCACCGGCGCGAGAGGGGTCGCGATCCTTGTCAGGAAATCCCCACCTTTTAGAATTGAACGCACATGGGTAGACCCTAGTGGGACATATGTGGCGTTAAGGGGTATATGGAATAGGAAGGACATTACCCTGATTAGTGTCTATGCACCCCCGAGATTGCGGAACAGACGCTGGGAAAGCTCACAGACATCCTCCTGGAGGCGGGTTCCAGCACTCACTTAATAGGGGGAGGCTTTAATGACGTCATGGACCTTTTGTTAGATCGCACCACGGTAACTACAAGCTGCCCCAAAGACACACAACTTAAACGCTTTACAGACACATTAGCGTTAACTGATATATGGCGTAGACAACATCCACATACCAAGGCATATTCCTTTTACTCAGGCGCTCATAAAGTCTTCTCTAGAATAGACTATATCTTTGCCCCGGCTGGGGAAGTAGCAGAGATTCAGAAGGTGGAATATCTGGCAAAAGGCCTCTCAGATCACTCGCCTCTCTGGCTCACAGTGGGTAAAAGTAGACAGCATACCAGAAATGGTTGGAAACTCAATGCCTGGCAACTTAAAGATCCTAAGGTCACCCAGGAAATTAAAGTCGACACAGAACTTTATTTTAAAGAGAATATGGGATCCGTAGAGTCCACTATAACACTTTGGGAGGCCTATAAAACTGTCTTAAGAGACAGAGCCCAGAATATAACAGCACATAAAAAAGGTAGAGAAACAGAAGAGATAGCCAAAAATGAATCCAAACTCCTTCAACTAGAGAAGCAGGCCTTAAACAGCAAAGATCCTTCGCTAGTACGAAGGATGCAAGTACTCCGCCGGGAGTATTTGGCTCTTGCCCAGAGAGATGCGCAAAATGCGATCCAAGCCATGTATCGGTGCATATACGATGCCAGAGACAAGGCGGGTAAGCTGCTCGCATGGCTCAGCAAGAAAGAACTAGAGGCTAGATGGGTGACTCAAATAGACACCGAAGATGGTCAAACCCACACCACGCCCACTGAAATAGCAACGGCTTTCGCTCATTACTACGAAGCCTTTTATGCGAAACGTCCCCTAGCTGAGACAACGCAAATAGAAAGATATTTAGCCGAAATAGAAGTTCCCGCATTAGAAGAAAACGAAGCCCAAACATTAGAAGAAGAGATAACACTCACTGAAGTTAGAGAAGCCATTATCTATCTTAAGCCCGGGAAAGCTCCGGGTCCTAACGGACTACCACCAGAGCTATACAAGCAGAACGCAGACTTGCTAAGTCCCCACCTCATAAACCTGTTTTCAGAAACACAAGAAGTGGGTATCCTCCCGCGGGACCTCCGGACGGCCACAATAGCTGTAATTCACAAAAAGGTAAGTCGTCAGAGAGGTGTAGTTCCTATCGACCCATCTCACTTTTAAACATTGAGACAAAGATTCTCGCTTGTATACTAACCAGTAGACTTACAACAGTCGTATCTAACCTCATCCACCGGGACCAATCCGGCTTCATGCCTAAGAGGTCAACTAGGCTAAACCTGCGAAGACTACATAACTGGCTAGAAATTGCAAGAGCCAGACCAGACCCACATTTAATACTGTTGTTAGATGCAGAAAAAGCATTTGACACGGTCCATTGGCCATTTCTCATGTTGACCCTCGAGAAATTCGGATTTGGCCCCACATTTAGGCAATGGATAACTATCCTTTATGAGCAACCAATGGCTCCGGTACGGGTCAATGGAGCAACCTCCACAGAATTCGTTATAGGGCGTGGTACAAGACAAGGATGTCCCCTATCCCCACTCCTCTTCGCCCTGGTGCTAGAGCCCCTTGCGTGCATAATTCAGGCACACCAAGAGTTGTCTGGTTTTCGAAGAGACGAAAATGGGACCACAGATGAACGCATATCTTTATATGCAGACGATATTCTCCTTTACGTCACCAACCCCAGGGTCACTCTCTCAAGCATCTTAGACACTTTTGAACGGTATGGAGAGCACGCAGGATATAAAATTAACTGGGAGAAGTCCTGTCTATACCCAGCAACCCAGGGCCTTGAATTCCATGAGAACATGGGGAGCTCAAAGTAGAAAAAGATGGGATAAAATACTTAGGTATATATGTTTCCATAAATAGACCGGAGGCTCTGAACCAAAATTTGTACAGAGTCCTCGCAGAATTCAAAAGTGACATAGAAAGATGGAAAACATTGCCTCTGATACTTCTCGGGAAAGCGGCACTATACAAAATGATAACACTGCCAAAATTCCTATATATACTCCAGAACACATACAACGCAGTCCCAGAGGAGGTTTTTGTTAAGATGGACGAGGCACTGAGGACATTCCTCTGGGATGGGGGGACCCCGGGAGTGGCACTCGCCACATTGCAGCGTAACCAGTACAACGGGGGCATATCACTACCAGACATTAGGGCATATTACTGGGCGGTCCACTTAATTGTCATTAACGACTGGGAACATATGCCAGGGGATCATCCCACAAATGCATTAGAACGTACACAATTTGAGACGGGGCCCAACACACACTACCTCCATGGCGATAAGGGAGCTAAGAATTTATTACCAGCCACGCAGGTGGTGATAACTGCCTGGAAAAAAGCAGAAAGGCAGATGAAATGGAGCAACCAAGTAACAAAAGAGACCCCACTCTGGGAGGGGGGAGACTCCGAGAATTTGTAAAATTAAAAGGGTTTAAGAAATGGGATTTGTTGGGCATCTCTAAAATCAAAGACATATTAGACCGTAGGGAACTTGCCACCTTTTCACATCTCCAAAAGGAATACGATCTGCACCAGAAGCAACACTACAAATACATACAGTTGGCTCACACATGGAAGGCACAGAGAATTGACATGGAGAGTGTCCCTGAATATGCCCCGCTAGAGGGAAGACTACCCATGGGGGAAATTAGCGAGAAAGCAGTCTCCTGGAGAAAACCGGACTTTAATAAATAATAAGCCAGACACTCCATGAAATTAAGGGCAAAGTAGGAACTGGAACTGGGAGCCAATGGACAACCTTGATTGGGAGACTCCATTGATGCATCCGCGAGAAGTGGCTATTAAGTCGCGACTCCGCCTCATCCAGTTTAAGATTTTACATAGGATTTACTATGACAGATCTCGTCTACATAAAATGGGAAGGGCCGATACTCCTAACTGCCTTAGATGTACACACGAGATAGGCACATACATCCATACGATCTGGGAATGCCAAGAGATACAGGGATATTGGGGAACAATAATGGCAGAGCTGCAGGATGTATTAGGAGACAAGATACCCATGGATCCCAAATTTGTGCTATTAGGTATATCTACAGAAGTTGATCTCCCCAGGAAAAAGTTCATATTGGTTAACCTGGGTCTAGTGGTTGCCAAGCGAGATCTGGCGCGCAAATGGGGGATGGCACAGCAGCCCACACTGAGTGAGTGGAAAAGGGGAATGGACTTATACATGTCAGGAGAAAAAACTACATACATAGCCCGCGGCTGTCCAAAGAAGTTTAAGAAAATCTGGAACCCATGGATACAATACTACGGACTCTCAGGGGAGGGTTCGCAAGCAATTACCCAACTTGACCACCAGGGTAGTGCAGAAGGGTAAAGGGGTGGGACTGAGACACTGGGTATTTGAGAAGTATGCATCACTAGATTATGTATCGATGTTGCACGTGCCTGTACCTCTGGATGATTATGTTAAGATGATATTTAATCAACTGCTTGAAAGTGTAAGCTATACCTGTGTTGAAAGAAAAATACAAATAAAAAGATTTTTAAAAAAACAAAAAAAAACATTGTAGTTACTGTTTGCAATGATAGCTATTAGATGGGCAGATGCAAAAAAATCCTACTTGATTACCAACCACAATTGATACTCTCTAGTTTTAGGCAGCAGCCACAAAGTCTCTCCAATTAATAAATATGGAAATTGTTAATTGCGATGGTAGGTAAGATTCTCAACCTGTAGCTGTTTTTTTAATTCAAGTTTAAGTAGGGAGATTCTAGGTTTTCTATCTAAAAAGACAAAGTCCAGATAATTTATCCTCCAGTTTATTTCATGTACAACCACTGGTTCTCCAGGGCAGGCAGCAACTCCTCCCCCCACCCCCCCGGAACTTCCCCTCACATTCCCCTCAACATTCCAATTCCCTGCATTTGAACCCACACAGAATAACACAAAACTATCCTTCCGAATAAACCCAGAGATGGCAGTGGCAATGAATTTAAATATATCACCAGAGATGTTGACAGCTGTATGTCAGAATGTTAAAAGACAAAAATATCCGCCTGCAAAAACAGAAACCACAAGCGACTTACACAATATTGTCAAGGGAGCGAAGAGTTACTATTCTAACATCACATCTCCTTAGCTTAATAATACTGTGCAAGTCAGTATATAGTCGATGTCGCAGGGTGATATTTAAAACTTGGTATTGTGGTACCACCATATGCTCAGCTGATACTTACCCATCATTTTACCATTATGACTCTCCCCCAACAGGTTAAATATTTGGGAGACCATGGTTCCAAGAGTGATTTAACTCAAGAAAGAAAATGTTTCTTGTTACATTTGACATGACTCATGAATGTCATCATTGAATACTACTCCTAAATATTTCAGATAGGCTGATTGCCATTGAAGACCTAATTCACCCAAAACAGATGAGTAACAGAGTGGGGTTCAGAGCTTTTACGTCATACCTATCAAGCATGCATCCACCTCAGAGTAGTCAGCAACAGCTTTACACATTCAGTTGCCAAATACCTTATCTATAAGTGTGTTGTACTCTCTGGTTGCAGTCGATAGTAGTTCCATAGCAGGTAATAACCTCTGACAAAAGGTATTCTTGCATCATGCCCTCACCTAGGTTAAACAAAACTTCAGTAAACACCATTTACACCTCATGAAGGGTATAAGGTTACTTACAGGGCCATGAGCATCCTGATGAAAGTCTCACCAAATTAAAATTTACAAAGCACAGCAAAAAGAAAAGGTCACAAGACCATATCAAATTCATTTTCTGTGTCCAGTGCTGTTCTAGCAGAAAGGTTATCAGTGGGTATTACCTTTTCTGAGATGTGACAGAAGAGTCTAGTTTTGTCATTTGAGTACCTGCTGCTCAAGATACCTGGGTTGGATGAACCTATAAGAGCATGAATCACTTGATCCAATCTGCTGGCCAACATCTTTATAAGATCGTGCAGTCCGCATTTAGCAAGGATAATGGGATGTCATAGGATGCAATTCATGAGCCACAAAGTGTCGAAATAGTTTAGGCAAGGTGGGAGATGGATTGTCCTTGCTCCTCTTCCAAAACAGGACAG
The DNA here is from genome assembly GCA_963921515.1 of Calotriton arnoldi. NCBI lineage: Eukaryota > Metazoa > Chordata > Amphibia > Caudata > Salamandridae > Calotriton > Calotriton arnoldi. The sequence continues at coordinate 2,660,869 of CAWUFW010001391.1, read as the reverse complement.
AGGATGGGTCTGTACCGGGCGCCTTATCCCTAAGTAATGAGAGGATTTCCTGTGAAATTGCTGGGTTCCTGGTGGCTTGCCCAATAGGGTTTATTCTCCAGCAGAGACAAACAGGAGATTCAGCCCCTCTAGATATTCACCACAGCCAGTGAATAGATCTGCTACAGGAGAGAACGTTTAGGCATAGAAGCCTTCAAATATCTCTGTTTTTTAGTATGCGTTCTGCATATTATGTTCTCTTTAAATCAGATTACACATATCTGTGATTTTACATTCTTACATTTAAGATAGTTTTCCAATACTCTCCTGTCCTATTAAATTTACTCAGGTTTCAGAATTTTTGAATGCAGAGCAAAGTCCCAGACCTTCTGCTGAAATGTAAGAACTTTAAGTTTGTTTGATGGTAGATCAGATTTTGATTGATTGTACATGCACATTTTCTACAATGTTAATCTAATTCACTGATTTGTTAAAAGGCTCCTTGGTACCTTTGATATTGTGAACTATTATACCATTGATTTCTTCTTTTTCTACCATGAATATATCACTTGCATGCTTAATCCTGCAGAATTTACTTTCATTCTTTTAACAATCCCCATTCAACTCCCAGCTCTGGTTTTTGAAAGGAGGGTCAGGCACCAAATAAGATGTTGAGATACAGGCATAATTTTAAACCAATGTATGTCTATTCTATCCAATCATCACCTTAGAGTGATAAGAATCGAATCCATCATGGAATAACTCTGAAAAGTAAAATGTGAACACCTGTCAACTTAGATGGAATCACAATCTAGGCATGGTTGTACGAGCTCTGGATATTTGGAACCTAGAGTAATGAATTGCTATTAGAGGCTTCTCTGGAGGCAGCATAGCCAGTGTTTTTTCTTGGTTTACCGAAAACAGATGGTGTTTCTGTACTTTGGGGGTTAAATGTTCATATCTTTACCATCTCTTTGTAATCTAATTATTAAACACAGACCATTTCCATGTGTCTCAAAAAATACAAAGTGTGTATTAGATCTTCTAGACATCAGTATTGTAATTCCGTTCTTTTTCCTCACAAACGTAATATTGGACTAAGCTTAGTATGGCGGGAAAAGGGAGGTATAGGCCAAGAACATGAAACACTTATGAGAAGTAACCCCTTTTTGCCATACAATGTGAGAAGAGGTACTTTTTGCTTACAGGGAAACAAAGATTAGTTGTCGGCTTGGGAAGGCAGATTGCTGATCATACAAGTATAACGAGTGCATTCCGTGGGAAAACGAGAGCCAGATTCAAAGGCAGAATTTTTTTAAATGCATGATAGAGGAATATGAATTCAGTATTCCAAAATGGCCACTAGATTCCTGAAGTAGCACAGGTTGATGAGATCAAGTCTGGGGCGTTAAAGAATTAAAACCTACTACATTTCTATATCTTATCACGTAATGTGGGCCTCAGCTTACTTTACTTCTCAATGAGAGATGACAGCCACGCATGGGGGAGGTGTGGCACAGCAGCCAGAGTGGCTGCCTCCGGAGCGCGGGCTAAAGGTTCGATCTCCGGCGCTGGTAGTAGCTCAGCTCAACATCATGTGACTCTGGGCAATAGCTTACTTAATCTCCCGACGGCCCCCCAAGCGCCTGGATACCCTTAGGGGTGATAAGCCATGCTTTACAAATGTGGAATTATTATAGCAGCCTCTCTGTGGCGCCTCTGAACAGGGGCGGCTCCTCCACTAGGGTGGAGGAGCTTCGCCCCACTGCTTCTCGCAGTGCGAGAAGCAGAAACATAAATGGTAATAACTTCCCGTTATTACCATTTCATGTTTAGTTGGGGGCGGGCGGGTGGGTGGTCGGGGCTGCTCTGCAAACAGGGAAGGAGTGGTGTGCCCCACTCCTGAGGGTGCAATGACTGTTTGGTTGGCCCTCTGGGGCCGCCCAAACCAGTCATGCACACTCTGCCCTTTCTCCATGCAGGCTGGCCTCCCCGTAAGCCCCTGGCTGGGCGGCGTTCCCACCAATCACAACGCTGCCATTGCAGCGTTGTGATTGGCTTAGGGGAGGGGAGGAGGGCTGCCTACTTCCTGTTCCTGCCGCCGCCGGGGGCAGGAGAGCAGGAGCAGCAGCCGAGAAGACGCGGGACCCGGCCGGCGGACAGGTACGTTTTTTATTGATTTATTATCAACTCCCCGTGCGACCCCCCCCCCCCTCCCTGCGCGACCCCTTCACCCGCGATTAATGCCGGCCACGACTGCCTCTGAGTGGGAGAAACTGACTGGCTACTCCGTGCACAAGGTGGACTCCAATAGAGTTCATCTGCTGGCAGTCAAGAGTGAACATGGGAGCCTCACCGAGGGTATCGGGATCTCAGCAGCATGTCTAAGTTATTACGCATCTGCCTAGTGAATGTCAGAAGGGAACTGCACCTCTGGTGAAGGCAGTGATGAGAATTTCCTTTGGTACTGCCTCCGCTTCAAATCATACTGTTACTTTCCTGCTCAACTTTATTCTTTCTTCCACAACTTCGTATGGAGAATGGATACTATTAATGACAAGCTCAACCACAACATGGTCAAAGATAACCAAGACTGAATACTTTGTTATTGATATAATGCCTGGGGCCATCTTTGAATCCATTTTGGATGCCATGAAGGCTGTGCCTAAGGAAAAATTATTCACTGTCAGCCGCTTGGTTGAAAGTTGAGCACTCTGAGAGGAAATGTATTGAGGATATGACTGGGAAACAAGAGTAACTCATTGATTTCACAGATACCAATAGAGAATGAGAGGCCAACTAACACATCTACTGTAAATTAAGCCCTAGAGTGGCCTTCTGTACATGAAACAACTTTATTACTTTAAAGGTAATAAATCAGCTCACTCATGAGCTCACATCCCAGCCCTTAGTTCGCTCAGATGCATTATGGTAAATGTAGTGCATGGTAACACTTTCTTCAGTAAAAGTCTTTAGTTTTCACCATTGTTGGTGCAGCCAGTGCTGTGTATCAGGATAATTGTCTTCATCAGTAGAGAATAACAAGTTGTTTAGAGGTGCTGGAAATGCTGCTCAAAGTTTTTATCAGGTCTCTGTACCACTCACTGAGCACAGGCGCATCAGCCAGAGCTTGTCAGCGCATGTGTTATCATGCACTGCATTTACCATATAGTATCTGAGTGAACAGGGTGCTGGGATGTCAGCCAGTGGGCTCCCTACCCCCTTTGTTTGATTGGGCTCCTTTGAGGTGGTGAGCGGATGACTCCTGGTCGATGCACCCGTGCTCAGTGGGTGAAGACTGTGAGCAGTGAGGCCAGCACCCTTAAAATGAAGTGTAACTCTCTACTGAAGAGGGACAAGTATCCTGAAACACGTGTCTAGAGATACACAACACTGGCTGCACAAACCATGGTGAAAGCAAAAGCTTTTTATTTGAAGTAAGCGTTATCATGCACCGCATTTACCATAATGCACCTGAGTGAACTGGTTACTGGGATGTCAGCAAGTGTGCTCCTGTTAGACTTGGCATCTTTTGGCGTGTTTCCCCTGACTTTTTGCTTTCTGACCTCCCGGTTTTGACTCTGTTTTTGCTGGTGTAATGATTCTGCGCACTTTCCTCACTGCGGTCCAGTGGGAAAGTGCAAGTGCTCCTGTATAAAATGTGTTATGGATTGGTGTTTCCATGATTGGCCTATTTGGTTTATCTGTCAGTCCCTTGTAAAGTGCACTGCGAGTGCCAGGGCCTATAGACCAAATGCTGTTGGTGGGCTGCAGCACTGGATTGTGCCACCCACGCAAACAGCCCGTAAAGTGTAACTCGGGCCTGCCATCGCAGAGCCTGTGCGCAGCCTGGGGCTGCCATGTCGACTTGGCAAGTGCACACACTTGCAAGTCCCTAAACCTTCCCTTTGCTACCTGTTAGTCACCCCTAAGGTAGGCCCAAGGTACCCCTGTGGGCAGGGTGCGTTGTACGCGAAAGGTAGGACATGCCCTGGTGTGTGCGGCATGTCCTGATAGTGAATTACAGCCTAGTTCGTTTTTCACTATTGCAAGGCTACCTGTTCCCCCTAGGCCAGAACGGGCAGTTTTGATTATTACAGCTTATAATCCTAACTGACCCCGGGAACATGGTAGAAATTCGAGTTTAGTATGCCTGGACTCAGAATGATAAAATGCATCTTTTAGTGAAGTTGGTTTTAACATTCTGTGTTTGAAAATACCACTTTTAGAAAGTGGGTATTTTCTTGTCTAACCATCCAAGCCTGCCTCTGCGAGGTTGTGTATTCCTTGTCTGGAGTGTGAGTGACAGGGGCTGGGGGATGCCAGGAGACAGGGTGAGTCAGCACAGGGCTGAATAGCAAGATCTACACGTAGATGGGTGGGAGGGGTCGCACCTGGGCCCTGAATAGGACAGTGCCTTCCCTCCACAATGCTGGCTCCACCTCCTGTGGTGCGTCTGATGTCCCTGGCCTACTCACTGAAAGAAGGGACGGAGACTTGTCAACAAAGTGCTCCAGAACTGGTTTGGACTAGGCAAAGGCCTCTCTGCCTTCAGAGAACAAAGGAATTTGGGATATAAATATTGGGGCCCTGACCCCATGAATTTAGATCTCGCTGGAATCAAGGAACCTGCCAAGACGAAGAGCTGGAAGAGCTGCCAGGAGGAGTACTGCCCCTTTGCTGTGTTGTTGCTTTGTTGGGTTGGCCTGCAGCTGCTGCTTCTGCCTTGGGCAGGGAAAGGACTGAACTTTCTACAAACTTGTGCTGAGTATCTCCAAGGGCCTGGAACCGAGCTGGCCTCCTGTTAAGAAGTCTCAGGGACTACAAAGACTTCACAAGCCTCTGGGTACCGCTTCTGGAACGCTGTTTCAGTTGCCACAGAGGAAGGGAACTGCAACCGACTCCGTCAACCGAATCCATCCCTGACCGGTGACCTGTTTGCACCGCAGACCGCATCGCCCCGCTTCGCATCGCAACCCTGGTCTCACCGTGGGCGACGTCCGACGCCGTCAACACCGAGCCGCTGCTTGCACCGTGACCTGTGGGCACCGCAGTTCGCATCGCATTGCTTCACTGTGCCAGCCGGACCAGACCGACGCTGTCGCTGCAACTGGCTCAAGAGTCGTGACCGCATCGCATTTGGGGCACCGCTCGCACGTCTGCGACGCACCACTCCGACTTGCACCGCTGTCCGACGCCAGCTCCCGCACTCCGGCTTGGTCGCCTGCATCGCAACCTGTCAGCACCGCATCGAGCATCGTCTCACCCTGCATCGCACGCCTTGGACTCACCGACTCCGTCTGCACGACGCTCATCGAGCCGCTGCCTGCACCGCATCGAGGACACCGCACCTTGCATCGCTCCGTCTTGCACCGCAACCGCGACGAACGCCGACCGGCTCGTACACTCCGTACCAGCCACCACGAGAAAGGTACTGTAACCGAGTCTGTTCATGACTCTGCTGGCCCGTATCGACGCGGTCGGCTGGAACTGTTAGACTCTGTGGTTTTCAGCATCGCGGTAGGCTCGGACGGAGCTACCGACTCGTCACGAACTTTGCTTTTGTGCTATTCCTGCAAAGAAGAAGTTACCGTATCAAGCATTCATTCGTAAAGTATAGTATTGTGGATTTTTGTCGTAATTGGTCTTGTCTTGAGTATATAAAATATTGGTTATTTTTCTAAACTGGTGTGGTGTCCGTTTGTAGTGCTTACACTGTATTACTGTTGGTTATGTGCAAATGCTTTACACACTGCCTCTGAATTAAGCCTGACTGCTCGTGCCAAGCTACCACGAGGGTGAGCAGGGGTTACTTCACGAGTGTAACACCCTTACCCTGACTAGGAAGAAGGGTCCCTACTTGGACAAAGGTGCAAGCCCTTGCCAACTAGAGATCCCATTTCTAACAGCTCCCTACCCCCATTGATTGGGCTCATTTGAGCTGGTGAGCTCTGGTTGATGCACTTGCGCTCAGTGAGTGGTATAGAGAGCCGAGAAGTCTTTGAGCAGCATTTTCAGCACCTTCGAAATGACTTATTACTCTCTACTGATGAAGGACAATTATTCTGAAACATGTATCTAGAGATACACAGCACTAGCTGCACCAACAAGGGTGAAAATTGAAGACTGTCACTGAAGTAAGTGTTATCATGCACTACATTTACAATAATGCATTGACGCAAACTGAGTGTTAGGCTGTGAGGCAGTGTACTCCCTTCCTCCTTTTGTTTAAAAAGGCTCCTTTGAGCTTGTGAGCTGACAAGCTCTGGTTGATGGACCTACACTCAGTAAATGGTACAGAAACCAGAGAAGACTTCGAGTAGAATGGCTAGCCCCCTTAAAATGAAGTGTTACTCTCTACTGAAGAAGGAAAATTATCCTGAAACACGTGTCTACAGATACACAGCACTGGATGCACCAATCATGGTGAAAATAATACCATTTATTAAAGTAAGTATCATGCACTGCATTTACCATGATGCATCTGAGCAAAATGGGTACCGAGATGTCAGGCAGTGTGCTCCCTACCCCCTTTACATGTATGGGAGCAAGACACGGATCTCTCATGTGAAGAGAGAATTCTACTTGGGGGCCACTGCCCATGAGGAGGGATGGTGTAGGCTACCCTATGTCTCCCTCAGGAATACCCCAAGCCTCCCAGAACGAGAGCAGAGATTTTATCACCACATGCCTGGAGGGCCAAGGGTTTGGGTGTCTGGGTGCAACTGGTGCTCCTCCCTGCTCTGTAGAGTTGTTCATCTAGATCGTTGAACCCTGACAACTCCAGTGGCTGCCTTTGTTCAGATGAATTTTATTCAAGGCTCTCAGCTCTTCTCATTCGGCCAACCATGGTGCTGGACCAATCTTGCTTCAACTAAAACTTTAGACTTTATACTCCAAAAGAAGGATGCTCCGATCAAGACTGAGCCCGCTCCTGTCCACCCCCTTCTTCAGAAAGTCTTGCATCAGTAAAAGGATAAGGCACACCCACAACCACATTGAATTCCAGAGCACATGTCTGTTTCCGAACAGATGATCTGCTCATGCATAGGTCAGGTAACATGTAGATGGTGTACTTCTACAAGCAAAACTCTAATTAGCTTACAGCTTTTTACATGCTGAAAGAGGTTTGGTATGACATGACTGGAGCAACACCACTAAAATCTCACACACAAGACCCAAAACATCCCACATATGGCACACTTTAAACTCATACTGTACCAAACATGAACAAAAAATGGGTAGCCCTGTCAACCAACACTGCTTTGGAACTGGTTCATGACTATGAAGCACTATTCAATACAATGCAATACAGCACCCTCTCACTTGACGTCCTCTCTTTGTGACGACTGTAAGCTTGGACCAAGTAGTGCATTATAGCTACATCTTGCTTTCTGCAGCCTGCCGGCCAGTTTAGCCCTATGAGTGGGTATTTCTGCTATAATATCTGTTAATTCAACATGTCTAATAAAACAAAAAGAGTTTTTTTTAAAACAATTGAAGTAAGAAACAGCCAGGTTCAGTGCTGGTTTCCACACAGCTTCAACAGAGTAGCTTGTGCAAGGCACTCAAGAGAGGCTGAGAAAAAGATAAGCAGAATCACTGTATCATCCTCATTGAAGCTACCAAGTTGTAATGATCTTCCGTGTTGAAAATAATCCAGACCAGAAAGTGATAAAGATCTCCATTAGTAGCCATCTTGTATGGGGTGGCATGCCAACCACTGTCATCCATGGTGTTAAGGATGAGGCTTCTGATATCCCCCCCCATACAAAGCAGCACAGAGTGAGATGTAGTCAGTACTGGAGGGTGCCTTTGTAATGTCCCACAGGCAGTTTAGGACATGCCCTATTGGAAGTACTTGACTGTGTTTGCCAACCTGCTTCACCCCTTAAGGGCAAGCAGCATCATCACAAGAGTGACCTATAGGCAAGGTACAGCAAGACCTGCTTCCCACCACAAACCAGGTGATATGAAGTGGAACCTTGCAAAGGTACAGGGAAGATGGAGTGAACTGGGACAGTAATGCAGTGACTGCACTGTTTTAACTTTTTTTAATCATCACACCAGCCAGGGAACCCACTTGACCACTGACCTAAGTAATTACCAGATCATGATGGGTAGGTCTCATTGAGTTCTCAATGATCCTTGATTGACTACTCAGTGGATGACTTTTCTAAAATGCCTATTCTGGTGAACACACAAGTCACACAGGTGACTTGGCTTTTTCATGAATATGGTTACATTTAAGATTCATGGAAACTCTTTCAGGGATATGAGAAAGGATTCTATGTCAGAACCGGAGGCGAGGATTATGCTTTGACTTTCTTCCCTTTTTATTATAGCAGCCATTTTTGAAAACACATTTCTTTAACTTGGAAAAGCGAAAAAACTACCAGTCCCATGAGTCTCTGGGAGTGGTACAAAACAACAGCCAAGCACACAACATTGGTAGTCCATCTTAACATCCAATCAGGCTCCTCCCGCGTCAGTAATAGTCCTTCCTTCCTGATGAGTCTCCTTTTTCTTCGCTGCTCGCAGCCACAAGCTCAGTTGTTTTCCTCTTCTCCTGTATGTGTGCGTCAGCGAGCATTGAGAGTGTAATATACTTTGTTGGCATGTCTGCAGCGCCAGTGCTGATTTACAACGGCCGCGGGAAATCTTTGCGCTACTCTGCGGATGATAATTAGGTGTGGCTCTGCGGTGCGGTGAGGTCCTTTGCCCGCCAGGTGGTGCTGTAATCTCGGCGGCAGTCTGCACCCGCAATGCCCGATTCCTGGCAGTTTCATTTCTGACAGGATCGGAATCACGAGCCCGGTTGCAGCCTCACGCCAGGAGCCTTGGAGTCTGGAGGCTGACGCTCTGTCTCAGGGTTGGTATTGCATGCTCATAATGCCCTATGGGGTCTGTAATCAGTTTTGGGCCCACCAGCGTCATCATGAGAGAACACGCTCCCAGACCATTACCCGCATCACTAATGCACCAGGGGTGAGTGTTCCGGGGCACAGACCCTTATTGTGCGGCGCTGCCCACACCAAATCCTTTACTGTACCCTTAGTCCTTAATTAGCAGCCCTCTGACTTCCCATATTGCCCTGGCGAGGGCCATGTCACATTAGTGGCACTTGTCCTAGACACAGTTTTCCCCCAGGTAAAACGGCGCAATAACATTCCCCATGGAGACCTCAGGGGATGCCTATGAAGATACTTTGTTACGGGATGAAGCCACCTACTTACCTTTATCTCACGATCCCACGGAGGAGTTCCAAGAAACCCTCATGAAGATTTTGACACATGCGAAGGAGATGGCTTGGATTTCCGATAGAACTCTGGAATTCCTTTTTACACGGCATCCGCGACGCCCATCGATCTATATGCTTCCTAAATACATAAGTGTTTGAGAGACCCGCCTTTGAGACCTATAGTATCAGGTTGCGGATCGTTACATGAACCTTTAGGTCACAATCTTGATATGTTTCTACAGACCATTGTACAAGCTGGCGCCACTTACCTCCAGGACACCACGCACCTCCTGCAGCTTTTGCAGAAAATTGTATTACCAGCAACGTCAGAGATTTGGCTATGTACAGTTGACGAAACAGCCTTATATACATCCATTCCACATTCAGAGGGAATTGAAGCAGTAGAGTGGGCTCTTTTGCGCCAAGAAGAGATGCAAGCCAATAAAATATTCCTACTGGAGCTATTGCAATTTTTTCTATTTCACAGTTACTTCCAATGGAAACAGAAATATTATCTTCAGACTAACGGGACCTCAATGGGTTTTTCAAGAGCACCCAGCTACGCAAACATTTTTATGATGCAGTTTGAACTTCAGCACATTCTATCTGATGCCAGGTGGTCCGATCATCTCATCCTGTACAGAAGATATATAGATGACATACTTATTGTTTGGCAAGGTACTCAACATGACCTCATAGAGAATTTGACACGACTCAACACCAGACACCCACAAATTCAGTTTACTTACAATATGGACCGTTGTCATATTGCTTACTTGGACGTCAACATTGAAGTGGATGGAACAGTCATCAAGACCCCCATGTTCAAGAAATCAACTGATCGCAATAATTCACTGCTTTACACTAGTTTCCACCCACCATCACTCAAATGTCACCTTCCTTACTCACAGTTCCTTCGGGTCAAACGCATCACTTCTGACATGACCAAATTGGAAACCTCAATGAAAGACACAAGAAAGAGATTTCTGGCCCGTGAATACCCAGTTGAGATCGTTGATGAGGCTGAAAAACGCACACAGAAACTTAACAGAGAGACTCTGTTGAAACAGAATAAACAACCATCCAATAGAGAAGTGTTTGTATCTACCTATTCCACCTCATCAACTGCCATAAAACAAGTGATTTTAAAACGTTGGGAACTACTACAGTCCGAACCAGATTTTCGAGGTATTTTCTCGGAACCCCCTATTTTTGCATATAGGAGATCACGCAATTTGAGAGATCTCTTATCAAAGCTGCAACCTGATGAAAAAGTGATGCATAAGGGCATGCGTAAATGCTTCAACTGCTCCCATTGTAATAATGTTCTAGTTGGTGACTGCATATCTCACCCCTGGTCTGGAAAAAGCATTAAGTTACATTTCACTGCAGATTGCAATAGCAATTTTGTTATCTACATGATTCGAAGCCTGTGTGGAATGTACTATGTAGGGAAGACCGAGAGGTCTTTACGCACTCGCATCACGGAACATACGAGTCGCATAAGAACCAAAACCACCACTTCTCCTCTTGCGGCTCACTGGCATGAATACCATCATACGATAGCTCAACTACGCTTTTCTATTCTAGAAGTAGTTAGGGTACATGCAGATAGGGATATGTCCAAATATTTGTCTCAGCGTGAAATGTATTGGATACGTTTCTTGGACACTCTCACGCCTAAAGGTTTGAATGGCAAGCTCAAATTTTCCTGTTTCTTATAATGCTGTCTCGCATTACACTGTTTCTCATACATGCCACTTTTCTTGCTCATCACCATCTTTGCATTCTTGGGTGTAAAAACACACTTTTGACTTTAGCTCGATGTTTGTTAATTACCAGTGTCATACTGTTTGTAATCTTATTCTGCATATGTTAATCAATTAATTTTTTGGAATGGGGCTTCCATAAGTTTATGGAGCCTTGATTATTGTATTGTATTTCAATGTTTTTTTACTGTTTTTTATGCTTAGATTGTGTCAGATAATTTGTTTCTGCTTCAAAAGCACACGCATGATACTGATGGTCCACATTTTACATATGTACATATGTACAGTTGTTATTACTGTACATCTGTTATGATGTCTCCTACATTAGTGACAGGAGCAATGGTCATGCCACTGTTATTTTCCATTTGTCGTTCATTTATGATTCTCTGCGTTAGCACACCCACGACATTGGGGGGGTGGGGTTTGCATTTGTCAAAATTCTGCCAGTGACAATTACCACAGCTTTATTTTGGTCTCAACTGTTAGCTCCATTACTTACTCATTAATTACTTTTGTATTTGTGGCCCTAGCTTCATATCTGTCATTGTATATTTCAACATTATTATCGTTGTCCTTGCATGATTTAATCCTTTGAACTTATTGCTTACACTGGAATCTGTTCCTTTTTTCATTTCCATACTGGTTCTCTTTTGAGTTCACGCGGGCTACTCTGCTCCTTTAATCAAGAGCGGACAGCTTTACGTTTGTGTTAAATTTCTGGCGAGCACGTTCACACGCATGCGTAAGCTTCAGTTATGGCGTTTGTATACTCGAGACGGCCGTAGGAACCTCGTCTTCTCACTGCATGTCTACACTGCCTATGACACTACCCGACTTCATATTTTGGTGAGTTATGGTATTTGAGTGCTTGACACTTTTGGCTCTATGCCTTTGGTGTACTAGTATAGTAACTTGATTTTATGTTGATACAGAGATGTGGCATCATCTTCCGCTTTTCGTTTGGGTCCACGGCGTGTTCGGCTCACCCTTTATAGATAAAGTTTTCAACAACCTGGTCTGGTACTTACAACCACAGTTTACGCCGGTGAGTTATTTTACGTAGCACAGTTGGTGATTCAGTTAGAATCAAGTGGGCTCCTTGTATATTTATACTTTGTTCGCTTCATTTACAGCACTATCCTCTGGGTTAGTGTCCGGTGTACATGATTTTACGTTGTGCTGGTTGCAGGTTTCAGGTAAATAACTCACCACGTGTTAATCACTGGGGACACGATTGGGTTGCGTTTCACATTTTATTCGCAATTGCACGTTACTCTCTGAGCACACGCCTTCACTTAGGAATAATCTCTGGACGGCACGTTTGTTCGCTCTTTGCTTCACCTGCGTTATTTGTATATATGTTTAACTTGCTGTGCGCACAGTACCTGTTAATGGGCATAAATACGCTTTGACGTTGGCGAGCCAAGATGGTGGTCGCACTTTAAGAGTGCTCTCGGACCCCTCCGCCATCCGCCCGTAATCCTGCCCTTACCCGAGCCATCTGGGTCTGATTGCTGCAATCCACTTACCGCTGCATCTCCGGCGATACCGTGGATGTCCAGAACCTCAGGTTTAGGTGCCCCGCTGCGGAGTTCTGGCTGGCCGTGCCTCGCGGCCAAGATGGCGACTTCGTCCTCTTGATTGCAGCCTGGGCAGATACCGGGGTGCTCTGCCCAGCTTCACATCGGATGCTGCGGTGCCCGGGGGAGCCTGCTGAACTGGGGAGGCGTTCGCCCCCTCGCCTCTTGGTCTCCCGGCTGTCGCAGTGAGGGGCGGACCCGCTATGAGGTGATCCAGCGACCTGTTCCGTGGACCGAGCTCCCCGCCTGTCTTGTCGGCCTTCACCCTGCGGCCTGCTGCGGCTTCGGCTGTCGTCTCGGACAGCGGAGGGGGCGTGATCGCTGCCTCTTCAGCATCGGGCGGCCTTGATGACCCTGTGGCCTGGCCCGCGACGGTGCTTATAGCCTGCGCCCTTGCTCTGCTGGTCCCGGTCGGGGATGGGGGTGCGGCCGGTCTGTCTTGGGGCAGCGGACTTCTCTTTGGGCGCATTCCGGTAGGTGCCTTGCTTGCCCCCCCCCCCCTTCGGCTGCCGCATCGGGCAGCGGGGAGACTGGTAGGCGGTGCTTACTCCCCCCCCCCGGGCGACGAGTGGCCGTGATCGGCAGGGGGCCTGATTCCAGGATATCGTAAATGGGGCCTCCCGGCTGAGGACTTGTCTCGGGGCTGCCGACCTGCGAGGATTTCTGTGTTTCTCCTCCTGACTCCTTGCTCCTTTGGCGGCCTAGTCCGCGCTTCGGGCCTGACCTCGCCTGGTGGCGCGGCCGTGAGATCGGCTGCCATATCGGGCAGCAAGGTCCGACACACAGCGGCTGCCACCTACGCGAGGATCTGCGGGTGGGTGGGCCCCTGGCGGCCTGGCCTGATGTGCCTGGCACCGCGAGTCTTGCCAACGGCGACCCCCTGGCGGCCCTGGGGCCTGGATCAGCGTTGCCTGCGCCGTGGGCCATCATCGGCGGTGCAGGTGGCGGGAGGCAGTGATCTCCTGTTGCCTCCGAGGCCTGGACTGTTTTCGCCAGTGCTGCGGACCCCCATCGGGATGCGGCCTGCTGGGGCGGCGTTCCCCTGCTGAGCCTGGTCTGGAGGCACCGCGGATCCACGCCTGCCGAGCGGATCGCTGGAGGTGGTGTCTCCCTGTTGCCCCCCGGGACCCAGACGGATACCACCAGCGCTGTGGACCCCCACCAGCTGTGTGGCCCACTGGGGGAAGAGGTTTCTTGTCACCTACGGGGCCCAGGAAGGTAAGGAGTGGGGGTGCTGTGGCATCTGGTTCTGAGGTGGGGACTCGGCCGTCGGTCGGGCAGCAGGCGGGGTGAGGGGGGGCCCCCTGGTTGGCGTGGCTCCTCTTCCCCCCCACCTCCTCCTTCCCCCCACTCCCCACACGCCTCCGGGGACCTGCGGCTGAGGTGAGCCATCCCCTCCTGCGTGGTGGTGTGGCGGCGTGACCTGCTGGGACTCCCTCTCTGGCCCGGGGTGTGGGCAGAGGTGCTTCGGCCGCCATTTTGGGTGGCGGTGATCTTCTGAGGGGTGTACCTGGGGGGTTATTGTTGTGGCTTCGCGAGGCTGGACTTAAGTGGCCCTCTAATCCTCTCCTTGGGCCTGTCCTGGGTCATCGGTCACTAATAAATCCCGGGGGACATCTGCCCACATCGACCCTCCGGTCCGTGACCTGCTGCTGCCCCGGACCTCTATGTCCAATCTGGGTGGACGCCCCGGTGGAGCGCTCCGTGGCCCTGGCGGAAGGGGTCCCGCACACGGCCCTGGCTTAAGACCCTTCTCCTTCTTTCTCCCTCTCCGTTAGCCGCACATTTTGGGACGCAGGTTGGTCCGTGCCAAGTCTACGCGCCGGATGCTGACACCTGCCGACCCCTGGTCTGCCTGAGTTGCTTTGTCAACCTCCTACTGTGGGGTCCAGTTGTGGAGACTGTGGGAACCCGAGACTCCCCGGGGTCCACCATGGGCAGAACGGATAGGTCGGCAAAGTCTCCGGCCACACAGATAAAAATGGACCGCTTCACCACCTCGGAGGCGGTGGCAACTGGGGGTGTGGCTGAACAGGAAGCCCCTCCGTCCGCGGATTTGGCCGCCATCCTGCAGGCCTTCCACGCATCCCAGACCTCGGTGGAGGGCAAGATCGCAGAAGTGCGAGTAGATATGACTCTCATCCGGCAGGACCTCCGCAATGCAACTGCCCGGATTAAAGAGACTGAAACCCGGATCTCCACGGTGGAGGATGACGTCCAGCAACTTAAGGGGCAGGTGGCCCGTCTTCAGTCGCACACTCAGGAATTGCATCGTCGGGCGGAGGACGCCGAAAACAGGTCCCGACGCAACAACCTCCGCCTGGTGGGCTTCCCGGAGGGGGTGGAACAGGGCCGCGCAGTGGACTTTCTAGAGAAGTGGCTGAAGTCTTGGGTCCCGGGGGATCTCTCTCTCTTGGTTCGCGATTGAGCGGGCCCATCGGTCCCTGGCCCCCAGGCCGGTGCCGGGTGCACCTCCCCGCCCGATCATCATGCGGATCCTTAACTTCAAAGACCGTGACGTCATCCTGTCTGAGGCCCGTAAGCAGCAGCGGCTCCACCATGAAAACTCTGCCATCATGATCTTCCCAGATTACACGCGCGAGGTCCAGGGCCAGCGCCGCTCTTTTGGGGAGGTCAAGCAAAAGTTGAGGGCACTCAATATTCAGTATCGGCTCCTCTTCCCGGCTCGCCTGCGAGTGGTGTTCGCAAACAAGACATTGATCTTCGACAACCCGACGGAGGCCTGGGCATGGGCAACAGAGGAGCGCCCTCTGCGGGCTGAGGTCCGTACCATGGGCCTGGGGGGAGCGGAGGGCGGACTTGGCCGTCTCTCTCCCTTTGCTCCTCCGCCTCAACGTAATCGATCCCGCAGGCGCCGTGGGCGGAGAAGGGCCCGCTCGGATTCCCCACCGGGCCGCTCGCAGCAGTCAGTCATGCTCGCCGGGGGTCCCTCGACTGGGAGGCGCTCGGGCTCCTCCGATCGCCTGGAGGGCGGAGGTGCTTCGCCCCGGTCCTCAGTGATTGACCTCCCGGACACGGACCTCTCAAGTAGCCCGATGCTCCTGAAGGACCCAGCTTGAGCCGGTCTCTGCCCGCCGGGCCTGGCTCCGCGCCCGGAGACAGCGCTCTAGCTCAGAACATCTCTTACTTTCCCGATGGACTCATATACAAGCATCCGAACACGAGGAGGGGTCCTCCACGCTTCCCCATTCCCAAGCGTTGTAGTTTGGTTGTTTACGCATTGTAATTTGGTATTGTTGACTAGGGGGTCGACAGATGCTTCCGTTCCTGAAGTGTAGGGTGGGGGTGGGGGAAGGGGTTATGTTGGAAAGGTTCTTTTCCCTATGTTGTTATTTTTGTTGTGGTTTTTTGTTTCAGCTATCACGGAATGACACAAGCTACCTTTCTTAGGGTAAGACATGCCCTTATAGCAAGCGAATGCACACATCACTGCGGGTTCCCACACGCATCTACCTACCCCTACCCACGTCCTAGACCAGGTAACACCTACCATGACCGCTAATACTGCGCCTAGGGCGTCTCTCCACGTGCTGTCGTGGAACGTCAACGGCTTGCTGGACCAGCACAAACGCACGGCGGTTCTACGATATGCGCAGCGTCTCCACATAGATATTCTGCTGCTCCAGGAAACGTTTCTCCTGGGTAATTGCTGCCCCTTCTTGGCTCGCTATGGATACGATAGAGTATGGCACTCTGGCTTCTCCAGTGGCTCACGAGGGGTGGCCATCCTTCTGAGGCGCACCTTGCCCTTCGTCCTTTCCCAAGTGTTTCATGATCCCCAAGGGTCCTCTGTGACAGTTAGTGGGTCGCTGGCTGGCTCCCCTCTCAATATCATGTCTGTATACGCCCCTCCCTCGATGCTCACGTCCACACTTACGCATACTGCTGCCCTGTTGAATAATATGCCCATGGGCAACACGGTTGTGGCGGGTGACTTTAATGCAGTTTTAGCACCGGCCCTTGACACAACGGGTCCTCCCTCCGCTGCCCGTAAGGCGCGCGCGAAACAGCTGAAGAATTGGTCCGAATCCCTGGGACTCTGCGATGCGTGGCGCACATGGCACCCCCACACCACTCAATTCACACATACATCTGCGGCCCACCACACACAGGCGCGCATAGATGCGATCTTTGTTCCCGCGCCTGACTGTTCTCAGATTCTGGATGTCCGCATTCTGCCTAGAGGCATTTCCGACCACTCTCCAATACTCCTTAGCACAGGGGCTCCCCCTCCCTCGGCCCGCCAAACATGGAGGATGAATGCCTGGTTTCTCCAAGATAAAGTCTTTAAAAAAGTGGTGGGGACTGAGCTTCAACATTACTTTGCTACTAATGGTGGTTCTGTAGCCTCCCCGGGTATCCTATGGGAGGCAGGGAAGGCGACCATACGGGGTGTTGCTAAAGGGCAGCTTAAGATCCAGCGACAAGCGCAACTGCGTGAGATCTCCTCCAAGGAAGCGCAGGCGCTCCGCTTGGAACAGCTACTAGCCACATCAGATGATGCCGCCCAGGCCCGACAACTTGCCCACCTTCGGGATGATATTAGACAGCTATCCCTAGATGCTGCTAAGCTCCTTTGGAGGTCTTCGGTGGCGAGGATTTATGGCTGGGGGGACAAGAATGGCACGATCCTGCATAGGCTGGCCACATACCCCAGGGCGAACCGTATTATCCCGGAGGTGGTGGACGGGGCTGGTGCGGTGCACCGTGCCCCTATGGCGATGGCCAACACCTTCGCTGCCTACTACCGGAGACTGTACACGGTGCACACCCCGGGCTGTCACTCTCAGCCCTCCTTGAACGGGGTGGGGTGCGTCGCCCTAGGTTAGATATGGCCGCTCAGAAGGACCTAGGAGCGCCCCATTTCACGGAAAGAGATCAAAGAAGCGCTCACCCTCACCGCCTCTGGTAGGACCCCGGGCCCCGATGGCCTTCCTCAGGAGTATTATGTGGCATACCGAGACACTCTAATGCCCCACCTGGCCAGCTTATTTCATGAAGCTGTAGAGAAAGGTTCCTTCCCTCCGGAAACGGATATAGCCACCATTGCGGTTCTCCCGAAATCCCAGCCTCCCTCCCGTGGATGTGCGGACTATCGTCCCATCTCCCTCCTCAATACCGAAATTAAGCTGTATGCCACCATTCTGGCTCAGCGATTGAAACCCTACTTAACCCTGCTGGTCCACCCAGACCAATGTGGGTTCATGCCTCAGCGTGGGACTCGCCACTGCCTCCGGAGGCTGCAGCTGGCTCTAGCCCACCGGCAAATGCCCACCCCGTACTTAGCACTCCTGTCCGTGGACTTCGAAAAAGCATTTGATTCGGTGGACTGGACATATTTGCAGGACGTGCTGGCCGAGATGGGGTTTGGGCCCCAATTCAGATCTCTGGTTCGTGTCCTTTATGCCCACCCGAGAGCCCGAGTGCTGGTCAACGGGGTGCTATCAGAGGCCTTTCCCATTGCTAGGGGCACTAGGCAGGGGTGCCCCCTCTCCCCATTGTTATTCGCCCTGGCGATGGAGCCCTTGGCTTTCCTAATACGGGCCGAGGACCGCATTCGTGGCTGGGAGTGGCCTAATACCGAAACGGACAAGATCGCACTATATGCGGATGACGTCCTGGTCTTCCTGGCGGAACCAGCCTCCTCCGGGCCATACTGCCTCCAGATCTTACATTCCTTTGAGCAGGCCTCCGGTCTGCGGCTAAACCCTGGGAAATCTGTTCTGGTCCCCCTGCATCTCTCTAGGGAATGCTACGAGTGGCAATCCAACATACCACTTCGGCGACAATCCTTTAAATATTTGGGGATATGGATTACTCTCCTTCCCGAACTGGGCTGGTCTCTCAATGTAGCCCCGTTGGTTAAGAAGGCCAAGGAAGACCTCCATAAATGGAAAGCGCTGCCTTTGAACCCCATGGGGAGGGTGGCACTGTTTAAAATGATGATCCTCCCCAGATTTCTTTATGTTCTCCAAAATACTCCCTTCTGCTTTACCAGGTCTTGGTTCCGGGAAATGGACAGTCTGACTACCAAGTTTCTCTGGAACGGGGGAGGGCGCGCCTGGCTCTGTCTGCATGCCGGATTCCCTCCTTCGATGGGGGTATGGGGATGACTCATTTATACCTTTATTTTCTGGCTGTGCGTCTTCTGGTGGTCCACGACTGGTTCAATGGGGGCTGGTCTGACCCGGCCTATAGGCTTGAGTTGAGCGAACTAGGTCTAACTAAAATCCAGGCCTTGTTGTACGGGGGGCCCATTCCGTCCCGATTGCCTGAGGTGACCCGCTCCGTGTTATTGGCCTGGCGGGCCTCGTTGCGTCATACCGGATGGACGCGTAAGTTGACCCAATGTACACCCCTCTGGCATGGGGCTTGGCTCCGGGAGGTTAGCGGTTTACGGGGATTTACAACTTGGGACCTCATTGGCATCTCTCAGTTAGGGGATGTATGGGCTAAAGGCCATATGCTTTCCTTCCAAGAGCTCCAAACCCGATACTCCTTGCATTCGTCCCAATTTTATAAATATCTGCAGATGAGACACGCCCTTCATATGCACATCCTGGACGATACGAGGCTCCCTGAACACAGCCCCACTGAGGCCCAGACAATGATGGGAGACTTAGGTAAAGGGGGCGTCTCCCGCATTTATCGCACTTTAGTTAACAACACCCCCACCTCCTTAGATAAGTTGAGGGAACAGTGGGTGGAGTGGGTGGGCCCCCTCGATGAAATGGATTGGCGCAATGCTCTTATGGCCCCCAGGACAGTCACCGTCTCCGCCAAACTTAAGCTGATTCAGCTCTACTACCTACATGCTGCGTATCTCACTCCCCTCGCCTTTTCCGAGCAGGCTTGCGCCCGGATGCGTCATGTGCGAGATGTGCTCATGCCACAGCTGACTTCCTCCACATGGTTTGGTTGTGCCCCCGTTTGGAGCACTTCTGGAGGTCTATTGAGGTAGAACTTACAGAGGTGTTGGGTTGGGAGGTTCCGCATGAGCCACGTCATTCACTATTGGGGATCACGGATGGGCTGGATGGGTCCAGGAATGAAAAGTTATTTTTTAACACAGCTATGATTGTGGCCAAGCGGGACATAGCGGCGGCTTGGAAAAGCCCTGATCCACCTGACCTGGGGAGGTGGCGTAGGGGGTGGACTGGTGCGCGACCCAGGAAAAAGCCCTTTACATGGCCAAGGGGTGCGGCAAAAGTATCGTAAAGTGTGGGGGAAGTGGTTGGGTAATGTGGAGGGTTTTGAGTAACCAGATTCCATACCTTCTCTGTGTAAGTCTTTTGGGGTTCGTGACCGTGGGATGCATTGCTTACAGGAATGTACTTGACTCAATGATTTCCGTGTATCTGCTGATTTGTTTCACGGGTTTGAAACAATAAAATTTGGTTATCAAAAAAAAAATACGCTTTGACTCTTATTGACTTGACCGTCCTTTACTTTCTTCTACTCTTTGTCCGTTCCTTTTCTTTTTTGGGACATATCACTATGCAACATTCTTTCTCGAGCCGGAGTTGAAATGTGTTTGGTACACTCATCATGGTGACTTTTTCACTGTACCTCTCGGATACGCACTTAACTATGTCATTTGATTGTAAATAATTTTTTTGAGAATGCACTTATTTACAATGCAGTTATTTTGGTTGTAGATTCCCCTGATAAAGGGCAGCATTTTATGCCCGAAATGCATTGGGATTTGATTGTTACTCGTGGGATTCATGTGCTTGCTGTTCTACGTATTTGAAAGAAATATCCCTCGCGACCTTTACAAGCCTGTCTTCAATTAAAAAATTATTTTGAACTACTGTTGGTGTTTCTACAGAGCACTTCTTCTATGGACTCCTTTTACTTGTGAATGTGTTGATTTTGATCATTTGATTTATGACAATCGATTACTTGTACGTTACATTGGTGAATACTCTTTTGAGTGCTTTTTGGTAGTGCACATAGAGTCTACGACTTTTGTCCTAGTTTTTTCATTATGAAGATACTTTGCATACCTGCCTTGGGATGATGATTTTTATAATGCCGTTAACGCCTCCATGTACCAGGCAGTAGACGAAGCCATGGGCCCCATGGAAGAGTGCCTTGCGCAGCTCAACACACACGAATGCGCCAAGAGACCCCAAGCAGCGCCAGATGCGCCAGGTCCTTCCTCTGCATTCCCAGCACTGCTGGATGCAGATTCCCTGCTGGCGAAACGTCCTTGAGAGGAAGGTGTGGACCTAGATGCCTTCGTCTGGCTAAAAGAAGCCTTTATGGCCCAGAGCCTGCCTGCCCTACCTCCTCCACAATTGGAAGCACTGCAGGAATCCCCAGCCCCTCTCCCTTATCCACAAATTGATGAGTTACCCTCTGATGAGGAAGTAGGGTCCTCCAGACAGTGGCGCCTCCCCTCCTCCCAGCGAAGCACCCCCTGCAGCAGGGTCAGACATGCTGGATCCTGATCAGATCCTTAACCCACGGTCAGCTGAGTGGGTCCACTGTGATAAGGTGGCGCAATATGTGGCCAACCGCCTCCGCAGACCACTAGATAAGGAGACTCGTAGCTGTCTGAGAATAGAGTGTCCACTGCCCAATTTAGAAGGGAAGGTCGCCCTAACCCCCGAAATAGACTCTAGGATGGCCACCTTCCTAGCAAAATGATAAAAGACCCAAAAAAGGGCACAGACCAATATTGGAAAGCTTGCCAGGACAAGCTTTTAGACACCATCTGCCCATTGACCAAGATCCTGGACATGGCACAGGATGCCAAGACTTCAGGTTCCATGATCTCACTGGAGGTGCTTTCAGGATGGGTTCAGGTGGCGGTTATCTTTCTAGGTTACGCCAACTGTGCACTGTCTATCTAACACCGACGTTCACTGCTGATCAAGGTGGACCCGAAACTTGGGGACCTCGCCACTTCCAAGGCAGGTGCGGTTGCCCAAGGGGGACTCATTGGGGAAGTCTTTCTTAAGGAGCCAGGAAAGTTCACTTCCTTAGACAAGGTGCAGACATCTATAAAGCCGGTGTTTCCATCCCAGCTTTTCCAAGGAGCCGGCCTGGTTTCATCCCAACCCTTCTCCAGAGGGCAAAGCTCCAGGCGAGGCTATTACCAAGATGAATCCCGCTTGGCAAACTTTTACCCCACCAGAAGCCAGCGCTTCAGAGGCAGAGGCTCCAAAGGACAACCCAACCCAGCCAATTCCAGTGAGTGTTCACCTTTCTTCTTTGTCACAAGTGGGGGGAAGACTAGCGTCTTTCATCGACGCCTGGGGGGAGATCCCAAAGGACGCTTGGGTCCTACCAACTGCTCAAGGGTTCCAGATAGAGTTTTATGGTACCATTTTTCAGGCGAATGTACCTCGTCCAATCCAATTCTCTTCAATAGAAGCCGTTCTGATTGGTCCACGCTTTGTTGACCAAATGGGTTATTCAAACAACGACCATTCACCCCCACGGCTATGTCAGCAACCTTTTTCTAGTGGACAAGTCCGATGAGGCTCAACGCCCAGTGATAAACTTACGAGAGTTCAACGAATGGCTAATGTACCGGCATTTCAATTGGATGGCTCGCCTAGATCTCAAGGACGCCTATCTGACAGTCCCCATCTTTCCACCTCACAGGCGGTTCCTTCAGTTTATTTGGCGTCAACAGGCTTTCAAGTTTTCAAGCCTTCCCTTCGGACTCTCCTATGCCCATTAGTGTTTCACCAAGGTCCTCAGACCCATGATGGCACACCTTCGGGCAGTGGGATACGTCTCATTATCCATTTGGATGACATGCTCCTCATGACCCAGTGTCCCCATCAGCTGTCAGCCCCGTTGCAGACCGCAGTAGATCTCATGGAAAGCCTGGGGTTCTTGATCAACGAATCAAAGTCCTTTCTGATTCCCTCCCAAAAAGCAACCTTCTTGGGTTTCACAAGAGACTCCACCCCCTCTACCCTCAGTATACCGCCTCGAAAGATTACAAAAATCAGGCACAAACTACGGCGAACCCTGGCGAAACCTCAGACTTTGTTGCGACAGATTGCCCACCTAGTGGGGCTTCTGTCCTCTTCGATTCAGGCCCTCTTTCCGGGCCCTTGGCACTATCGGGCCCTACAGCAACTTAAGGCATCACACATTCGCAGAGGCCTTACCTACTCTCAAATGATCTCCATCACAGCCGAAGTTCGGAAAGGAAATTTCCTGGTGGCTCTCACACATGGAAGCATGGAATAGGAGAGCGATCTTTGGCTCGGCGCTGGACCTCGTGATAGAGTCAGACGCCAGCAGGTCCGGATGGGGCACACAATGTGGCGAGTTCACTACAGGGGGTTGTGGTCTCCTCAGGAGCAGTCCTTGCACATCAACTGTTTGGAGCTCCTGGCCGGCTCGTTCGCAATCCAATGTTGGACAAAAGACAGGGCCCAATCTTGCGTTCTGCTCAAGATGAACAATGTCTCAGCCATCAGATACATCAACCATCTGGGGGGCACGCCCTCCAAAGTCCTCTCGGACCTTGCAACCAGCTTTTGGCAATACTGCCTGGACCATCAGGTAACAATGGAGTACCTTCCGGGTCAGGCGAATCAGGTGGCAGACTGGCACTCCCGCCACTTATGAGACTCCAGTATGAGGAAGCTTGACCCAAGGGTGTTCACGGAGCTGCAGAACAGGTGGGGTCCATTTTCAGTAGATCTGTTCGCATCCCGGCTGGACCATTAGCTGCCCAGATTCTTCAGCTGGAGGCTGGACCCACAAGCAGTGGCAACGGATGCCTTTATACAGGAGTGGGCTCCGGAGCAGGGTTATGTGTTTCCCCCGTTCACAATGATCACGCGGGCTTCTGCACAGATCTGACGACAGTGAGCAGATGTGGTAATTATTACACCATTGTGGAGATCGCAAGTATGCTTTCCGGTTCTTCTGGAACTTTTCCTGGGATTCTCCAATCTGATTTTCCCAGTTTCCTCACCACCTTCTCAATCCAAATCAGCTTCCTCACCAATAGGGCTCCCTGACCCTGATGGCTTGTAGGATTACAGGGGATGCTGGTCGGTTCCAGGACTTTCACGACAGGCTGAAGAACTAGTATCCAAGGCATGGGCGGATAGTACCGTCAAGAGGTACAAGTCAGCTTAGACTCGATAGACACGTTGGTGTCTACGAAGGGGTATGGATCCCTTGGCATTCAGGGTTTTAGATTTCCTAGAAAGCCTGGCAACCGAAGGGTTGGTATACCGGTCCATTAACACCTTCCGCTCTGCTATCTCAGCAGGTCACATCCCAGTGGAGGGCGCACTGATAGGGGAGCATCCTTTCGTGTGCAGGCTCCTGAGAGGAATCTGGTTATCCCTCCCTCCGGCTCCACTGTATTCAGTGCCATGGGATGTTAAATCAGGTGCTAAATATATTTTTTGTCCTGGCAACCAAACAGGTACCTATCCCGTAAAGAGCTTTACACCAAACTGGTAATGCTACTATGCCTCATTTCCTGTAGAAGAGCTCTTGATATTATAGGCTAGACATTTTCCCCCCTGGGGTATCATTCACCATTTGTAGACAGACGAAGTCGAATACAAGGACCATCCTGTACCCAGCCTTTCCAGACTCCCCAATGTTGTGTGTTGAGCATTGCCTTAAGGCTTATGAGGAAATGTCTGAAGAATTCAGACCCCCCCAGAGAGATGCAGATCCTTATTGCTCTCAAGAAACTGTATGAGGAAGTGTCTTCTACCACAATTACACGATGGGTGCGTTGGGTGATGCAAGAAGCAGGCATCTATCTGACCGCCTTCGGGGTACATTCTGCCAGAGGAGCGACGGCTTCCAAAGCTTCCTCGCTGGGAGCGAGATTGGAGGACATTGTGAATGCGGTGGACTGCTCCTCAGACTCTTTGTTCAAAAGGTTTTACTTCAAGCCGGTGCTGAATATGGCTCAGTGGTGATAAGCAAGCTTTGAACCAGCATTATCCTCGCCTCCGGCCCTGACATAGAAGGAAAATTGTTCCTAACTATCGTGTAGGAAAGTTTCAATTCTATTAAGGATGTGCATGCTAGGATTATCCCACCCGGCGAGACGTTTTCTCTGCAGGGATCCCATCCTATGGAGTAAGTAAACTGTTTTTCGAGACAAGTAAATTGTAAGAATATTATGGTAATTAAGAAACCCTGGTAGCAATGTTCTTCAGGGAGGAAATGTACTGTGTATTTACACAAAGGATAAGTCCCATACTGATTCCTTTCTTTGATCATAGGATCGGTTGGGAACAAGCAAGACCAGCGAAGAGGTTGCTGAGGCTTGACTTGCGCGACGAAAGGGGAGGCTCAGCAGGAAGGAAGGACTATTACGGATGCGGGAGGAGCCTGATTGGATGTTAAGATGGGCTACCATTGTTACGTGATTGGTTGTTGTTTTATACCACTTCCAGAGATTCATTGGACTGGTAGTTTTTGCTTTTCCAAGGTAAAGAAATGTGTTGCTATTATAAAAAGTGAAGAGAGTTAAGGCATAATCCTCGTCTCCGCGTCCTTCATAGAATTTAAACTGTCCTATACGATAGTTAGGAACAATTTTCAATACAGGTGACCCTACTACCTGGCTAAGTAGGCCAGGTGTAAAGCTATCCTTATTTAAAAAAAAGATAAGATGTCCTTCCTGATTTCCAAACACATTCCTGTCAGATAAGTTGCGATGAGTTGTAAACGTAAATGGCCTTTAGTCAACACATACAGTTTCTTCACAGAATCCCACAAAATCTGTGATGTCCCCACCTCATTTAAAGGTGAAGGAACCACCAGGTTTCCAACAGCAAAGCCTTAGCTGGCTCCGCTACCAGAAACCTGTGACTGGGCAGTCTATTAACCACTGGGCTACAAAGTCAATGTGCCATAGGCTTGCAAGGCCTATATGCCAGGCCACAGGGCTACCAGGTCATTGCTTGGCATGGCAATCCAGGAGGGAAAAATGTTCAATGACCATAAGGTCAGGGAAGAAAAAAAATAATCACTGCACCTCAGGACTAATTTATTTCTGTATTTAAAAAACAAGCTCCTGTTTTGGTAGCAGACTAGAATTGGAGTCACAACGAAACAGTGCTCCAGCTATGTTGGCAAAACGGTCTCTGCTAAGCCAATGGAATTCTAGAGAAGGAGTGCGTGGTACTTCAGTGGGATGAAATGAAAGCTTCTGCCACACCAGTGGAATGACTTTCAACACTTTGTGGACAGAGGAATAATAGATAATGGATAGGATAATGTTGTACTATATATGCCTAATGATGGTGGTAGTATGAACGCTACTTTCATTTTTGAAGATGGTTGCGTCTCTCCAAAACTATGAAATTATGCAGAGTTCACTAAAAGAAACAGAAATTCTGTAAAATGAACTGGGTCTAACAGAGGATTCGACTGGTTTTTTACCAAACCCAAACTTTCCAGAAGATTAGTTACTGTTTCTACGTGGGAAAGCAGAAGAGACCTGTTCTAGGCCATAATGTCTAGATATACTAACATACTGACTACTTAAGATCAAAGATCTATAAGCATGTTTAAGTAGGTTGGTAAAACACCAAGTGTCAGAAGATACCCCAAAAGGTAGAGCTGCAAAGTAATAGACATTGTCATGCCATCTTTTAGCTCCACGCAGACCATTCAGTCTAGTGGTTGTAAACAATCTCTGAGATGGATAACGGTTTCCATCTTTAAATGTTGATAATGAACACATTTGATCATCAAATGAAGAGTGATAACTTGATGTAACTTTTTCTTATTTACCAAGCAGATATTGCTGAGGAAACTTGTTGGGTCTGGAGAAGCAGGTTCTAAAGCTCCTTTGGAGAGAAAATCTTTAATTTCTTCATGAATTCAAACTTGGTTTGAGAAAAATAAACAGAGTTTAAAAATAGCTTAGACAGGGTGAACAAAAGATGTTATTTTATACTCCACCACTGTTTGCAAGACCCAAGGGTCTATTGTAATAGGAGTCAGAACTTTAGAAATAGATAGATACACCCAACCCCTAAGGTAAGAGGAATTGGCTTAACACTTATTGTTGATGGAGGCTCTGAATTAACCCCTGGAGAACGGCGGATGAAAACCTTTTCGCCAATGTGGATAGAAGGTGGGTCTTGTGTAATGATAAGCATATTGTTCTCTATAGTTGGAAAATTGGGACTGATTATCTGGGAACGACTGGCAGAATTGCACTCTTTTGGCACATTGGACTTTGGCAATAGAAATAGAAATATTTACGTATTTATAAATGTCTTTTAGGAAATGTTCTTGAAATAAGAAGCACTGAGCAGAAGAAACTGGTTCCAATGAGACAAATTAAGATAGTTTATGGTACATTTTTATAAACCTTTGTGACATTCAAATCTCTATTGCCAATACAACAAATGACCGTTTCTATTGAGTTTGATAAACCTGAAGGGTCTATAGTTGAGGCTCCTTCTTTCGCCTGTTTGGCCATTTAAAACATCTTAGTTACCAAACCCACTGCATCTAGTAACTTATCTTGATACTACGAGAGGAGGAATTGTTTTACTTTGTGGACAATAAGGATAAACAGAATTAGATAAATGACAACAGTAAACCAAAACAAGACAATAACATTTTGAAAGGTGAATGTGCTTCCAAATCTATATGGCTGTATAAGTGGTAACCCATAGGTCTTTGCTAATTTAGATACCATCCATCAATGACTAATGTAATTGCACTTTCTCCTGTTGGTCTGGGATTAGTTTGGCCTTCTGAGAAAGTGGATTTACCTATATTTGTGCCTATTTAGATCTTATCTGCCTGAGGGCCTCTTTCCCAGGGACTGGCTCCAACCGCCTGCAACTCCAACTCTCCTTCAACCACCTCCAGCTGTGCTTGCTCCAACTCTAACTGTCTGCTTTCTCATATATGGATCTCCTTTATCCCTCTTTGTTGTACTAAACTAGGGACTTCCTCCACTGGAAGGGACAATCTTGATTTATAAATCAATCTACATAATAGTCTGCTATTTATTGGAGGTGCTTACTTGCAACATTTAGGAATGTCTAGCCAGGTGTCTTGTGTGTCCTCGTTCACATGGGACTGAAAGAGAGCCTGTCTCTGAAATCCCAAACGTTAGTTACATCAAGGTTATCTGTTCTACACATTATCTGCTAACTCCCCATGTTCAGAGCTCAATTCATGGATTAAATGTGTAGAGACAACAAAGACTTGTACCTTACCTTCTGCAGCTGGGAAAAGGAATGTTATCATGTGTGCAAGGCTTAACCAGCTCTGTTACGGACTCTGAATGTACGAAATATTCATTATTTTGCACAATGTTGAACTAGGTGTGAGGCCTACTGACTCTTGCTCATTTTATACAAAAGACATACATCTTACCACAAGCACATTGACTGTTAATGCATTTATTTTGAATGTTAAGGTTATAATGCAGGTTAGCATCTTTTCTTTCCATAATGCAATTTACATAATTTGGTTATAAAGCACTTTTGCAACTAAACACACAAGATTGGCTACATGTATTAATGTTCCACATGTGAAAATGTAACGTATTAAAAAACAGCAGGTTAGTCATATTTCTCCTGGGGCTCGAAGGACACCATTTAAACTACTTACATTTAACTTATTGCTCATTTCTACATGACATGATTTAAAATCTCTGCAACAAAATGCCCAAGCGAGTTCAATGCCTTTTTTCACATCCGTCACAAATTAGTGAAAAAGGACAACAATATTACATCTATACCGGGGTACACAAGACCTTTTCAGCCGCAGAGGGGTGAGGAAATTCTGATTTAAAGTTGTTTTTGACAGGTTTATCAACCAGGGTTCTTAGTCTTGCTCCTACACGTTTTGCAACATGAGAGATAGACCAATCAGAAGAAAAAAGGCGAAAATGTAACGGATTCAAACTGAGGTTTACCTCTGCACCCAAACGTTCTGACCAAAATGTGACTTATTTTCATTTATAAACTTGGAAGCACATCTCAATTTAAGCTTAATAGTTACAAACCAGGTCATACTAGAATGTCCTGAACTTCTAAATCGGAGTCTGGTGAATACTGCAGGAGATCAGAAGCATTGTCAGTCTGATTAAGCAGGACCATTCTGTCTTTTTCTAGATGACAGATCTACTGTTTGCCAGACATTTTTTCCAGGATGACCGCCAATATACACTAAGAGAGTAGCACTCTCAGTATCAGTACAGGATCCTTACTTATTTTAGCTGAGGAGTCAGAAGTAGTATAATTGGATTTAAGGGGATTTTAAGGGTTAATTTGCATTGGTTTTGTAGAAGAATGTAGGACTTATACATCCTGTAAAGTTTCTGAAACTTTGTGAGTAGCCAATAAAACCCTCGGACTGCCATCAGACTTGGTCTGCACAATTAATTATTTGTCATTCTTTCCAATCACCTTCCCAATACCTCACATAGAGGCAGATACAGCAACCTCTGTTCTAAATCTCTTTCTGAATAAATTTGTGAAAGACCACTAATCTTTTATCAAGGCTGTTTAGGTCAACAGGATCAGGAAATCATAGTTGACAAATAGAATGTCAATAACATGAAACAGCTCAAACGAAAGCCCATTTCTGAAATAAGCCTACTGATTACTAAAAAGGTGGAGCCTGTCTTGGGAAGACACTCCCACCCAAAACAAATGGGAATCGGCATAGTTTGAGCACTCTGCATGAAGCTAGCATAGTACATCTACAATCTTGCATCGACTACGTCAATGACTCCAGAGTTGTGCACCTTAATAGCTTCTGTATAGGCATAGGCAATGGAGATCACAAACAGGTTCCTCTCCCCTCCTTCTTGGTTCATTGGCATACAAAACAAGACTCACACCTTTATCCAGTGTTGTATGCCTTCTGGATAGAAGCCCTAGACTGAATCATTAAAAGTAACAAAGGAGTAAAAGGGACAGCGACAACACAAAATCTCCATGTAGATGGATGAAGTTCTACTATGTCTACTGCTGGTTTAAGTGTCGAGGTCTTTTCAATAATATTTCATGAGTATGCTTGGATCCCTGCATACAGGAAAACTCGGCAAAAGTCCGAAACCATGCTCACATTCACCACATCATGAAACCAAATTTACCATTCACATACCAGGAACATTATATCAAATACCTAGGACTTGGGGTGTCCTAATTACTCTTGTATTCTATAAATGATCTGAGGTTATTAGGGTAGATTTATGCTGATCTACAAAGATGATATATTCTACCTTTATCATTGTGAGACAACATTGGACACTTGTAACAGTACTGTACTTCTCGACATTTTGTTTCATCAAAATCTGCAAACTGCTAGACAGAGGCACAATGTCCCTTTGAACCACTTCTGGCCAGGAGACCTGGGAGCAAAATGGGACAGCTGCAATATGTGTTTGGTGCAGAAAACCGCTTTGCAGGAACATTCGGCCTGCATTTGTCATATTCACTATCGGTGCCGGTCAAAGAGAAGCCCTGGCTACCACTGTCGTCAGAGGCCAAAGCTAATCAACAGTTTACCAGACTGGGGAGGCACTGATTGGGAGACTTGTTTACAGGGGGTTCATTTAAAGCACTGTCGCAGTTTAAGGGGGATATTACTAACTTCAGTGCACTGATTGCCTTTCTATACTACAAAGTATGCAACACTTTGAGGGTACTCCTGCATTGATTTCCTGAAGAGCCCCTTTCCCTAACCACACTCACAATGACACTCAGTGATTCAGGCAAAATACATATGGTGGGACAATTCTACAGCGGTGCCCTCTCGGTGCAAGACCTGGTCGCACAGGTCCCTGGGAAACAGACTACAGACAGCCCCTGACAGACGAACAGTCCTGCCTGCCTGCAGGAGCTAAAGGAGATTCTCTAAACATCAAGTACAGATTATTGCACTTTAAATGTATCCAAAAGGCACTAATACACAGCTGTGCAACTTGAAGCGTTGGGCCTAGTGTCAGAAACAACATACACTAAATGATTTTATGAGAAAGCTGACTTTATACAGCTCGCCTGGTCTTGCCTGGGTGTTGCAACCTACTTGAGGGATATCTATATTGAATTGGGGCAATGAAGCAGAATGACTTGGATCCTTCTACTTTGACTGGATTGTTGGGATATGTGAAAGAGGTCCCACCTTGGTCAAGTGATTCACAGCCTTAGACCTCCTGTTGACCAAGAGAAGGGAAGAGATTTGTTGGAGAAGGAACCTCATCCCAGAATGTCTGACTAGACAAAAATCTTACTTTTTTCAGTGATGCATTAGACAAGTACACTACACTGCTTCCTGCCAAAACCAGACCTAAAGATATATGGAGTCCCTTGAAACAATTTTCGTAGGTAGGAACTAGTAGCCCAGGACAATCATTATGAAAATTTGGTATAAGTCCCACAACAGATGAAGATATTATGCACTACCTTGACAAAGGGTCAGTAGACTACTATTTCTTTGCTCACAGTTGAACGTGTGCTGCCTATTTAAATGTCAGGTGTACTAGAGAGCGGACTTGTCTGCTTACTGGTGAACTGCTTTGTTATAATGTCTTATCCATATTGCAATATATACTGTTATGGTTGTACTTGATGAAGGTGTGCAAGGTGTACACGGGCACATGACTTAAAATACATCCAACAACCCCAATAAATGAATGTACAGCTAGGACGCCTATGGAGTTGCACATGACTTTGGGTGACTGTGGAGGGAAAGAGGCTACATGATAGCAAACGGGGCGAAGATAAAACATGTCTCACTTGTAGATGCATTATTGGGGGCTCTGACCTTGCACAGAAAGGAAGCAATTATAAAATGTGTGGCACACTAAATGATAGATGACCACATGAAGCAAGAAATAACTTGCACATAGGACAGCAAAAGAGACAGCATTGCAGAACGAGGTACCAGAGGAAGGAACTTATCTTACAAATGGGGGTGGATGATTTGGCCCCACAAGACATACAAAGATCTGGTGTGGAAGAAGAAACATAAAAGTGGAATAAAGAAGGGTCCTGTGAGGAGAGTGGGAATGGGTGGGCCTAAATTGTAAGACTTGGTTGCCAGAACGTCTATTGAATCACATTTTACATGTTTTCCATGGTCTATCCCATCTAGGGTGTGATGCTATGATCAGATGTCTTTCCCAATACTGGTACCAACTTAGGTTTAGAGATCAAGCTGATAAATTTTGTAAACACTGTGCAACTTCTGGACTGTACAACAGTGGTAAACCTGTACCAACCAAACAAGGACATTCTCCTCCATCAGTGGCACCTTTCAAACACTTACAGATAAGGAGCGGCCATACTGTAATGGGATTCTTCATTGCCTATCATAGACTTGGCTGCTTCACTGTTCCTTCACTAACTCCCTGAAGATCTACAAGACTATTAGGTCCCTCGCCATTATGTCTACTCTTTGATTAAATAGTACTCACTATTTATAACAGGGCATCAGCTACACCTAGACGCAGAATGAAAATCTGACTAGCGGAGCCACAAATATATTTACACTCTAATAATAGTCCCATAATAATCCTGCCACTTCTCTACTCAGAAATCTACGCACATCACACCATTGCTTCCATGCCTCCATGGCTCCAAAGAACACCCACCACAACGACTACCTGCTGTCACAAGAGGGTCATTACTCATTTAAGATTGTTTACCCACCTAACCTATCCAAAAATGCTGCTAAGAACTTCAAACATAATCTACTCAAACGACCCCCCCGAAACTCTTATTTCTGATGCCTACTTTTGCACCTCAAAAGGCGCTGTGGTTAACGACCTAATCTTCTTCACTAACAGAAGAGCCCAATGGAAAAGAGTCCAAATTGCCATGTTCCGCTCCAAACCAATAAGGAAAACACAACACGGTTTCAGAATAACCATATTACCCTCACCAGACTTCAATGCTGATCTTGCAGATTCCTTATACAACAATGGGAATATCCTCATACAAGTCTCGGACAAAAATCTTGAACAATTTGACAAAATCTTTATGAAGATTAAAAACACGGAAGCTAACACTGTACCGTCCTCATCTACCACCTCCGCCACATCTACCTCACTTACTAGTACTCAACATGACCAGTCCCCTTGACCTAACGATGAAACCATTATCGAGAGACCAAGGCCTTGGATCACATTGAAAGACTGCCCTAGTTATTACATAAAGTTATAAACACAGTGGTCCCGGACAAGGACAATAAGAGTGAGAAAAATAAATATAGACTTATTTATTTTTTATTTATTTTTTTTAAATATCTTTTTATTGGCATTTTAGCAAATATGCATAAACATTAATACATTGATAGTACACATGCATTTTCTTATCGTACACACATTTCCAAAGGTCTCAATTCCATAAAATGTTCATCTTTTCATGTGTTGTACATTTGTACACCTTCTAGTACACATACATCGTTTGACTACAGTAGTACAGTATTCACTTATTGTGTATACATCTTCCCCTTTCATGAATAGCAAAGGAACACAAGAGTAGAGTTTCTACGTGAATATCCACTGGTATCTATATTACTACAGCATGGTACATAAACCATCAGTAGGGGAGGCTATCCGACCCAGGAGGATGAGTTCAGCTCTACACTCCACTCTTTTCAGTTCTATCTATGCGGTACCTATCTCTTCTTGATGTTTAAATGTCTATTCATCATCTACTGTCCGTGTTATTAAATACGACTTTAATGGGTCCCAAATATCTTTTGGTCGCGATGTTGGTGGAAGTAATTCTGCATATGTAAAAAAAATTCTTGGCAGAATACCAGATCTCGGATCCAGTCTTTAAGTTTAGGGGCTCTTCCCCTCCCCCATCTGCAAGCAACTCTTCGTTTGGCTAATATTAGCCCCAGTGCCACGTATTTCCTACATCCGGCGGTTATCTGTTCCGTATGACCTAGGAGGGTTAACAGCGGGGACGCCGGTATTAATATTGATGTCATTTGTGTGAGTGCTGGGAACACTTGTTGCCAGTATTGGTTAATGGTACTACAGTCCCATGCAAGGTGCATAAAGTCAGCCTCTTCGGTACCACATCTGTCACATCTATTATTGTCCCTTAGTTTAAACCTATACATTTTAGCTGGAGTATAATATATTCGATGTAGAAATTTATAATGGATAATACGTAAGCAGCTACTTGCAGAGATGCGCCCAGTTTGTGTGCAGCAGTACTCCCACTGTTTATCTGTTAATTCATATCCCAACTCTGTTTCCCATGTCACACGTGTATTGCAGTGGTCCGATTTAAGGTTGGTCTGTACATTATGATAGAGTAAGGAGACTACATGTTGAGGCGTTTTTAGCTGTAGCAGTAAATGTAATGGAGCTAGTGTCGGCGGTTCCGCAGGATAGTCCGGCGTGTACGCTTTTATACTTTGTCTTAATCTCACATACAAGAAAATATCCATGGATGTGGGAGTTATTCCGTTAAAGAATTGTTCCCTCGTGCAGAATGTGCCCTCTACATATAAGTCTTTTTGTATGTTAAGTTTGCGTAGCATTTGTTTAAATCCATTTTCTTGCAGTATTTGCATATGTGGGTGGTAAAGAAGCGGCAGTAAGGGAGAGTATATCATGGGGGCCTCCAGCATTTCACTAATGCGCTGCCATGCTATAGCAGTGCATGCCATTGTTGTAGGATCTTTTTCCTGAGGTTTATGAACAGTGTTAATAGCTCCTGCTAGAGGGATCGGATCAGTGTAGCTTTGTTCAACCGCTATATGTGGCATGTATGGGTGTGGATTGAACCAATAAGCAGCATAGTGCGCTTGAGTGCATACATAATAAAGCTCCAGATTTGGAACCTCAAACCCGCCTTGAGCATATGTCTTAGTGAGCATATCCCATTTTAATCTTGGCTGCTTGCCTCCCCATGTCAGGCGTATCAGCTCCTTCTTTAGTGCCGCAAAAAAATGTTTATCTGGGTAGTACGGAATATTCATAAATAGATATAGTAGTTTAGGGAGAATGACCATTTTAATAAGGGACGTCCGTCCTGCAATCGACAGGGGCAGAGATATCCAGCGCGTTATCCAATTAGTTATCGAGTCCAGCACTGTGCCATAATTAAGCCTCATCAGTTCCGCCCGGTCCGCTGTTATGTGTATACCCAGGTATTTTATATCAGTCTCACACCAAGTGATCGGATAGTCTATTGGGCATGCTTTGGTAGCTGATGTCAAAGGGTATATCTGTGACTTACCCCAGTTTATGTGTACACCCGACATTTCCCCAAATACAATAAACTCTCTCATTACCGGGTTCAAATTGTGCCCTAGGTCTCTGATATATAAAGTAACATCATCTGCGTACAGAGATATTAATACCTGACGCATGGGATATTATAGAGATCTATCTCGATGGTGTTGTCTGAGTAAATAAATATAGACTTAGAATCAGTTCTATATTATGCTGTCCAGCCGGACAGAATCAATTTAATATTATCGAATACTTAGCAACCAATAAAGTGGGGACACAATCCTGCATCCAACAAGGTATACATATAACAAAACAAAGGCTCCCTTGTTTCTAATAACACACTAGTTATTACATAAGGGACTTGCCTTCACCCACTCCTCACATGTCACTGATACTTAATGCTCACCCCTCTAAAACGTTCAGCAACAATAATGTGGGGATCTTGAGGTCTACTCGCATCCCTTACTCTCCTTCACCCGTGCCCCCTGTGGGCACCCAACTCTTCCACCGTTCCCCCCCAACCCTTGGATTTCTACTGCCCCTCAGCACAAAAGGCCCATCAACGACTACCCTATTACCAAATGAGGGGACTTGCCTTCTCCTGTTACTCGCATGTCATTGATTTGCAATGCTCACCCCCCTATAACGCTCAGTAACAACACTTGGGGAACCTCAGGTCTACTAACCACCCTTCTTCTACTTCACCCTCGCCCCAAGGAGCACCCTTCTCACCCATTGTGCACCCAGCACTTGGGTTTCAACTGCCCAACAACACAAGAGGCCCAGCGATGAAAGTAATTTGACACCACGTCCCTCCCATCTTCAACTCGCCGACCCCGGACATCAACCACTAGCCCCCAACTTCCCAGCACCTCCCTATCTACTTACCTCCCTTCCTATGAGGAATCCACACCGCCTATAACTGCTCCGCCTACCTACCTCCCTTCCTATGAGGAATCCACGCCGCCTAACACTGCTCCCTCCATACCTTATACCCCTCCCCCTATTGAGGATAAGCGGACAGACTTCAAGAATGATCTTCAACTAGTAAAAGAACCTACTACACCTCTCCATAAAGATGGAGAAGCATTGAAACCTCTTCACGTCCTCCAAGACTAATCAACCTTGCCATCACACAATGGCTAAACACCACTTGAGAAAAGATTTGTCCTTGGAAAACACGGTAAATCTACACTGGAAATCAAGGCCTCATCTTAATCACCACTCCAGGCCCCATAGGATCACTGACCATCTATCGGATGCTGACATTCACTCCCTTCTATTATCTTACAACGCCTCTCGTAGTAATTCTTCATTTGCACCATTCAATATCCAAACTACTCCCTCCAACCCGTTTAGAGAATCCAGTGTCAATCTCAGAACCATGAACATGGACAATTTACTACCTGTCATCACATCTCACCTAGAACCTCTAGTAACTAACTACTACATCAAATTGATGCTTCTTAATTGCAGGTCAGTGGTAAGGCATGCTGCTGATATTGGCAACCTCATCCTCTCGCAAGAACTGGACCTCCTGATCTTAACAGAAACTTGGCTTAATGACCCCTCCTCACCAATTTTGGACATTCTAACTCCCCCTCAATATGACATCGTCAGATTAGATAGGCCTCTTAAAGTCGGGGGCGGCATAGCATGCATCTTTCGCTCAACTCTCACCCTAAGACACACGCAAACTGACACGACGTCCACCTGTGAGCACCTGGGCATCGAAATCTGGAACAACGACAATTTAGTTTGTAAACTCCACATGATCCTTCACCCCCCTGGTGATAATCTTCTATTCGTAGAACAAATAACGGAGACCATATCCTCCGTCTCTGACCAACACCCTAATCATATCTTCCTTGGGGATTTCAACTTACATTGGAACAACGCAAATGATCCCTTATTGTGCCCCTTCAAGGCTTTCCTCTCCGACCTAAACTTCACCAAGTGATGCAATGAACCTACCCACATCAATGGATCCACTCTCGACTTAATCATTGCTACAGACAACGTTATTCAACTGGATGACGTATCACCCTGTGACTGGTCAGATCATTACCTAATTTCATTTCTCATCTTGGAAAGGGTGCTGATTAGACAAGGACAACCTCGTAAGGCCAAACAATGGTCACGAGACTTGAGGAAGATCAATTTAAATGATCTAACCAGCATTAGTAATAACTTACCTCCTCCGCTCCCTAACCTGACAAATCTGGATGACCTTCCTGAACACTACATCCACTCCATGACTAATATATTCGACTCTATTGCTCCAAAGCGGTTTAACTGCTCCCTTAATGAGGAAAGACGTAAACTAAGGCTGGCGGAGAGGTCATGGAGAAACTCTCCCTTCATTACAAACTTCAAGCAGCTGAGAACGACAAGAAGTACGTATAACAAACATATCTGCAATGCCAAAATTGCTCACTTTAGGTGACAGCTCAACCATGCTAAAAACAGGCTGAAAAAACTGTTTGAAAACAGCAAGCTACCCTCTCAACTAACCAACACTCTACACTCAATTACTTAACCCCCAGCAGTGAGGAGTTTTCGGCACACTTCATTGAAAAGACAAGAAAGATCGAACTACAACTACAAAGCACCACACCAAATACGCTTCGTCTGACCCAGTCCATTACCCATGATGAGGTCCCCTCCTTCTGGCTCTTTATTTTACTCTCCAAAAAATCAGGCATCATGGAATACCTTTATACTACCAGACGGTGTCTAGCTACTCAAAACTATAACTTCATTAAAACCTTCAAATCATTTCAATGATCCTCTGCCCGCCAAGCTCTTCAAAGAACTTATATCCTCCATGGTCCCACTCTGGTCTAAGATTGTCCATGAATCTCTCCTACAAGGCTTGATTCCTGATTGCCTCTATCTTGGTCAAGTCACCCCCATCCTAAAAAAGCCAAATGCAGACTTAACAGATCCTAACAACTTCCGACCTATTTCCAATATCATGACTTTTGCCAAACCACTTGAGAAATGCGTATACACACAACTCTGTAATTACATTGAACAGTTTCAACTCCTCGACCAATCCCAATCAGGCTTCAGATCGGGACACAGTACTGTTCTGACACACATTGTTGATGACACCATGAGACTACTTGACCAGAATGAAAGTTGCCTACTTATACTTCTTGATCTTTCCTCAATGTTTGACACGGTCAAACATGACAACTTGATTGATGTTCTTGAAAAAGGATGGGGTTATCAGGCCCAGTTTAAAATTGGTTTGCCTCATTCCTACATAATAGAACACAGAGAATCAAAGTCAACCATTCCTTTTCTAACAGTACCCCGGTCTTAAATGGAGTGCCTCAAGGATCTGCACTATCACCCATGCTCTTCAACTTGTTCATGGAACCTCTCACCGAAACTCTGAACTACTCGAACACACACTACCACATGCACGCAGACGATACTCAATTGTACATGAAAATTTCCTCACCGGAGGACATCAAAACTCTGAACTCTGCACTTGTGAAAACTCAACATTGGTTAACTTTCAATCACAGTATGTTAAATACTCTAAAGACGGAATTCCTCCTGATTTCCCCTCACAATCATTCTTTCCCATTCAGGACTGGCTCAAACAACTAAAGGCCCTTAATTGCACTCCACAGGTTGTTGATTCCACTAGATCATTAGGCATAACTCTGGACAAACACCTCAACATGCAAGACTACATCAGCACAACAACTTGAGGAGCTAATCACCAACTCAACACTTTAAGGAAAATCAAAACCTTCCTGTCTCCTGACAACATGCAGCTGGCAGTCCAATCTCTAGTTATCTCCCCTTTGATTACGGAATTGTGACCCTGGCTGGGCTTCCTAAAGCTAGATTGGCCCCTTCAAGGGCTAGTCTAAACTCTGCTGCCACACTCATCACGGGTTCTAGAAAATGTGATCACATCACGCCAGTCCTAATTCAACTCAAGTGGCTCCCTTTTGAAGCAAGGATTAGTTTCAAGATAGTCTGCTTGACACACAAAGCACTTCATTATAACACTTCAGTTTACCTGGCAAAAAAACTTTAACTATCCAGTTTGAATCGAGCCCTAAGAAGCTCTAATATTATATTGCTGAAACCACAAAAATTCAATAAGAAGAGAACTTATGACCGAGCCTTCTTCGGTCTTGCTCCGAGAATTTTGAATGCCCTTCCTCCCGAAATCAGAACTAACCCCTCGATTGCCAAATAAAAAAAGTCAACATGTTGTTCCTGAATAGCTACCTGCAACAATAAACCTAAAGCCACCCAAACTAACTTTTACTTCTTGTTTACAGCACTGATTTTAACGTTCAATGATGCATTTTGTACTGCTTTATACCTTCTATCACCTGGGTTGTTCTTTTCTCCCGTTTCTACTTACCTACATGTTTAATATACTACCTTTCTGTGTATCTTGCATGCTTTGTGTACAGCGCTCTGATACCCTGTCGGGTCATGTTCGCACTATATAAAACCTTTCAAATAAATAAATACAGATGTCTTCATCGAGATGCCCCCAATAAATAAGTATAAGTATGTATGTTCTATGCCTGGGTATAAGCCTACCCTGTGAAGACTAACAATGCAATGATAGTGGCAAAGTGTTTTTAAAGGAACTGATATCTGGGTGAAATCCCGTGTCTGCGGTCTTGAGACCAGGGGTCTCACTTCACAGGCAGTGTGGTGGCTTGGATCTCAAAGGCATTAAGAATAAAACAGAGGTTTCACTGAGGGTATCACCCTTCTGTTGTAGGGGCAGTGGAGAAAACAAGCAGCATGATGAAGGAAAAAATAGCCAAGATGTGGGCAAAGATGGACCAGTCTTGGGTAGATGTCTTGCCTTTGGCCCTCATGACTCTGAGACGTACCCCTAATAGGAACACAAAACTTAGCCCCTATGAGATTCTGACAGGATGACCCTTTTTTATATATTTTTATTAACAGTTTTGTTACATTTTCACTTGCAGCATACATTTTCCACATCCGGATATTACGGTGCAAAGATGTGGGTTAGGCTGATTCAGTCGGCCTGTGCCACAACACATTTACATAAGAATGAGTAAAACAACGGGAGCACAGTGCTATGCTGTTAACAGCCACCAAGAACTAACTGTTAGAATGAGAATGAAACAATAATCAAATAATACAATCAACTCTGCTCGCTTCCCCGCAACCCACCCCTCACTACCAAAGTAAGCCAAAAGACGATATCTTGTATCACTGTAGCGGTGAACTGCAATCTCCAACTGGGATAAACAATAGGCATCATGTTCAGGGGTACATTAGTTTGATCGGCAGGTGCAAGTATAGCATGCATTCTTGCCAGGTATTCCTTCCATTGTTCCATAAGATTACACCTCCCATTTCGGGCTCTAGCATCCACCCGGACCAATAGCTCCGCATTTGCCCAGTGTCAGTGAGCAACATCCCTTTGCGCCACAACGACTGGAGGTGCGCTTGCATCCCTCCAGGACATAGCGATACATCTTTTTGCGAGCACCAATGCCAGTGTCTGGAATCCCCTTGATTGTTCGTTCGTTTCATCACCACCCCAGAGTGCAGATGGCATAACGCAGAGTTGTATGGTAAAATAGATGCAGTGACATCCGATATACAGGAGAGTACCGTCTGCCAAAAGACCACTATTACTGGACACAACCACACCACGTGGAAAAAATCAGCATTAACCTGCAAGCATCTGGGAAAATTTTTGCTATTCTGTTTGGGGAAAGGTACGTGTGGTGTATTTAGTTGAATTGCGTAAACCGGAATTGTGCATTCCGTGTGGTCATTCTAACTGAGCCCAGACATCTATGCCATGAGGAGTTCTGAAGGTCCGTATTCAGTTTCTCTTCCCACCATCCCTTAAGGACCGGCAACCCTTTATCCACTCCGTCATCCCGTAATTCTCCATATATGTGTGAGATAGCCCATCTGGAGCCTGTTAGTGTTAACATCAATTCCAATGGGCCAGCCACCCGCATAGGGTTCCCATCCAATCTCCACAGTCTCCCTGCCACCCCTCTCAGGGCGGAGTATAAAAGAAACTGCCCCGGGTCTAGTCCCCCCCCTTCCATCAGTTCCTCAAAAGTGTAATATCTACCATCCACTATTACATCTCCCCAGGTCTCAAACCCAACTGTGGTCCAAGAGTCTACTGGATAAATCCCCTTTTACTGTCTGCTCTGTAGGAGTACCAAGAGTGGGAGACTAAGGGCAAGATGTACGACCAATTTTAGCATGCGCAAACGGGTTAGCGACCCTTTTGCGCATGCTAAAATTGGTATGGCCAAGTACTAACACAATTTTGCGAGTCGCAAATGAATTGCGACTCGCAAAAAAGTGTTTAGAGACTCGATACTTGGAAGGGGCGTCCCCTTCCAAATAGCGACTCTCTAACCCATGTACTAATGTTTTGCGACCGCAATTGCCGTCGCCAAACACTCGCAATTACCACATACTTCAAGTAGGTGGTAATGCATTCACAAATGGGAAGGGGTCCCCAGGGGACCCCTTCCCCTTTGCAAATGCATGCGAAAATATTTTTTAAGGGCAGGCAGTGGTCCCAGGGACCACTGCCTGCCCATAAAAAATTAAACGAAAACGTTTCATTTTTATTTTTTTAAATGCATCCCATTTCCCTATAAGGATAACGGGCTGCATTTTTAAAAAAAAGCTGCTTTATTTAAAAGCAGTCCCAGACATGGTGGTCTGCTGAGCCCAGCAGGCCACCATCCCTGGGAGGGCCAGCCATTCCCAATGGGGTCGCAAAATGCGAGTGCCTCATTAATATTAATGAGCCTCGCATTTTGCGACCCCATTGGGAATCGCAATCAGTGTCTCTGACACTGTTGTACATACTAAATTGCGACTCGCAATTGGCAACTCGCAAACAAGCGCAAATTGCGAGTCGCAATTTAGTATGGTCGTACATCTGGCCCTAGGTGCATAGGGTGGTACACGTGCACCACGTAGTATGCATTTGTTCCAACTCCATACAGCCACTTTCAATAACGTAACAACAAAGACAGAGCACAGCACAAACCAGTATTATCTGACTAACACTAGTCAGTGATCAATTTAATTTCAGACAAAACAGAAAATGAAACGATAAATATACAGTCATCTTAATCTCCAATGAAGTTGACAAGTAGGTATAAATGAAGAACAGCCGACACGTGTTTCGTCGTAAGACGACTTTCTCAAGGCTTCGGTCGATAAATTAGTATGTACACAAAATCAGCGAGAGCACCCTATTCTTCTCTAGTATGAAGATGTCCTAGGTGCAGGGCAATACCAGTATATAATCATGAGTCGCAATAAAATGGTAGAATCATCAGTTACGTGGTTGGTGAGCCCGATATTCTTGGACGTGACCTAGAAGCTCTGACTTTGCTTTACCGTAGATCACGCTTTTAAGAACACCACTCATATTGGGAGTTCTCGACTCGTAGACTCCCACTCGTAACGAATTTCGGGCTCACCAACCACGTAACTGATGATTCTACCATTTTATTGCGACTCATGATTATATACTGGTATTGCCCTGCACCTAGGACATCTTCATACTAGAGAAGAATAGGGTGCTCTCGCTGATTTTGTGTACATACTAATTTATCGACCGAAGCCTTGAGAAAGTCGTCTTACGACGAAACACGTGTCAGCTGTTCTTCATTTATACCTACGTGTCAACTTCATTGGAGATCAAGATGACTGTATATTGATTGTTTCATTTTCTGTTTTGTCTGAAATTAAATTGATCACTGACTAGTGTTAGTCAGATAATACTTGTTTGTGCTGTGCTCTGTCTTTGTTGTTATGGTCATTGTATATGGAGAGTTTCTCTATGTACTTAGCGACACTGTGATAGCACGGTGTTGACATTGAGCACGCCGGAGGACATGTTGCACTGTACAAATTGCAAACTAACAGAGGTGCTGGCTTTTCTCGTAAAACCACTGCCATCTTTCTGTATATTACTTTCAATAACGTGTTGGTGATAGCCCCATGTGAAGGAGAGGTCGAGAGCCACTCCAGTGGTGAGGTGTCCCTAAAGGCAGTACCCACCAAATGACGTTCCAGGTTGGCCGCATCCAGCAGCTAATGGAGTGGCCATTGAAGTTGGGCAGCGGCGTAATACAGCTCATTATTGGGAGCACCCAACCCTCCTTCTTCCAGTGTAGCATATAACATCTCTAATTTTACTCTGTGTCCCTTAGTTGCCCATAGCAATGATGCCAACATATGTTAGCGGCCTAAAAAGAA
This sequence comes from Calotriton arnoldi, assembly GCA_963921515.1. NCBI lineage: Eukaryota > Metazoa > Chordata > Amphibia > Caudata > Salamandridae > Calotriton > Calotriton arnoldi. The sequence goes on along the minus strand of CAWUFW010001391.1, from coordinate 2,617,795 downwards.
TGACCTCTTCAATATCACTGGGAGTTCTGCAAAGAAATAAAGGAATTGAGGAAGGACCAACATCTTAGCAAGAGACACTCTCCCCATGGGTGATAGCGGTAGCTGTGTCCAGAAAGGTAGTGACTGTCGAATCGAGGCCAAGGCTTTCCCCAGGTTCCCCTCAATGAGGACGTTTTCAGAGTGGTATATTTGTACGCCCAGATAGTTGAATGTATCATGTTTCTATAACAACGGGGCATCTCCTGCGGAGTGGTGTGGAAGATCATGTGTCTGTAGCAAGGGGAATAAACAGGACTTCCCCCAATTGATTCACAATCCGGAGATGCGGCCAAAAGCATCCAAAGCCGACATAACTCCCGGAAAAATAGCGGGGTCCGCCCACAAATAAATCAGGGTATCATCCACGTACATGGAAACTATGTTTGGATGATCTCCCATGGACTAGTCCCAGATGTGCATCTGTTTGCAGAGCATACAAACCAATAGCTCCATGGCCAGGGCAAACAGCAGGGGATGTATGGGGCAAACCAGCTTAGTGCCCTTTTGAATCCTGAAACTATCAGAGATCATTTTCTCTGTACGTACCCTGGCAACAGGAAGCTCATATAAAATGCATATCCATTCAAAAAACTCCTGACCCAGTCCTAGCTTCACTGGAGTAAGTAACTCCAACCCAAGGTGTCGGACGCCTTCTCTATATCGAGGGAGGCCACACATCCCTGCATGTTGGTTTGACCTGCCCAATCCATGACCCCAAATAACCAGCGAAGGTACAGGACCATATTCCTGCCCGGGATGAACCCATTCTGATCAGAGTGGATTACTGTGTGTACCATCCGGGTCTGATGGCTTAGTGAACTAATTCATCCACTGTAGGGGACTGTGTTTGACCTCATGGTCACAGGTTCAAATCCCGGTGGGTATACTCAGACTTTCATCCTTCTGAGGTTGATAAAATGAGTATCATTGGGTTGGGTAACAATAAACATCTGTTATTCAGCACCAAGACACCCTTCGGGGTGAACGTGCGTAATACAAATACACATGCTCTGTTATCATCGGTGTCAATCTATTGGCCAATACCTTACTCAGCACCTTATAGTCAAGATTAATTAATGAGAGGGGGTGAAACGATGCTACCTCTAGGGAGTCTCTTCCGAATTTTGGGAGCAAAGTTATCAAAGCTTCCCTCATCCTGTCCGGGAGTCTGTCTTGTTCCTTGGCCTTACTATACACCTCCAAGAGACGAGGGGCAAGAAAGGCCGGATACGTGGCGTAGAACTTTATCGGTAGACCATCCATGCCAGGGGTTTTTTCCCCAAGCTATCTGCTTGAGGACCAACTTAACTTCCTCCAATGTCAGGGGGCCATCCAACTCCTGCTTCAGAAGTGGTACAAGAAGGGGCATGTCAAGGGGGAATAAGTGCGCTACAATTTCGTCTGAATGTACAGCCGGAGGTGCTTGGTAAAGCGTCCTATAGTAAGTTTCAAACTCCTTATTAATGGCCAATTGGGAGTTCACAACAGTCCCCACGGGTGTACGAATGGCACCTATAACAGTATGGGGACGATCCAAGTTATGCAACCAGGCCAATAAACCACTTGCTTTATCCCCCAGATCATGTTGACGCTTAGTTTATTCCCTGTAGTCAAAAGCAGATAAGCGGTGAGATACTTCCCTATGCATGGTTCAGACACCCTGCAAACTGCAGAGTCCATCCGAGTCTACATCCCACGCCCGATTCGCCTCCCATAATCACCCCTCCAACTCAAGTATTTCCCTTTGTAGATGTCCCTTTATACCAAATTGTGTAGACATACAGTCCTCCCGTAACGTTACTTTGAATGCATCCCACTCAATCCCCTCATGAGTGTCTGTGCCTTGATTCTTCGAGAAATACTGAGTGATCCGTTCACCCACTCGAGTCTGATATGGTGCATCTGCCAGAGCCTGTGGTTGGAGTTGCCAAGTAGGTATCGGCGGCGGAGTCCGACGCCATTGAAAGGCCATTGGTAATGGGCAATGATCAAAGAGTGTCCGAGCCAAATACTCAGCCCCCTTAAAGGCAGGAATCAATTCCATATTAACAAAAGATCAAATCTATTAGTGCGTGGAGTTCATGCATATCCGAATAGTGTGAGCATTCACGATGTAGTGGGTACAGACCTCGCCACACATCCTCCACCTGCCAATCATGGGCCCACTGTCGCATCTGTCTGGTGTTAATATGAGATTGTGCCCCCTGAACTGGGGGAGTGGATCTATTCCGTGCCAGATCTGGGACACAGTTAAAATCTCCGCACCACTGTGATGGTGCCATCAGGGAATGCAAGAGAGCAGGTGTAAGTGTGTTAAAGAATATAGGTTGACCCACGTTTGGGGAATACACTACCACCAATGTGAGAGGCTCACCGTCCTTCTGACAGGATGACCCATGACAGGATGGAATTGGCCCGACAAATCAGCATTGCTGCATGGCCAGGTCAAAAACACACTGCATCAAAGCTTGATAGAGCCTGACAATGACTTGTAGCCTGGAGATTGGGTTTACACGAAGAAGAATTTCGCCCAGAGGCATTGTCTACAGCCACAGTGGAGAGAGTTTTTTCAAGTACTTCGAACTACAAGCACTGCCGTGAAATGCACCAGGCAGATTGGTTGGACTCACGCCAGCCACACTAAGAGGACTATACCTTCATCAGAGGCAACAAGCCATCCATATTACCAGAGCTTACTGAAGTACAAACTTCTCCTCCACAAGCAGTGCATACTGAAAGACAAAGATATAATCTGCGTACAAGAGTACCTCCTTAGACCCAATCAACGGTCTCAACAAGTCGAGTCCGAGTCCAGGGTGCCCACATGCTAGTAACCACGGAGGCACTATACAGTACACAATGTACAACAGAAATGATTGCGAATAGGCAAACAGGACCACCGTTTTCAAGAATTTGGGGTATTATGGTAATTATATAATGGAAGCAATAATATGGTTTATGTCAACAATAGCAATTAGAAGCGAACCAAAGACTATATTAAAAAGAAAATTTTATTTGGGGGAATCATCAGATAATCATGAGTGGAAGGGTAGTCAGAAGTGACTACACGTGGAAAGAACAAATGTAAATTCTTATGGATGTGGCTCGAGAACACACATTGTAAATTACTCGCAATGTTCAACAGGTGGTAAAAAATGCATGAAATGTAAAAAAATTGACATTTTCACAGGGTGTGGAAAAGTGTAGAGAAGAATGCAAAGGTGAAATATTTGACTGATGACAAAAAAAACAAGTCAACACATGACAAATGTAGTGTTGATTGTGGATGCTGAACATGAGACAGGGAATATGGCCAGAAAATGCGGATCATTTTGGAGATTGAGTGATGGGGGAAGAAATGTTGAAAGTATGGATGACTCCATTTCAGCTTGTTACCATCTTAGATGAAGAAATGTATTAACAAGAAGTGAAAAGTATTTGAATTGTGTATATCTGATAATGAAGCTATAGCTTTGGATGAACATAATAGAAATACCTTGGACTATTTTGAGGCTAATTTACGTTTCGAGAGTCGCTCTATTAACACCAAAGTATATGTGGCAAAAGATGGACAGAGCATAATGGGCCTGGTAAGATCATAGCACAACCATTGTAGTGCTCTTTGACCAGACACATAATAAATTAAAAATCCTTTTGGAGAAATTTGCAGATGTATTTACTGATAAGATTGGGAAGGATCAAGAGTTGGAACACAACAATAAGATTTAAGAAAATACCATCCCAATTATACATAAACTGATGTATCCCATTAAGTAATAGGGATGAGCTAAAGAAAAAGTTGGAAAAATTGTGTGTGGGAGACTAATCCGTCCAGTGGATGGTGCTCAATGGATTTCTGCTATAGCGACTGCCCACAAAAAATGAAGTCAGGTGAGATTATGCTCAGACCCGAGATCGCCAAAATATGTAAATATAATTGTTACCCCTTGCCACCAATAAACAAAATGCTGCCATGCAAGGCAAAACAATGTTTTTCACTCCTATTGACTTAAAAGCCGCCTAGCATCAGGTATCACTTGCAAAAGAATCACAAATATTAATTACATGCATCACACCATTTGGTGCCTACAAATTTCTGTGAATGCCATTTGGACTGGCATCAGTTTTGAGCATTTTCCAAAAGTTGATGAATTCATTGTTTAGGTTTAAATCTTTTATTGATACATTTAGTTTATGCATCAAACAGTGCCATTAGTAATGAGCCAAGTAGATCGTACATGTACAGCAGGGCACATATCGAAAGAAAAACCCCAACTCCCCCCTTCCTCTCAGGTCTCCCCCCAGTGCCCCCCAACCCCCATTTCAATCCCTCCTTGGGCCAGCTTGGTGTGGAGCAAATAAAGCAGAGTCAGGACTCTCGAAGTGTGTTGCCTAGTGATGCAGGTTAAGCACTATCTTGTGGGAGCGTTGTGAGTCGCAAAAGGCGTAAGTATTTGGGACAAGTACGTTCCCGCATTTTTGTGCTCAGCAAGGCGAGGAATGGGTGCCACAGGTCTGCGTAGGAGGCACAATTTCCCTGGAGCGAGAGGGATATACGCTCCATACCCAGTACATGTCTGTACGGTCTGTGCCCCAGTGAGATTGTATATTTGGCAAGGCCGCGCCTAAAGCTATCCCCATTTGTCTGCCTTTGCGCGATCTGAGGGGGAATGTGAGCATGTTGGGCAGGCCTAGGACGACATACGCCGGAAAGCGCGGTATCTGTATGTCGAAGTGTTTGTCTGTATGTCGAAGTGTTTGTCTATATCGTCTAGGATCTGTTCCCAGTATGAGGCAAGGATGGGGCAGTCCCATAGTAAGTGTGTTACCGTGCCTTCATACCCGCAATTTCTCCAGCAGTCTGATTTGCGGGTGGGGTTACTTTTGTGCAGTCTGGGGGTGTGAGATACCAATATGAGGCAACCTTGGTCGCTGTTTCTATGCTAGCAATGTTCCGTGCAGTGTGGCATACCCGATGTCGCCCCATTCCTTCTGAGAGAGTTTGCGTCCCAATTCTGCCTCCCAGCACCGCTGCCCTGTGGATTTGACCACCAGTTCTGAAGGGCACAGGAGGTGGTAGAGCTCCGTGATAAGGCATGTGCTGGTTGATTTGGTGTGCACACTTTTCGTACGGGGTAAGGGGTCTTTGGGTTCCTGGACGTATCGAGGGGTGCATGACCCAGTGTTGCACTTGTTGAAAGTGGTAACGCTCAGTCTCTGGCAACGCGAGGTCTGAGCGAAAATCTTCGAAAGTCAGTGGGCCCACCGCGTCAAAGAGATGGATGATCGATCTACACCCCTCTTTATCCCAATGTTTAAAGGACACCAGGTCAAGACCTGGTGTGAAATCCGAGTTGTTAACTATAGGTGTAAGGGGTGACGGGAAGGAAGTGAGGCCACATCTTACGGCAGCTGAATCCCAGGTCTTTAATGTTGCGCGGGTGACCGGTGATCTGTATAGCCCTGCGGGACATTGAATTTTGTGGAGGAAGGGGATCTTCTACAGAGACTGTCCGGCCATGGCTCTTGCCATTTGTAGGCAATGGCTTGCATACAAAGTATTGTTTTGTGTTTGTTGAACATTTATTAAAAGTGAGCAAAAGGTGATGTCTGGGTCAGAGATGATAGGATAATAGACTGGTTGAGTAGGTAGGAATGAGAGGAGTCCAGAAACAAAGCACACGTGTGTGAATACATGATTTATAGAGAGCAGGCTCTAGAAATAATGCAGAAGCAGGGATGACAGGCAGGAGCACCAGGACTCGAAGCACAGCTCCTAGAAGGATAAATGTGTGAAAAAAAGAGACCCTCCGATCTACTCACACTGTCTCCTTCGCTAGCCACTCTCTGTGCCCAACCAAAGGTCAGCCGAATGCAAGGTGGTGTTTGGGTGAGTGTATGGTACCTTTCCTTCACTCCCTCAACAGATCATTTAGAGAAATAACTAAGGGACCCCTGTACACTGGTTCCGGTTTCCTCTCCACCCCTCCTCAATGGGATGAGTTGCTGACACAAGGCCAGCAGTCTCTTCTCTTTGTTTTTCATGAGCGTGTGAAGAGCAGGAAGCTGTTATGAAGGCAGGAAAATCTAAACATAGAGAACCCCCACCGAAAATGGCTCTTGACCACACTATGTACCACCAGTTTGGTAAAGCCACGTGCAATTTTTTAAAGGAGTGGTGGCACTTAGTAACAATGATGAGAAGAAGTCCTTTTCTAAACACAGTATTTTGAATATAGAAAGACATTCTCTACAAGATACATTTTATTGGGTTTTGAATCCCAAAGGGAGTCAACATACCCCTTCAACGTGAGAATACAGTTCTCATCCTTCTTTTAGAGAACACCAATTTTCAATCCACTTTGAATAACAACAAAATGTTTCTAAATTTAACTGATTGCTTTCCCAGGTACCAAAGACATTGTGGTCCACAGGGGCCAATAATGTTGGGCTCATATCCTTGATGAAACCAGTGAAAATCAAGATCAACCCGCAGAAAATGCTACCCAGGATCCCACAGTACCCACTCAAACAAAAGGCTTAGCAGGGATTCGGCCTCTAATAGCTGATTTACTTAAGCACAGGTTTTTCGGTGCTTATTGTCAGCAGGTGAAACACCACGATTTTGCTGATACGCAAAGCAGATAACACCAATGTGTACAGTTTCATTCAGGATTAACAGGCAATAAATAATGAGGTCATACCTACCTTCCCGGGGCTCTCCAACCCTGACATCATCCTTTCTTGCATCCCTGAAAATGTCTCATGGTTTACCATAGTAGACCTCTGTTTTGCCTTCTTCTCCATCCCCATAAATGGAGAGAGTCGGTTTTCCTTCACGTTCTCCTTCTGAGGGTTTTAACCTCTGTGTTGAAGGCTCTTTCAAAGATTTAGAGGGTCTCCATCAGTCTTTCATTAAAATTTGGCCTAAAGCAATTAATGAGAGTAAAGTTTATATTTCCCAGCCTTCCACACAGTATGGCATACCTGCCCTGTGTATCCGTGAGTGACCCATCCATTATAAAAGAAAGATCTTGTCGTATCATGTTAAGATGGCTATCCCTTATGCATGGAAGGAATAGGACCAGGTGACGCGACGAAGGACCAGCGTCCACCCAAGGTGACCTCCGAGTGCGCAGTGAGATGGGTGTCCTATAGGAGCACAATATCCACCATATGCCTGCCAAGATAGGCAAAAACCTGTCGGGTTTACCGGGAATTGTTGAGACCTCTGACATTCCAGCACAAACAGTGACAAGTATCATCCCTCCTTTTCCCCACGCCAGTAGTCATTCAACCAAGAATACATTTGCCAATGACTGCCGCGTCCCATTGCGAAAGCTTTGTCTCCTCCTAACTGCAATGTAAGCAAGTAACATACATCTTCTTGCATGCAACCAACAACATTCCCAAGCTCTACACTTCCATCCACCCACTTTAATTACCCAAAGCCCACCAAGGGCAGCAACCCCCTCGAAAAATCCCCAGTAAACCATGAATACAGCAAAACAAAAAACCATAAGTAGGGGCACAATATACATATATTTCAAATATATGGGTGTGTCCCTCGGGGTCCGCATTGAGAGGCAGTGAGTCATCCCCAGCATATGCCGAGGAAGTCCAGGACATCCAGATGTGTGCATACCATGACACGAAACGTTGCACAGTACAGGTGTAGTCCAACTGTTTCCCCCGGTAATGGTAACATACCATGTGGAGTTTCTCGTTGAACCAGGGACCCGGCAGGAAAGGACCAATCAGGCCAAACCCACTCTCCCAGAGTAACTGCTCAGGAAGCGTGAAGGCATTCCACCCAGTGTGCGTCTGTCTGAACATCAACAACCAGACTCCTATCATCAGTCAGAGTCAGTGTGTGAGGTGTGCAACCTTATCAGCGATCTCTGCTCCAATCCCGGACTAAGCTCCTTCTCATCTGTCACAATGTAACGAGGGACGCCCTGACTTGGTAGAGGGTGATGGACCTGCTAACCCGGAGAAGACGAAAACCCCCTCTCCCCCTCCCCTTTCTCCACAGCAGGAAGAGTGGGACTACAGCGAAAGAAGAGGAGGGAGAGGTGAAGGCGAAATGGAGTACCGGCCCTTTAATTCGGACGACTGGTCAGTATGTCACGCCCCCAGTGATGACGTCGGGGAAACCTGGCCCACAAAGGACGGAGGATGTCGGAAGTCGGTGTGCTTGTTCACCGGAGGCGAAGAGGAGAGAGACGGAGGCGAAAACAGAGCGGAGGAAGAGGGATCGAGGAGCGGGACGGTGCCAGTGAATCTACGAGGCGGAGGAGAGCCAGGAGGCCAACGTTCCCGTGGTTCGCCCAGCCACGCCCCAGGAGGAGCGTGGCTCTCGCAGGTACGCGAGCGTTTTGCGGGCTGGGTGGGAAAAAGAGATAGACCAGAGGGTTAACCCGTGGGGAGTCCCTGCACCTGGAGTACCCTTCCCCGAGCACTTTCCCTCACTCGTGTAGAAGTGTTGTGCACCGGGCGTTCCCATCACTACCCTCCCTTCACCGCAAACCGGAACTCAGTACTGACTGTAGACCCTTCTTTTGTTTTGCATCATCTACCTCCCACAACGGACGGGTCCGAGCTGGAGGCAAGGAGAAGAGGCCGGACCTCTACGAGGGACCGAGACACCCCGGAGAAGACCCATCGGTCCCCCCTTCCTTACTACAGACAGGCGGCCACAAAGAAGCGTGTTATCAAACCAATAAAGTCACCGTTACCACTACCCCGTCTCTGGCCTGTTATTAGCGACTCGCTACAGGTGGTGGAGAATGCGGGCATAGACGCCCCCATCTGTACACCCACGATGGACGCTTTAATACAACACCTCGTCAAAGGCCAAGAGAAGCTGGAATGGGCCGTGGAACGGCAGATGACGTCGGCCCAGGCGGACAGGGACACCTTCAGGGACACCATCTCAGCCCAGATAGAGGGACTACAGAAGGTGATGGCCGATCAGCCCCTTCCTACCGGGCGGGAGCCCAGGGGCCCCAACCCCGGACCCTCAGGCGTCTCTCTGCAGAAATACGTGCCTGGAGAGGACCCCGATGCCTTCCTCCTTAACTTTGAGCGAGCCGCGTTGGCATGCGGCTGGCCCCTAGAGAAATGGCCATTCTTCCTGGCTCCCCTTTTGATAGGCGAGGCGCAGGCCGCGTATCAGGTGGCCAACGCCGCAGGTAATAGCCCCTACGCCACCATTAAAACAGTGATCCTAGACCATCTGGGGCTGGATGCGGAAGCCTACCGGGTACGCTTCAGGAAAGAAAGAGGCACCCCGGCGAAAACCCAAAGACCCTGTTCTACCGCCTAAAGATGGCTGCCGACAAATGGCTAAACCCCGGGGTGAGCACGAAAGAGGAGATCATGGACAGAATCTACCTCGAGCAGTATCTAGAGGCACTTCCGCCACATACGCAGAAGTGGCTACGGCAACATCCACACCTGACAACCGGAGCAAGCCGTGGAGATGGCTACCACCTTCTCGCGTGCACAGCCTGTGACACAGAGGTGGGAACCCGAGAAACCTAATCGGCCCATCACAAGCAAAAACGATAAAAGACCACGAGCAGCCCCCGAGCCGATGAGACCTCGTTATAGCAAGGCAGAGGCACCAACGTTCAGAGGGCCCCAATGCTTCGAATGTGGCGACTGGGGCCACATCGCCCGAACGTGCCCGCGTAGGAAACCCACGGAAGAACCCATGGAGGTCGGATACCTCCCTAAATCGATCCTCTACACTGCTGAGATGGGGAGCGCATATCACGTAAGTGTGCAGGTGAATGGGAAGGTGGTAAGAGCCCTACTCGATTCAGGTTGTAGACAGTCCGTTATACAGAAGGTCTTAGTACAGTCCCAACAGGTCATCCCCGAGGCCCTAGTACACATCCGCTGTGTCCATGGAGACGTTAAACCGTATCCCATAGCCGTAGTGACCCTGTCCCATTCTAACGGTAGAACCCATGTAGTCCGGGTAGGGGTCTTGGACAGCTTACCAGAGGACCTGATCATAGGGACTGACAATCCTGAGTTCCTAGACATGTTCCTACATACCCTACATACCCAAAAACAAAAGAGCTACCTGGGGAAGACCGCTGACCACCCTGCCACGGCTTTGATAACACCAGAACCATGGACTTTGGACAGGAGCTTTAAATTCGCCCAGGCCAATGACGCCTCCCTATTCAATGCATGGGAACAAGCGCACAGAGAACAGGACACCCCTTCCTCCACGTACCCCAGGTTCCTTATAAAAGACGGAATGCTATATCGACAGGGAACACGGGAAGCGCCACATCAGTTGCTAGTCCCCCTGTCTTTTAGGGAACAGATAATGTTCTTTTCTCATTCACATTTGACAGCAGGACACATAGGTAGTGAAAAGACAACACAAAACGTCTTACAACACTTCTTTTGGCCCGGGGTGTACAAAGACATTAAGACCCACTGCCAGACCTGTGAGGTATGCCAGAGACGAAACACCCATCGACCCCCTCAGTGCCCTTGCAGCCCCTTCCGATCATAGGCACTCCTTTCGAGAGGGTAGGGATGGACCTGATAGGACCCCTACCAAAAACCCAGAGGGGGAATCAATATGCTCTCGTTATAGTGGACTATGCTACCCGATACCCCGAAGCCTTCCCTCTAAAAACCCCAAACACTCGTATCATATCAGAAAAGTTCCTAGAGTTGTTCTCCCGTGTGGGCTTTCCCAAGGAAATACTAACAGACCAAGGGACCCCGTTTGTGTCTAGATTGATGAAGGAGGTCTGTGGGATGCTGGATCTACGACAAATCAGAACCTCAGTATATCACCCACAGACTGATGGCCTCGTAGAACGATATAACGGGACGCTCAAGTCTACCTTGGGCTTAGGGAGACAGCACAATGTAAAAGGTGCGGACAAAGGGAGGCAGATTTTTATCATCTTGCGTGGGGGTGCAGATCAATCTTTAAATTCTGGGAAGAGGTGATACAACGCTTGCAGACCATGACGGGGACATCCCTTCAATGCACGCCACTTACTTGTTTGCTGGGTTGTGTCACTTTGCCAAAGGGAGTGCTGGGCAGATACGTTCGTATTGCCCTCTTGCTAGCCAAGAGACGAGTAGCGATAACCTGGGAGAGTAAACTTAGTCCTCAGGTGGACGGATGGGTGAAGGATTTAGTGTACTGTCAAGAGACTTTGAATATATATGCTGAGGAGCTGCCAGCAGCGTCTAGGCCCAAGGACATCTGGGAACCGCTAAGGCAATACTTGTTAAATCGGGCGTTAACAGATGTCACATCACCCTAAAGAGTTCTGGTATTGTTGCAATTATCATATTATTCTAAGTATCTCTGTGTCGACTTATGCCAAGATCTGCAATGTCATGTTTACTGTGTAATTTATGATCACAAGAAGCAAGTACAAGTCAACTGTTAGGGGGTTTTTCTTTTCTTCTCTCGTCCTGCGTGGCGACGTTTATATGTTTCTTTATGAAATCCAATAAAGAAAGTTTAAAAAAAAATACAAAGATCAGCAGAGCACATAGAGATTGCAATATTACCATCAAAAAATGCAAAGTGACTTGTGGGAAAAATTGAGTGCGAGGAGGTATAATTGTACTAAAATCATACATACATGCTAAAAAAGATTAAAACTACTTCATAAGGTTGTAACAAAAAGTTGTGTTATACTGAAGAAGTTTTGTTTTTCTATAATAAAAATAGTATTGGGCACCAGGCAAAAAAAAAAAAAAAAAAAAATAACGGGACGCTCAAGTCTACCTTAAAGAAAATGCTCAGCGTCAACGGTAGAGAATGGGATCAGATGCTACCCCTCGCTTTGTATGTCATTCGTGGCCAACGGCAGAGCAGTCTGGGTTGCTCGTCTTTCGAAATGTTGTACGGACGACAACCCCGGTCCCTACTAGAAATGACGAAAGAGGCCTGGGAGAAAGAGGACGCCAACGAAGCAAGGGGAATGCTGGAATACACCCAGGCCCTGAAATCCAAAATAGGGAAGCTGAGGGATCTGGCGTATTCAAACTTGGAGAAGAATCAGGAGAAACAGAAAGCAGTATACGATAAAGGGAAACGATGGAGACGGTTGGAGGTCAACGATTGGGTATTGGTGTTATTACCCTCGTCTACGAAGAAGTTCCAAGCCGAGTGGAGGGGGCCCTACAGGGTCGATGGAACGATCGGTAAGACCAGCTACCGCGTGCAAATAACATCAAGGAAATGCCAGACATACCACATAAACCTTCTAAAAAGTGGCTAGGGCCCCCACCGAGGACCGCACACCTTACCCTACCAACACATGCTTCTTCTTCCAGTACCCTCGAACAGCTGGTGGTCAATGAGGACCTAAGGACACAAGAGAAACGCGAGCTTAGGGATACCTTATCCCCATTCTCCTCCCTCTTCTCCGACGTGCCAGGAAAAACATCCCTGGCAGAACACTGTATTGAGACCCACCCAGGGAAAACCGTCAAACAACGCCCATACCGAATACCCGCAGCTAAGCGGGCGGCAGTACAAAAAGAGGTAAAGGACATGCTAAAACTGGGAGTCATTAGACCCTCAAAAAGCGAATGGTCATCTCCCATTGTCATGGTACCCAAACCCGACGGAAGCACCAGGTTCTGTATGGACTTTAGAGCACTTAACAACATCTCCTCCTTTGACGCATACCCCATCCCGCGTATCGATGAACTGATCGAGAAATTGGGTGAAGCCCGATATATATCCACGTTGGACCTCACAAAGGGGTACTGGCAAGTCCCTCTAAGAGAAGAGGACCGTAAGAAAACCGCCTTCGCCACCCCGGATGGGCTGTTTGAGTTCACAGTGCTCCCCTTTGGGCTACATGGGGCCCCAGCGACTTTTCAGCGCCTTATGAACACGGTGCTCCACCAATACCCCATGTTTTCCTCTGCGTACCTGGATGACATCGTGATCTTCAGCCCCAGTTGGGAGTCACATTTGGGCCATCTGAGGACCATACTAAGGGCCTTACAACAAGCAGGGCTACACATAAACTCGAAGAAATCCCGGGTGGGATACCAGAAAGTCAAGTACTTAGGGTATGTGCTAGGTCATGGTATGATCGAACCGCAAATCGAGAAGGTCAGAGCCATAGCAGAGACCCCATTTCCCAGTACCAAGAGAGATATGAGAGCCTTTCTGGGGTTAATCGGCTACTATCGCCGCTTCATTCCTCAATTCTCGGACGTAGCTGCCCCTCTCACTGACACCCTTAGACAGGATATAAAAGCCCAACTTCTTTCACACCCCACTCCACGAATGTAGGAAGCCTTCAACACTTTAAAGCGAGCCATCACGACCAATCCCGTGCTGTCCTCCCCCGATTTCTCCAGACCTTTTCTCCTTCACACAGACGCCTCAGACTATGGGATAGGGGCCGTCCTCTCTCAGTTGTCACCCGAGGGCATGGACCATCCCATATTGTATATTAGTCGTAAGTTGTTTCCCAGAGAGCTTAAATACCCCACAGTTGAGAAGGAATGCCTGGCTGTGAAATGGGCTGTCGACAAACTGCGCTATTATCTTGAGGGCCACCATTTCACCCTGTACACGGACCATGCCCCCTCCAGTGGATGAGCCGAAACATCGCTCTTAACCCCAGGGTCTTGCGCTGGTTTCTGTCTCTCCAGCCCTTTTCCTTCAGTGTGAAACACCGTAAAGGCAAGGACAATGGCAGTGCGGATTTCCTGTCCAGGTACCCTCTCCCGATCGGGAGAATTCAAGGGGGTGGTGTGTAACGAGGACGCCCTGACTTGGTAGAGGGTGATGGACCTGCTAACCCGGAGAAGACGAAAACCCTCTCCCCTCCCCTTTCTCCACAGCAGGAAGAGTGGGACTACAGCGAAGAAGAGGAGGGAGAGGTGAAGGCGAAATGGAGTACCGGCCCTTTAATTCGGACGACTGGTCAGTATGTCACGCCCCCAGTGATGATGTCGGGAAACCTGGCCCACAAAGGACGGAGGATGTCGGAAGTCGGTGTGCTTGTTCACCGGAGGCGAAGAGAGAGAGACGGAGGCGAAAACAGAGCGGAGGAAGAGGATCGAGGAGCGGGACGGTGCCAGTGAATCTACGAGGCGGAGGAGAGCCAGGAGGCCAACGTTCCCGTGGTTCGCCCAGCCACGCCCCAGGAGGAGCGTGGCTCTCGCAGGTGCGCGAGCGTTTTGCGGGCTGGGTGGGAAAAGAGATAGACCAGAGGGTTAACCCGTGGGGAGTCCCTGCACCTGGAGTACCCTTCCCCGAGCACTTTCCCTCACTCGTGTAGAAGTGTTGTGCACCGGGCGTTCCCATCACTACCCTCCCTTCACCGCAAACCGGAACTCAGTACTGACTGTAGACCCTTCTTTTGTTTTGCATCATCTACCTCCCCACAACGGACGGGTCCGAGCTGGAGGCAAGGAGAAGAGGCCGGACCTCTACGAGGGACCGAGACACCCCGGAGAAGACCCATCGGTCCCCCCTTCCTTACTACAGACAGGCGGCCACAAAGAAGCGTGTTATCAAACCAATAAAGTCACCGTTACCACTACCCCGTCTCTGGCCTGTTATTAGCGACTCGCTACACACAAATACTCCAGGACCTGCTGTGGGGTCTGGAAAATATGTTGTTTTCCCCTGTGCATGTTCCTTACATGGCATACTGAATTTCAACCTGCACACGTTTTATTTTCACCAGGACAACTTTGAGTCTTGCATCCTGGACAGCTAATGTAAAGTCTGGGTAGAGTGACACCTCTTTGCCACCAAAGCTGAGCGTGCCCTTCTCCCGCTCAATCCTGAGCGTGGCATCTCTGACACGGAAGTTCAGCAGCCGCGCAATAATTGCCATCCCTGGGCCCCCAGCGGTGGCTTAGTCCTCAATGATCTGGGGGCTCTCTCTGCCACCAGCAGACGAGAGAAGGCATCAGTCCTGAGCAATGTCCCCAGCAGCTTCTCCACAAAGACCTCCAGCCAGACAGTGTTGGCAGACTTCGGCACCCTTAGACTGTGGATATTGTTGGGCGCAACCTTGCCTATATGTCCTCATTCTTGGTGGTTTACCTTAAGGATCTTTTCCATGTTAAGCTTCTTTTCACCTTTTGCCACCAAGTCATCTTCTGCTGTAGAGATCCAATTTTCTGTCTCTTTTAGTTGGCTGTCATGTTTGTCGATCTTGTGCATGACTGTGTCCAGCTGCGCCGTTAAATCACCCATTTTGTTATCGATGGAGGCTAAGCTCTCCTGCATGGCCTTTAGGAGGGTTGTTAGTATCCTGTGTGTACATATCTGAGGCTGGCCCAGAGGCCTCATCCTGAGCAGGCCCAGGCGTGGCAGGGCGCATACTCCTTTGCACTTTGAACTGGGGCTTAGGCTGTTTTCTATCTTGTTTCCCCATAGTGTTGTGCTGTTGCCCTCCTCTAACAGCTCAGCACACTCCACTTCAAATTCCTATACCTCTCCAGCCCAGTGGCGTAACAAAACTTGACGGGCCCCCCTGCAAAGTACACAGAGGGGGCCCCCTTCCCAGACCCACCACCTAGCACTTTTGCTGAGGGGGGCCCCCTGGAGCTCGGGGGCCCCCCGCACCGCGGGGACTGCAGAGGCTTATGTTACGCCACTGCTCCAGCCCACCCTGAGCACAGGAGGACAGCCGCACACCAGGCCCCAGAATGCCCCAGGTACAGTAAAAAGACAGGGGGTCAGTCTTTAACGCAAGGAGGGGCGCACCGTTCAGCCCAGCAACATCTTCTGCCTCCTCCAATGCCCCCGGGGAGTTCCAGGACACAGGTCCTGCCTCACCCCACAGAGCTTTAGAACCTCAGGGGGAATGTGTCAGGGTGGGCGGAACTCATAGAGCTTCACTCCTTGGAATTCCGTGGAGTTACGTAAAAACCCTGTGAGATTCCACTGAGTTCTGCGAGCTGGCAAAATTTGGTACATTGCGCTGTTCGCGCTGATTTTTAGCGCCGGAAGCTTGTTCCGCAATGCAAAATCAGCATGAATGGCACATAGGGTGCGCCAGAGGGTGCTGCTTCTTTCTACCGCTCGAGAAGATTTTCTACGTGAGCAGCATCTTTCTCAACGCGATTGGCCGTGACCTGCTGCGACCGTCTGTGTTGAGAAATCTCACCGGGAGGCGTTGTAGCACCAGAAAATCATGCTAGGGGATGCAAATTCTCGCTCACGCTTGCCAACTTAACATTGGCGAGCCACGCTCAAGAGAAAACTCTACCACGCAGCAGCTGGTGGAGTTTTGCCAGAACTCCATGCTCCAAGCGGAAAGCGGAGTGGGAAAAACCTAGCAAACTCCACTGGCAGAGCTGAATTTTTCACCCACCCCTAGTCACAAGCAGATCATGCAGCAAAAGGCAATACATCAATGGCAAAAACAGTGAAAGGGAGGGGGGCAGTACCTGCAGGGTCATTGAACCGCCACCCCTGGGCACAGTGCCCTCTGTCAGCAGCTAAGGGGCTATTGGACGGTGTAATCTCCAATCTCAGAGGGGATTACTACCTCACGGGCTGGCTCCTATCTCCACTCGGCAGCCGCAGGCTGGACCCGTCCCACTGTCCTTCACCGCTCACTCTTTGCCGTCCTCCGCTGCTCCTTCCCTCAGCGCCCCTGTCCCGTAGACAGACCCAGCACCATTCCGGAGTCAGCACCTCTCCTCCCTCAGGAGCTCACATCCCCGCTGCACATCAGTTATGCTTGACCACCCCATGCAGGCCGCCACTGCCCCTCCACGGCAATCCCTTCCTCCACCGATCACACAGATGCTTTTCAATGTCTGGACTGGGAACTCCTGGAGCCGTTCTCCTCTCCACAGCACTCTGGAGCTCACTTCCCCCAGCGACGGTGCAACCATCTTGTTTTCTCGACTGCAGCCTGCCCGCCAGTCCCAATTGTGGAGTTGTATGGGTGTCTACCGCAGGCTAATGGCAAGTCCAAGTAGCTTTTGTACCTTCGATGCTAAGGGCAGTAATATTGAGGGTAGTGTCAATGCGATTTAGAAACACTGACCTGGAAGCCTGAAGCTTCTACGAAGCTCTCGAGCTTGGCAAAAAACGCTGGGATGGAGGTCCGGGGGTCCTCCAGTGTGGCGACATCATCATCTGCATAAAGGCTTATACTATGGCGCTACGCCCCAAACCGAACCCCTGAGATCAGTGGGTTCTCCCGCACTCTCTGGGCCATGCACTCCATATAAAGAGTGAATAGCAGCGGGGAGAGTGGGCACTCCTGTCTCGTGCCGCGAGCTATCGGGAAGGGGTCCGAGGTGTGCCCATTCACCCGTACCGTGGCTGTGGGGTGACTGTAGCTGCTAAATACCAGTTTGCGAAAGTGGTCCCCTATTCCGAACTGCACCAGTGTGGCTTCCAGGTATATTGAATGCACCCGGTCGAATGCTTTTTCAGCATCAACCAACAGCACCACCCGCTCCACCCCTTGATGCTGAGCCTTATCAATGAGATGGAGTAGTCTCCGCGTAATATCACTGCATTGCCTAGTAGCTACAAACCCCGACTGATCCGGTTCCACCAGGCCCGGCAACATTGGCCCAAGTCTGGCTGCCAGGATCCCCGTAAAAAGCTTTAGGTCAATATTTAAGAGGGATATCGGTTTGTAGGAAGCACAGAATCGGCCGTCTTTGCCGGGCTTTGGGAGTACAACAACCAATGCCAGGAGCCTCGTAGGGGGGGATGTCAGAAGTGTTGCCTATTGCATAAAAAGTCTAGTTAAGATGGGTGCCTGGGTAGTGCAAAAAGTCTTGTAAAAAATAGCGGAGAACCTGTCAGGACTGGGGGATTTAAGATGTTTAGGTCGAGCTATGGCCGAGATCACTTCCTCGATACGGATTGGGCTGTCCAGGTTGGATGCCTGCTCCGGGGTCAATTTAGAGTGGGTTATCCCTTGTAGATAGTTAAGGGAAGCCTGCTCTGGGAGATGTTGAGTTGTGTAGAGTTTAGCATAGAAGTCGCGAAACGCACGTGTTATGTCTGCGTCGTTCGCGCATTCAGAGCCAGTCGTGTCTTGCACTGTGTGGACGGTAGCTGCTTGGCGCTGAGCGCGTAATTTATGGGCCAAAAGGCGTCCGCATCTGTCCCCTCCCTCGTAGAATGAGTGTCTCAGTCTTAGGCTGCGTATTCCGCCCTGTCCAAGTCAAGGCCGGCGAACTGCAAACACACTGCCTCTAATTGCCGCCATACATGGGGTGCCCCTGTCCACTTATGGATATGCTCTAACTCCTGCATTTGTTTGGTAAGGCCCTCTCTCTTGTCCCTACGAAGCTTGTTATCCGCCGAGGAAGTGGCGATGAATTCCCCTCTCGCGACTAGCTTGAGTGTTTCCCATAGGGTAGTGATTGAAGTGTCAGGGGTGTCATTAAAGGCCAGGAACTCCTCTAGTGTCTTGGTTAGGTGTTGCACCACTGCCGGGCGATGTACGAGTGTGTCGCGTAACCACCAAGAATATGATGGCCTATCCGAGGGGGGGATTGCTAGTGTAAGCATCAGTGCAGAATGGTCTGAGAGTGATCGGGGTTCGATATCCGAGGCGAGCGCCGTAGAAAGCAGAGATTGAGACCCAATGAAGTGGTCAATTCTAGTGTACGGTTTGTGCGCATGAGAACAGAACATGTAATCTGTGGCGTGGGGGTGTAGGGAGTGCCAGATGTCCACCAGCCCTAGGTCGTGTAGGCACTCCCTCCCGTTCCTTGAAAGGGCCCCCGTCTGTCCCTGCCGTTGGGCTGAATGATCCAGCTGATTGTCAAATACCATGTTTATATCTCTCCCCAGCATAATTTGCCTATTCGAAGAGGTCTTTAGTTCCATCACTGCTCTGTGGAGGAATGCCTCCTGCCCCTTATTGGACGCGTATACAGAACCAAGAGTGAAGGTGCATGCATTAATGGTCACTGAGATAGCTAGAAGCCGTCCTTTAATTTTGGCTAATTTCGCACCCACCTTCCCTCCAAAGGTGTGAGAGATAAGAATGGCGACTCCGGCCGTTTTGGTTGTATGTGAGGAGAAGTATTGGTGCGGGAATGCCCTCGATCGAAGTCTGTGTGTCTCTGGAGAGGAGGTGGGTTCCCTGTAACAGGCATATGTGTGCGCCCGACTGCTCGAGGTAGGATAAAGTAGCTAGTGTTCGCTACCATATCGGTCGGGACCAAGACCGGGAGCTAAACAAGAAACCAGTGCATAACAGAAGACCCCTGCCCTCAAATGTCCCCGGGATGCCAGGTGTATGTACCCGGCGGAGAGCAGTTACCTGCGCTTGGAGCCAAACATGCGGGGGGGCTCAGGAGGGTGAACAAAAATAAGAAAACCCCAACAAGTGAAACTATGAACCAATGAACAGTCATCTTGCAGCTGACTGAAGTCCGGAGCAACATGCTCCTAGAGAGTTAGTAAAAGGGTACCAATGGCCAGTGTCTCCTCGCTCCCGCCCAGGCCCAGCCCCGTGCATTCATCAAAATGAAGAAGCAAGAAAAGGGACCAGCAGATTATCCGCTATCTTTCCCACATATCATGGTGTCGATGTTCCAGGGGAGTCCCCGGCCAGGGTCGCCAGGACCGCTTGACTTTCTTTGGCCATGGTGTCCGGATCAGGACACAGATTATGAGTTGGAGACTTGATTGTTGTCCACCCGTAGCCACTCCGACGGTTCTTGCTCGTCTTGCCTTCTTGTGGACCCTCTGCCATAGAGGCTGTAATACCCAATAGCTTGCAGGCCTCAGTCACTGAGCATAGTTGCCGGAGCTCCCCATTGAGGAGGAAAATCAATCGGAATGGGTGCCCCCATGAGTATGAGATGCCAGCTGCCCGTAGATGCGTAGTGACAGGCCGAAATGCTTTGCGTTTCAGTAACGTGGATGCGGCCAAGTCTTGATACAGTGTGGGTTTCTGGCCCTTATTCTGGAATGCAGGGTCATCTCTGGCTGCACGGAGTATGCGCTCTTTAATCTGAAAATCATGCACACAAGTTAGAATATCTGCCGGCGGGGCCGGGGAGGCCCTCCGAGGCCCCACTCTGTGTGTGCGATCAAGCTTGATGTGGAAGTCCGATGCCTCACCTAAAATTGATCGGAAAAGATCGGTCACCAAGGCCTCTATGTTTGTGTCCTCCGTCCCGGTCGCAATACCTCATATGCGGATGTTATTGCGCCGGGACCGGTTTTCCAAATCCTCCATGTGAGCCTGGAGGTCGAGGTTCTGCTCACATAGTCTGATGACATCTTGTTGGAGGCCATCTATCTCTTCATCCCTGCTGGATTCGTGGTTCTTCAACATATTAATCCTCTCTCCTAGGGAGTCCAGGTCTTGGCGAACCTCGCTGAGATCAGCCGATAGGTCGCGCTTCATAGATGAGAGATCCTCACGAAGGGAGAAGAAGAGTGACTCAAGGAAGGTGCAACTGATTGGGGCCTCTACTCCATCCGCTCCCTCTATCTCTTCCGTGGTCTTCTGAGGAGTTGGGCCCTCGACCTGAGGGTTAGGCGTCTTGAGGAGCATATCTTTCACTGATCAGTCTTTCCTACCCTAACTGGAGGCCATTTCTAGGGTATTATTCCCAGTAGTTCGAGGCAGATCACTGTGGCCGTCCAGAGCAGGGCCAGGAGGGAAATGGAATCTTCTGTGTCTCAACTTGCTCCCAGCGTTCCCTAAATCTTCAGAAATGGGGGGCAGATCCGTCCGGTCTAGTGCCTAGCCAGCGGGGCTCCGGGCCTGCTGCCAGCACCACTGACGATGCATTGCTTTCCCCACCTGGGGTGTAGGGTGGGCCTGAACACGGTCCCCAGGCCTCTGGGACGGGATTCACCACGACCGCTTGTTCTTTACTTCGGGGCTCCTAGCTTGCCCCCGGCTCCAGACCACCAAACTTGCCCCCAGATCTCCAGGCTAAGTTGCCCCAGCAAGGGTCCAGAACGTTTCAGGCAAGGTTGGGGGTCCTCAGCCCCGTCGACACCATCGAGCCCGGCTAGGCTTCCCCGTTCTCCACCTCCAGCATTCACATTCTCTGCAGAGCGGGGGCCACAGATCAGAAGAAGGAAGGAAGGGGGGGGCGGTGGGGGGAACGGCCCCGTCCTCAAATATATACTCGGGGAGTTCACCTCCCTGTGCGCTTCTCTTCCGGTCTGCGGCTCTCCCGGGGCCTCTTTTGACACAGTCCAGCCTTATGAGTCGTTTACACCCCCTGCTGCTATCACTTTTCGGCTCACAGGCCTTTCCTTGCTTGCTGGGGGCTGGAGGGGGTGTCATCAGGGGGGGAAGGGGCCCCCACAGCTAAAGTTCGGACCTCAGGGCCATGCCATAGACTCCGGGCCCAGTCACTGTCTCCCCGCCGCTGCCCCCTTTCACCTCTGTGTCCCCGCACCGCTCACTCTTCACCGCTCATCAGAGGCAGCATGGGGGGCCTCCCCAGGGCCCCCCGGCATCAATTCAGGGCCCCAAAAGCCCCGCCATTCTCTCCGGAATAGTCCACGGCTGGGGGGCTCTTCGCCACCCCTGTCCGCTGCAGTGCTCCTCCGCCAGTGCTTGCTGAAGGCTGGAGGGGATTTCCTCATAGGGTGTGGGAAAGGGGGCCCCCGCAGCTAAATAGCGGATCCCAAGGCCACGCCACAAACTCCGGTCCCTGTCTCGGCCTCCCCGCCGCTGCCGCCTATCACCTCAATGTCTCTATGTCGCTCACTCCTCAGCGCTCATCAGAGGCAGCATGGGGGGGGCCTCCCCGGGGCCTCAAGGCATCGATTCAGGGGCCCCACAGATCCCTCCGGAGTAGTCCACGGCCCGAGGCCTCCTCGCCACCCCTGTCTGCTGCAGTGCAGGAGTGCTCCTCTGCCAGTGCTCTCTCTGCCATTCTAGGCCGTCGGCCCCACGCCGATTCTGCAGGTGTGTCGGCAGGCACTCAGGGCCCCCCACGTGGTCGCTCTTCTCCGTCGGCCTAGGGCCTCGCCAGGTCTGCCTCTCATTTGGGGTTCGGGCCGCGCTGGGTCCGCTCGGGGTGCCTTCTCTCGCCCACGCAGCAGGGGACCCGCAGGTCGCTGTCACCCAGCCGCAGGACGCACGTCGACGCAGCCTCTTCAGGCAGGCCCGCCGGCCCCGCTCTCGCTCACTGCTCCTGCGCTGGCCAGCCCTTGGAGCGCCACACCCGCTCCACTCACCGCTGCCGATCACGGCTCCCCCTCGGATCCACCTCGCGTCACACTCTCGAGGTCACCCGTGAAACTCTCGGTGTGCCGCCCTTCTCCTTTCGCTGTCTCCACGCCGACTTTGGTGGACAGCCTCCACCCAGCCACAGGGCGCGTGTCCACGTGCCGCCTTTAGCAGCTCGCTGGCCCCGTTCTCTCGGGACTTAGCACCAGGGCAGCTGAAAACCGCTCTCCGGCTTCTCCAGCACTAGGGGCGTGTTTTGCCAGGGAATTCTGCTCCTGATGGCCCCTATTTCACAGCTGTAGGTCGAGGCCTAGCCAGGCGAGAGCGGAGAGCACGTCCTACCTAGTCACCATCTTCGATGAATTCATTGTTTAAAGATGTGAAAGGTGTCTTAGCATTCCAAGATGACATTTTAATATTTGGAGAAGAAATTGAGACAAAAATGTTATTTTAGAACAAGAGTTCTCAATTCTATGCAACAAGGGAATGACTGTAGCAAAGGAGAAGTGCAAATTTCTTACCCAAGAAGTGAAATATTAAACGAGTAGCTCATGAGCTACTAGTAGCTCTCCAGCTACCTGTAAGTAGCTCTCCTTTGAACAGCCCACCTGAAAAAATTAGAAGCTTTTGCTGGATACAAGACTCCTAAATCCACTATGGAGTCAATCATGGAACTTACACTGCAGCTGTATAATAGGCTGGAGGATACTGAGGGATCAAAACTGTCCTGAACCCTGAGGGCCTGTTAGATTTACTGGTGGTGGAGAAGGTGTATCGGGGCTATGTCCCCTGGCCTCTTTTGGGTTCCTCCCCTATACTACTGGAAGTGAGATGAAGTTTTGCAGGTTGTCAGGCGACCCTAAGTATGAGGGACAGGTAACCGTATCTTCCCATCAATCAATCAGTGCTTGTTGAGCGCGGCTGCTCACCAGTGATGGTCTCAAGGCGCTGGCCGGGTGTGCAGGTCCGACAGGGCGATGTGGTTCATTCGAAGAGCCAGGTCTTGAGATCCTTCCAAAACTGTGTCAGAGAAGGGGAGAGCCTGAGGTGGAGATGAATGGCGCTCCAGGACTTGGCGGCTAAGTAGGAGAAGGATCTTCTTCCAGTCCTGGTCTTGCGGATCCGAGGGACGGTGGCGAGGGCCAGTTGAACGGAGGTGTCTGGTGGGTACATGGAATGGGAGGCAGTGGTTCAGGTATGCTGGTCCGGCATCGTGGAGGACTTTGTAGTCGTGCGTGAGGAGCATGAAGGTGACTTTTGTTGACTGGGAGCCAGTGAAGTTCTCGTAGGTGTTCGAAGATGTAGCTGCGGTGGGAGATGTGGAGGACCAGTCTGGCTGCGGCGTTCTGCACGTTCTGAAGCTTCCTGAGGAGTTTCTGGGTGGCGCCGGCATTAAGTGCGTTGCTGTAGTCGAGTCTGCCGCTGATGAGTGCGTGGGTGACCGTGTTCCTGGCCTCAGTGAGGATCCGTCTGAAGGTCTTCCAAAGCAGGCGAAGAGTGTGGAAGCATGATGAGGTGATGGCGTTGATCTGGTGGTTCATGGTGAGCGAAGAGTCCAGTATGATGCCGAGGTGTTGTGCGTGGTTGTGGGGCGGGGGGTTCCTAGCTCTGCAGTCCACCAGGAGTCTTCCGAAGTGGAGGGGTTGGGCCCCAGGATCAGGACTTCGGTCATGTCCGAGTTGAACTTGAGGCAGCTGTCTCTCATCTAGGTGGCAACGACCTCCATCCCGTTGTGAAAGTTATTTCTGGCGATGGTGGGTTTGTTGGTGAGGGAGAGAATCAGCTAGGTGTCATCGGCATAGGAAACGATGTTGAGTCCGTGGCTCCTGACGATGGCTGCGAGCGGGGCCATGTAGATGTTGAAAAGCGTGGGGCTCACGGAGGAGCCCTGAGGCACTCCGTAGCTGATCTCTGTGGTTTCCGAGACGAATGGGGGAAGTCTGACTCACTGTGTTCTACCGGTGAGGAAGGAACGGATCCAGTCCAGGGCTTTGTCATGGATGCTGGTGTCATGGAGTCTCGTGATTAAGGTGTGGTGAGAGACGGTGTCGAAGGCGGCCATGAGGTAGAGGAGGATGAGGGCTGCTGTTTCTCCCTGGTCGAGGAGGGAGCGGATGTCATCGGTGGCGGAGAGGAGAGCGGTCCCATACAACATGCAAAGGTACAGAGGCTTTATATGTTACTGTTCCCTGCGAAGCTGAAGGTGTTGCATGGATGGAGATCCCACTTATTCACGTCACCCAAGGACGTGTGGGACTGGCTTGACCTCAGTGGACCTAGTGTGCCTGCAGGAGATGGCCGGATGCTGATCATAGATGATCCATTCACAACAGACTTGGTCATCTAATAGGTAACACCGGCAGGGCTGAGCAACAGCACACCGACTAAAGACCTTTGATTTGGCAGAATGGGATGATCATGTTGGATGAAGAGTTGGACAGAGTTGAGTGGTCCGGTAACCAGGAAAATGAAGTGATAACCTTTGGATTGACTCGGGGAGTGGAGCTGAGCAGGGGCGCCGGTGTGACTGGAGAGTTAGGGGAAATCTCCCTCTGTATTGTACCAAGTATAAATAGTCATGATGAGGCATTCTGGAGGTAATTGAAAATGGGCAGGAACAATGGGACTTAAGAGATAAATGCATACCTTTGCAGTGTTGTTGATTTTTTTTAACATAGTTTTTTATTGGTTTTCAAACAACAACCCAAGATAGGCTTTGCACTGTTGTTAATGATCAGAAAAACACACCAGTTTGAGTGGTAGAGAAGATGTTCAACACCGAGGTGGGCCTTTGGTGGGAGAGCGGGGTTGGTTCTCTCCCTCCCTTTCTACTCTGATGTCTTAGATTTTTCACTTAGGTGGAATGGATTGCTCCTAACCCTTGTTTTGTTTGTGAGTTGGTAGGTGAGGTGCCTGGTCTACTGCATGAATGTAGAGCAGAGGTCTTCAAACCTTTTGATGCCAAGACCCCCCTGTCAAACATTTTTAGGCGTAAGGACCCCCTCCTGACAAAAATGTATAGAACTTGGTCCTCCTCATCATTGCCAACTATCCAGCGGCGGCCGGCTCAGGTAAGTGCGGTGAAGCGGGGCAGGGTGCGGCAGGGGGGGAAGCAGAAGGATGAAGGAAGAAGTATTATTTATTTATTTAATTATACCTATTCCGTCGTTTGTCGACTTCCCCGCCCCGCCTCACCAAGCTTACCTGAGCCGGCCGCCACTGCAACTATCGACAACCATAAATGCCCCCAATTCCCACAGCAAATCATTTTTATATTGGGGAAATAAATTAAACAATGTTTAGCAAACCAAAGGTCAGTGAGCCAAAGGAGTGGCTAAAAACAATGTGCCTCATTTATGAGGCATTCGCGTAGGGCAGCGCCACAAGTCTTCTTGCTGCGCTGCCCTAAGCCAATGTGAAAGGGCAGGAATGCACCTTATTTATGAAATATGGTGCATTCCTGTCCTTTCCCTCTGCGTTGGGGCACAAATTGCTGCCTAGCGCCAACATAGGCAGGATTGCTTTTGTGCAGGAAGAGGTACCTTCCTGCACAAAAACAATCCTGAGAGGGGGTTTCCTCTTTCTATGTGTGCTGCAGAATGTTAGAAGGATTGTTTTACCTGTCTGCTGAGCCTCTGCCTTTTACAGCACATGGGACTCAATTTACTTCAGCTGAAGTATTTTAACGATCGCGGTGTCTTTGTCCAAAGGAAGAGCACATGTTTTGTATACCAGGCAGAAGTTGGGCCTGGAAATGCGCGACCCCCTTCCCAGGACTCCGTGGCCCACCTGGGGGTCGTGCCCCACAGATTGAAGACCTCTGATGTAGAGTGATAGAGAGGCTGGAACAGATTAGGAATCTGGGGAAATGTTACCCTCTGCCAACCCGGTACTCGCTCCATTCCCATAATGTACCACAGTCTATGCAACCAGCCTTGGTATGTCGGAGTATGGTCTGTTCCCTAGTTCGATAGTATATTCTGCAAAGATGCCATTTGTGCGAGCCCAATCTGCCTGCCTCTACGGGATTTTAGTGGAAAAGTGAGTGCATTGGGAAGATCCAAAATGATATAGGCGGGGAATCTCTGGAGTTCCATTTCAAGGAATTGGCCAATGTCGTTAAGGACCCTTGTCCAATATGGCTCTAATTTCGGGCATTCCCATAATATATGTGATAAAGTGCCAGGAAGGCCACATTGGCGCCAGCAGTCCGGGGATTTGGACGGTGCAAACTTGTGAAGTCTGATGGGGGTAAGATACCAGTATGTTATAATCTTCATCGCTGTTTCAATCCCTGGTATGTTACGGGCTGTGTGCCTTGCGCGATAGTGGATGTCTTCCCATTCCCTCGGGATCAGACCCCGCCAAATCTCGGACTCCCAGCGGAGTTGACCTGCGGTTTTAGAAGGTGTACTCGGAGGGCTTAGGAATCTGTATAGGTGTGTGATTAGGCGTGAGTTCGTGGAGTTTGAAATTAGCCAGCATTCAAAAGGTGTGAGGTGACATTGTGCCCCTGGTCGGACTACTGGTTGCATCCCCAATGACGTATCTGCAAATAGTGCCAGAGCTCACTTTCAGGAAGCCTGTGATCTGCACCGAGGGACTCGAATGGAATAGGGCCCTGCGTGTCGAACAAGTGTCCCACTAACCTACATTCTGGTTGGCTCCATCGATGGAACGCTGGTTTGTTCAGGCCCAGCGTAAATTCAGGGTTCCCTACTTTGGGGGTCAAAGGGGAAAGGAAGGAGGTGAGGTTTCTCTGGGACGCCAGTTTGTCCCAGATATGCTGATTTGGTGATGAAGGATAGGTATAGGTTGGAGGGCGGGGCGCTTTTGGGTTGGAAGGGGATCTTCCATAGGGGTTGTCCCACCAGGGCCCTTTCCATGAACAACCAGTGTTTCGCCCACTCTGCTCGGGACCAATCCACAAAAATTCTCAACTGGGTAGCCTGGTAGTATTGTTTTAGATCTGGGACCTCTAGGCCACCTTCGAGTGGAGTGCGGTAGGCAATATCTCTGAGGAGGCAGGGGCATTTGTCTGCCCAAATAAAGCGGTTTACCTCGTCTTGGAGGGTGCGAAGGGTGCCTGGTGGGGGTTCTACTGGGAGGGCTTGGAACAAGTTCAAGATCTGGGGATGGATCGTCATTTTCATAGCTGCGATCCTCCCCAGCCAGGAGAGGGGGTGATGTCGCCAGCGAATAAGGTCAGCACGTATTTGGCGAGTCAGTGCGCTGTAGTTGAGAGCGACCGTGGCCGGGATCGTGGGGGCAATTTGGAGTCCCAGGTAGGAGAGATGTGACGGGGCCCAACAGAGAGGAAATTTGTGCTTAAGAGTGACCATCATATGGGGCTGCAGGGTCAGGCTGAGGGCCTGAGATTTATGGATGTTCATTTTAAAACCGGCTGCCTGGCCGAATGTCTCTAGTTCTTCCTGGAACGCTGGTAAGGAGGTGGATGGGTTCTCCAAAGTTGCCAGAATGTCTTCTGCGTACAGGCTAACTACGTGATGATCTCCGCCACATTTAATTCCTATTATCGCTGGGTTGGATCAAACTCCATAGGCCATGGGCTCCATGTATATTGCGAAAAGTAAATGCGACAGGGGACAGCCGTGCCTGGTGCCCCTCGTTATTGGAAAGGAGGTGGACGTGTGGCCGTTGACCCGAATCGTGGCTGTAGGGCGGTCGTATGCACTGAAAATCCAGCTTCTAAACCTGCCCCCGAAGTCGAAGTGCTCCAGCGTAACCTCGAGGTACAGCCAATGCACTCTATCGAATGCCTTCTCTGCATCCACCGCCAGGAGCATCCGCTCCTGGTTGAGTCTCTCTGCTTTGTCTATGAGATGGAGAACCCTACACGTATTGTCTCCGCATTGACGTTGGGTGACAAATCCGGCTTGGTCCGGGTCAATAAGGCCCGGGAGGAGCGGATTAAGGCGGGATGCTAAAATACCTGTAAAGATTTTAAGGTCTACGTTTAACAGGGAAATCGGCCTGTATGACGGGCATTGTGTTTTGTCCTTCCCTGGCTTGGGGATCACCACTATTGATGCCATCTGCATGGAAAGGGGAAGGACCGCTGAGTTTCCCAGTTCATTAACTAGACGAGTGAGAATGGGTGCAAGGGTCTTGCAGAAGGTCTTATAAAAGATGTCTGGGAAGCCATGCGGGCCGGGGGATTTAGATACCTGTAGACGGGCGATGCAAGAGATTACTTCTTCAATTTGGATACGGCGGTCTAAGTCGTTCCTCTGTTTTGGGGTAAGGTGGGTGTACGCACATCCCTAAGGTAGGCTGGGATGTTTTCGGATGGAAGTGTCTGGGTCTTGTAAAGTTCTTCGTAATATTCTTGAAAAGCCTCCGCTATGTCAGGGTCCTCATTCTGTACTTGGCCCCTAGAGTCCTTAACCTCTTGGACTCTGTGTTCCTGTCTTTGGGCCCGCAATCTGTTGTCCAAGAGTCGCCTGCATCTGTCCCCCCCTATATAGTATCTGTATTTAAGGCGGCTAGCAGCGTATTCCGCTCTGTCAGTGTCTAGACCGGTCAGCTGAGATCTGGCAGCTTCCAGCTGTCTCCATATTCTAGGGACACCAGTCCTTTTTTGAATACGTTCAAGTTCTGAGACTTGGAGGGATAGTTGTTGGCGTTTTCCCCGGCGTGTGTTATTTTCGGCCGCCGATATGGCAATCAGTTCCCCCCTAATCACCGCCTTTAGGGCGTCCCATAGAGTGGACGTGGTCATACCCGGGGTATCATTTATGGCTGGGTAGTTATCTATGGCATTGGAGATCTATTTTATATTTTCAGGTCGTTGTAGGAGGTTATCCCACAGGCGCCAGGTTCTAGTGTGTGTGTTGTATTTAGGGATCTCTAGTGTAATTACTACTGTCGCATGATAGGAGAGGGATCTGGGTTCGATAGTGACACCCTGCACTCTAGTGATGAGATCTGGTGTGACCAGGAGGTGGTCCAGCCTGGCATAGGTTTTATCTTGTTTGGTGCAGTTTCCCTTTGTAACGAAAGATGAGACGGAAGGGGTGCCCCCAGTTATAACGCACCCCTGCCGCCCGAAGATGTGACGTGATTGGGCGAAAGGCTTTGCGCTTTTGAAGAGTAATGGCAGCTAAGTCCTGATACAGAGTTGGGTGGTGGCCCTGGAACTGTATGGGATGTTTCTCCCTCGCCAGTTGGAGGATGCGCTCCTTCAAAGGGAAATCGTGAACACAGGTGAGGATGTCCGGTGGTGGAGTTTAAGCAAACGTTTAGGGCCCACCCTGTGTGTTCTGTCCAGCTTGATGTCCTCCTCCAGGGGGGCCTCCAGCATGGATCTGAAGAGATCCTTTACGAAAGAGGAAATATCTGATCCCTCTGCGCCAGAGGGCACGTCTCTTATGGGGATGTTGTTGCGCCGTGATCTGTTCTCTAGATCCTCCGTGTGTGCCTGGAGGTCTAGTTGCTGGTCCCTAAGGCGGAGAATCTTTTGTTGTAGTTGTTCGATCTTCTCATATTTGCTTGTTTCATGATCTTCCAGTGTGGAGATCCTTTCACCAAGGCCATCCAGGTCTCGCCGTGTTTCTTTAAGCTCTTGCGGGAATTCCCTCTTGAAGGACTGAAGATCTTCACCCAGTGCTGCAAACAACGATTCCAGGTAAGGGAGGGTGACTGGCTCCTCCGGTGTTCCCATACCGGCAGGCCCCTCCGCAGGTGTCCTCAACGTGGTGTCACTTGACTGGGCCCCTGTTGTTTTGAAAATGTCTTTAAAGGTGCGGTCCTTCTTCCCTTTCGCAGATGTCATCAAGGAAGACACGCTGTATCCCAGGAGAGCGAACTAGGCCGTGCGGTCGGGAGCCCAGGGACCCGCACCCAGATGGGACCGCCGTCCCAATGGGTAGGTGAGAGTCTCCTAGCTGGGTTTGATTCTGCAGCTTCGTTTGGTGCCCCCGGGATGTCGTTGCCGGCGATCTCCGGGTCGTTTGTTGTGCGCCTGTGATGTTTGCACTACAGGTTCGGTGCCGGTGGAGCCCCCGTCGGGCCCTCCCCTCCAGGAATGTTCCGTCCCAGGTGAGACTGATGGACCTGGGACCAGCCACCGCTGGGCCTGTTAATCTTTGGAATGCCGAGGGCCTACTTCTTTTGTAAGTCGCTGCGCTCCGGCCCCGCCAGTTCAGAAGTGTCCGTACCCGAGGTACGAAATGCCCAGTACACTGAGGGTCGCAGAATTCTCACGACCAGGGGGGCCCAAATCTCGTCCCCCCCTTTAAGGGATCTCCAGACCCAACAAGGCGGGCTTCTGCCTGTTCCGTGCTATACTGTATCTGACTGCAATCCCCCGGGCAGCGGCAGACCCCCCCAGATGAGGCCCCCAGGTCCCCGGGGGCGCGAAGGCCCCGCTGTGTCAGCAGTCAATTGACCCGGGGCCTTTCGGTGGATAAGTGAAGCGGCCTTTCCTCTCTTAGGAGGGGTGCTTGCTGTCTCTCAGGTATATATCTTTCTAGGCCCTCTGTTCCTGTTCCAGGGGCCTCTTCAGTGGCACTACGGGTGCTTCCCATGGTGCCTGGGGCGCTGTAGGGCCTCCCCCCCCAGGAACCAGCTCACCGTCTCACTTAGCAGGGACTGCTTCCTTACGTGCCCCGTCGATGTCCCTGGGCCTGCTCCGATAATGGCACCTGCTCCCTTCTGCCCTTCGCCGGGCGGGTTCTTTGTGCACCTCTCAGGAGTGCTTGGGTGGCCCGATCGCGACCGCCCCGTGGGGTCCCGGGTCTTTCCCCAGGCGCCTCCTCTGCCTCCCGCCAAGGGGGCACCACAGCCATGCCGCTCCCCCGGCAGCCGCCGGGTCCGTGCAAACCGCGGTCCGCTCTTCCCTTTGTCTGCCGGTCTGTTCCTTTGGCCCCGGAGGGCAGAGACCCAGTCCGGGTGCCGCTCACCGGGGTCTCAGCCCACACTCACCAGGAGAGGGGGTGGATCAACGTGCAGGGTGCTCCCGAACACTGCCGCCCGACCCCAGCCTGTGAGCGCACACCGCGGTCGTCCGTGTGTCAGCCTTAGTCCTCTCGGTCACGCCTGTCTGTTTCTGGGGAACGGACGGCCCAACCGACCTCCGCCTCAACTCCAGGAGACCCCCACCGGCAGTACATAAGGAGCAGGGTGCTCCGGGGGTCTGCCCCCACGTTTAGTGCTGTTTTTTGCGGATGGGCCTGCGGCGGGGACGGAGAGACTCGGAGACACGTCTCACCCGTCCGCCATCTTGGCCACGCCCCCTAGTTGTGTGTTTAAGTGGGTGGGGGAATGGGGGAGGGGTTGTTTCAAAAGACACAGCAGAAAGGATGATGATGCATGGAGGCTGGTATCTTATTTGTATATGACAAATATGGCTGACGGGAGAAGAGGTGAAGCAGAAATTATTGGGGGGTACCGGGCCACTGAATGTGGATTGTTAGGAAAAGTGATGATTTGGCCTATAAACATTACTACCCGGAATGAAAGTGGTCTGAACAATTTTGTGAAACGATACAAAGTGCACATGTTCCTCAACCGACCTCATATTTGAATAGCATTTCTGCAAGAGACCTACTTGCTGGAGAATAAGGAGCAGAAACTGCCTAAGGAATGGAGAGGACGCTTGTAATTGTCCACTTTCTCAAGCTATAAATGTGGTGTGCCTATATGGATGAATATGGCTTCTGATGATCCCTTCCAGTTGAGATGCTCCTGGGCGGTTGCGGAGGGCAGATATGTACTGGTATATGGTGAGTTGAATAGGTCGTTGATTTGTATGGCAAATGTGTATGCTCCCCCACCCCAACCACACAGACAAGGCTTTTTATGAATTCCAGGAAGGAGACATTCTTTCATATTTGGATGTTCCAGTGATATAAGCGGGGGATTTGACTGCGTACCAGATGGCCAGCGTGATAGACAACTACCTAAACTGGGCCCTAAGCCCACGGCCACTGGAATTATGCGGCAGTGGAGGACCAAATTATGCAGCAGGGTTGAGTAAATTATGCAGCAAGAAAAGGCAAATTATGTGGCATTATGCAGCACTTTTTAGATCTCGGCTCTAGACGGCGTGCATGCGCTGTCTCGAACCGAGACATGCTATAGCTACATCTGGGCTTGCAGTCCACCCATGCACTTGCCATTTGCTGGCACCACCTTCACTCCATCTTTTGTCCTCCCCCATTCGTGAAGGGCATGCATACGTTATGCCTCTTCCGGTGTTTAGCCCTCCCCGAGTGCACCGCCCAACTACTTTTCAGCTTTAGCAGCAGACATTGTAGAGCACTGTTACCGGACTCATTTTTTACTTCTTTAAGAGCGCTTATCACAAGCGCTACCCTGCGAGGTCAGTAGGGCTCGGCTCTACTCCCCATCTGTTTTTTTTCTCCAAGACCGCAGCGCCACCCCTTCCCCCTCCCATTGCCTAGATGCTTGTTGTAGCGAAGCTCGTCGAGTTTAGTGGAGCTTCTTAAGTCATTGTTGATGCCTACGCCATCATTCTGCTTGTTCCCTATGTCACACGTTTCCGCCTTTCTCTGCCTCCTTCTGCCCCTCTTGTGTTTTTCTCGCTTTTGATTTGGATTAAAGTTTCGTTTCTTCTAATATCTCCTAAAACAAATACACACAGTGTAGTGCTTGAGTGGAGCCGTCTGAAACTAAAACAAGCATTGGCATAGCCAATAGGTCTCGCCTTTGGGACCTTATAAGTGATTAGCCATGCAACACTTGATGTTGTTGCACCAAGGATATTGTGCTGCATAACTAAATACTTATAAGGTCCCAAAGGCGAGACCTATTGGCTATGCCAATGCTGGTTTTGTAGGCAGTCAAAGGTTAAACAGCCCAGTGGGAGAGAGGGCAGAGACAGCCTTTCAGATGCAAATGAGCATCTCCCGCTAATGGGCGATCATTAATACTCCTTGGAAAACTTGCATTCCAAAAGACCTTATTTACCAGAACAGTGGGAGCATCAGAAGGTTAGTTAGGTGTGTCTAGAGTCACAGAGAAAGGAAAATGAATGCCCTGTCACCCCTCCTCTTGGGGCCATCCCCAGGGGTTTATGTGATTTAGGTTTTGCATTTACAGTACCAGGTGACGCTCCTTGCACTGAACAAGTGCGCAAGGCTGCAGGTGCTGCCCCGCGAGGGCCTCCAGTGCAGCACACTTCTAAGGGCTAGCAGAGGAACATGGATAATATTCTAAACCAGACACTCATCTAACATGAATGGTTCCTCTGAGCTATTATTGTATGTCACTGTGAGACAGTTAGACTGCATGGTCAGAGCGAAGCACAGCAAGCCTGGAATGGTTTGCGAACCCCGGGCGCGCTCTCTCTCCGCACACTGAATGGCGCTGTGTGGCAAAACCGGCTGCGACAGGCCACATGAAACCAGTTCAACCCCCAACACCCCACCCCCAAGAGAGGAACTCCAAAGCGCAGAAGGAAGCTACACAAAGCTTTGTTTACTACAAAGCGAAGGGGTGCGCAAGACGAGGGAGGGAAGGGAAAGCGTGGCCTGCAAAGATTGAGATTCTAGACTCTCTCAGACAGACGCCACGAGTGGATGCCCTGAAGGAGACCTTTAGCATTGGAATGCACCTAAAGTCATACAGTATTTCCATTCTGCAAACCATAGAAAACACAAGAAATCTAATCTATGAAGGTCTAATGACTGCGTATTTTATTTAATGCTGTAGTTCTGACATCTCGGTCTCACCCGTCACAGTAAAATAAAAAGTGGCACCACTACGGCGTGTCATCGATAAAAGATAAAAAATGAACTGCTGTCAGAGTGCACTCGGAAACTGTCCGTGTGCAGAGGCAGCAAACAGAAACATATGTTTTCAAAAAAACACAGAAGGAAATCGGTACTAGGATTTTTTTCCCATTCAATTCAAAACACGATCATTTACAGTTGTAAACACTGTGACAGAAGTAACGCTGCCATCGATAGATACACTCTCGCAACCAGAACGTCATTTATTTATTTATTTTTTGCAGTTTTGTATAGCACGAGCTCGACAGGAAGGTATTGAAGCGCTTTACACGAGCACTAGTTAAGTTTCACAAGGACACATTCGTTTTTGGTAGGCACAGGAGATTAAGTGATTTGCCCAGAATCACAGGGTGCTGAGCCTACGCCGACACTCGAACCGGTTCCACAGTTGGAAAGTTGGCAGCTCTGGTCGTTAGGCCACATCCTATAATATAGTATCTTTTTGATGCCTAGTGGCCCCTACTCTGTAAAAGCTCCCAACAGTCTTTCACTTGCATCTGTGTGAAAGGTGTGTGCACGTGTTCACTGTGTGAGGGGCACCGGGTGAGTATGAAGCCTGTCACATAGTGCCGTAGGAATGGGCGTGGGGTGTGTGCGCGCAAGTGACGCAAGGGAGGCCAGGAGTCACACGGGTGCAATGCCATGTATGCACTGAAGCGGTCAGCGTGCTGTCTCGTGTGTGCACAGGAGTAATATGGTGCTATCGTTGCTGTGCAGAGGAGGGCAGGAGTGGTCAGGGTGCAATGTCATGAATATCCTGAAGCGGTCAGTGTGCTGTCTCGTGTGTGCACAGGAGTAAATGGTGCAGGAGTGGTCAGGGTGCTTCCCATACATGCACAGGAGTGGTTGGACCCTGTGTTTCTAACCCGTAGTGCATATGCGGCCGTGCTGCATGTTCGGTTTTGTAGTTTGTAGAAAACGCCGATCCTTGCTAGAGACGGCTGCCTGGCACGCTCTGTCAGGGCAAAGCGGACTATGTACAGAGGGAGTATATCCGTTTAATGTTCTAGAAAAAATCAAGGCAATGAAGACTCTCGGCCTGGGTGTGACGATCTGGCATTCCGACTGAACGCGCTGCACAGCTTAACAAAGCTCCCCCACAGTGCGCGCAGAATGCTCCCTGCTAGGAGACCTCTCGTAAGACCTCAGCAGGTCGGGATTCCACACACGGTGTCAGCGAAGAACAACACACAGAGCGCTGAACCGTGAAGACAGCTGACGAGAGCCCAGAGGTAACGAGACTCGTTAGCACGCTTAAAAGCAACGCGCACTCTTGTGGAGGGGACGTACATGGGGACCAGACACACACAGCGTTTCCCTTGCGGGAGCGAGCGGCGCCAGGAGCTATAATTGCTACCACATGGCGCCAGCTGCTCGCTCCCGCAAGTGAATCGCCAAACGTGCACGCGTTGCCATTGAAGGCAATGGAACGCGTGCACGTTTTTGGCTGAAAAGCCGAATCAATTGCAAAAGGTCTTTTTGCCTTTGCAGCTGCGTAGGCGAGACCTAAAAATGCTAAGAATTATTCTGGCTTGAAAAGAAACAAAATTGTGAGTTACTGGAGGCCTTAAGTGGGTCATAATACTAGACCATACATCATGCATTATGCAGCTGTTTGTTTTAGTAGTCTTTGACAGCCACTATGGAAGACTAAAATCTAACGTGTGTAGATTATTCGATGTCTTCAAAGTTCTGATGATTCTCGCCTTTCTAGCAGTGATTTGCTAAAGGCTTCACATATCCCCCAACTACTGCTCCCTTTTTAGAGTTGTTCGCATTGTAACTTTCTGTAGTTGCATTTATATAGTGCTTCATTCCCCTGATGAGCCGCTAAAGCACATTATTGACTTGGTAACACGCTGCGCCACAGGGTGTAGGTATTTGGAGGAATGCTGAATTGCAGTGTGGCTTATATAGGAAGTGTTATGGAGTTATAAAACAAAACAACCCATTTTTATCTCGTGCATTCATTTTTCCAGTGTCTTTGTCTGCACTTTTGTACAGTAGGCTTGATATTTGTACGGCGTGTGCACGTCCCATGCCCTACATACAAGCATCAAATCTGTTGGCTCTGTCAATGCTTGTTTGACCCAGGACTGCCAGTCTTCCCCAGCCCTACCACCTTTACTGAACATTCAACGGCATTTCTTGTATGCGCCAAGGCATGCCTGCATTTTACTCTGCATGTTTGCTGGCTCTTTGTGTAGGCACAGCCAAAATACACTTTACCCAAACAGTCAAGAATTGGTGCTGGAACAGTAGAATATCTTGTCCTCGAATTTTGGGCATGTTTCTGTGCTTCTCCGATTTTCAGAAGAAGCATGAGCATACTACTACTGCTAGTAACAGACGTGGGTGAGCGTCCTCAAGTACATAATCTGCAACCCTAAGAACACTGCCAAGCCACTTCAGAAATGTGCAGCCCCATTTTTTTTTTTTAAAGGTGACCTAGAGGAAAGACTTGCTGCAGTGAAAGGAAAGCATATATGGAACTGGCTGGGTTGGAATTGCATGTGTGGAAAGGGTGTTTTACGGATTAAAAATACCAACTGAAAACAAGTACACGTCTTTAGTTATTAATCTAGAATTCATGGAAATGTTCTCCATATAGAGGTCTAACACCTACATACGCCCAAGTAGATCATTCTGAAATTATTAGTATTTAGTAAACTGGTCTTTGCACCGGGTTATCAAGAAATGAGGAAGTCACTCCAATTTTTGGTTAAGTCTCCAAATCGTTTTTTCTTTAAAGAAACGCTTCCTTCCTCTTCTGAAAATATCATAGAACAGGCCACTGCTATTAGATTAGCCACAGCATGTGCTCCTAAACTGGCTTCTCTCAGCCATAGAGCCCTACACCAATGTCATTAATGGAATGCCACCGTTTATAAGCAGTCGGGATGCTACTAAGTCACTGATTAGTTCCATAGCTGTATTCATTGTGGCATAATATTGCATTGCTTTTAAAAGGTCCCGTATGTATGAGTTAACTTGCCATATCTAGATTATGCAGAAGGCTGAAGGAACAGTATTCCCTAAAGTACATTTTGTCGTTGCCCCACTTGTTAACCTACAAACGAGCTGCCTTGCTCCCAGGGTGAAAATGCCCCAACATTAATCATCTTCAGGCATATCTATTCTCTTTCCCTCTATTTCAGCACAACCAAAAAAAAGTATTTATCACATAGGCGAAACCTAATGCATTTACTAATGTTTAAAAATGAAAAAAAAAAGACAGATCGGGAGCTTAGCTCCTACCTATTTGTTTTTTGTCACCAAAAAGGCAAAGCTATCCTCACAGTTCCACGCCACACAATTAAATTCCACACATTTCCAATCCACACTACATAATTCAACACCAAACCACATAATTCAACTCAACAACACAGTTACACAACACACCACATACATCCAATCCACACCACAGAATTCCACATCATGCCACAAAATTTAGATTTTTCACAGCCTGGTGGGCAGAAAATCTGGATTTTATTAAAGACACAGAGGCTAAGATTATGCAAATCTCCTTTATTGCCACAGCTCAGCAGTAACAATGAAGAGAATATAGAACTTCAAACAACATTCTAATACAATATATAGTCCAAGAGCACGCAGCCATCTTCCTTCTTTATTGCTGCTGCTCACAACATAAGTACCCTCATTACTATCGTGCTTATTTGTGTATGTATTGCTTTCTTATGAATGGATATATTTATATGTATATTGCATAGCTGGGTCCTATTGACCCTACCATGGGAATATTTCTTGTGTTTCTTATTTGGGAGAACCTTTCTCTCTATTCTTTTATAATCACTTTGTTTTGAATGTGAAGCAAATTGTAACCGGTCTCTACCGGAACGTCTCGTGACTGTTTGCTTGCTGAGTTGCCCCCGATATGACATCGCCGCCCCCGCGACATGAGAATTAGGTATTTGCCTGCTAATTGCCTTTGGTAGCTTCCTGCGACCTTTCAAAACCAGGGCCGCACACCCGTTGCCTGGCAGAGCGTCCACCACGAGACAAGCATACTGCCTGTGACCGCGTTACTCACCGCAATTGAAAACAGCTGCGGGCCTCCTCGCATAAACTCCGCTCGCTGATCGCGGCTGATACGCTCTCCTCGCAGATCGCTCTGCCTTCCCCCACCGCGGTACGGCCTTCGCAGCCGTACCGCGGAGGGGAAGAAATGGAGATGGAAAATAAGCGGAAAGTTCTTTAGTGGCAACCGCGCACGTCCAATACATGTGTGGTTGCCACAGTAACAGCAGCAACAATCTTGGCAGTTGCTGCTGTCGTGACAGTTTTCTCATCGTCGGAAACAGATGATCTACACGGGACACACCCTTACTCCAAATTATTACTCAAACGCCTAATTCTTAACACGCTTGAGCCCTCTCCTGTCCTATATTAACCCCTTGAGCTTTTAGCTCCTAATCAAAGAAAATACTAGATCATAAAATAAATTAAAAAAGGAGATACTATAATTGGATAACCCACATTAAGTTAGCAGATGGGAATACGACCTCAGACCCCCAGCAAATAGTTGAGGCATTAGCCGACCATTACCAGCAAATTTATACACCCACTGCCACAAACACTAGAGAAGACAACCTGGAATTCCTCAGAGACATCCAAATGCCTACATTGTCAGAGAATGCCGTCAAGACACTAGACGCAGACCTAACCACTGAGGAAATTACCTCGGCAATAGGAGCTTTAAAGTCGGGAAAGGCTCTGGGACCCAATGGTATCCCGGTAGAGTTATACAAGGGGACAGCGACCAAACTCGCACCACACCTACTTAACATGTATAAGGAATGCTTAGAGAAGGGAGAATTACCTAAAGACCAACGTGTAGCAACCATAGTCGCAATCCACAAACCAGGCAAGCCACCGCAGGAATGCCTGTCCTACAGACCTATTTCCTTAATGAACGCCGAAGCTAAAATACTAGCCAAAGCGTTAGCCACGCGACTACAACCCCACCTCACAACAGTGATCCATCCTGATCAGTCAGGCTTTATGCCAAACAGAAACACAGCGTTAAATCTCAGGAGACTACATGGTGTCATGGCACGGAAGTCTACTATCGAAGAGGATGCGATAATTCTGTCCCTGGATGCACGCATGGCATTCGACATGGTAGAGTGGCCCTTTCTATTTGCAGTCCTTCATCGTATGGGATTTGGTCCCAAATTCTGTGAATGGGTTCAACTGCTATATACGAAACCCTTGGCGCAGGTGGTGGCAAATGGACGTATCTCCGCAGAATTTTCCCTTGGAAAGGGAACGAGACAGGGCTGTCCCCTCTCCCCCTGCTCTTTGCTATAGTACTGGAGCCACTGGCGGCATGGATACGCCAGGACCCAGTTATCCGCGGACTGAAGTGGGCCATGGGATGGGAGGACCGCATTTCACTCTACGCGGACGATGTCTTACTATATTTGGCGTCGCCTGCGCGTTCCCTAAACCGTCTGCTGGACTTGTGCGCCGCATACGGCAGAGCGTCAGGATACACAATAAATTGGGCGAAGTCACTTCTATACATCCTACACGGTCCCCCACCGAGGATGCCGCGCAACTGCGAAATCCGGATCGCAGAACGGGGATTTAAATATCTCGGCATCTACGTAACACCACAAAGCGAGATCTTTACGGACGAAAACTTAATGAAGCCCCTGACTCGACTGCGTAGCGATGTTAAGCACTGGCGATCCCTGCCGCTAACATTACTGGGCAGGGCGGCCCTCTTTAAGATGATGGCACTCCCCAGATTCCTGTACAGCTTACAGAATACTCCTTTTCCGGTAAACCCAACATACTTTACTATGATAAATACAGAGCTTACTGCCCTGCTGTGGGATGGGAAGTCGGCTCGTATAGCATTGCAGAAACTAGTGAGGGGATGGTACGACGGCGGGATTGCCCTGCCCAATATACAGGCGTATTATTGGGCTTCTCAGCTCATCACAATAAATCAGTGGCTTCACGCGTCACAGGAGGACCCCGCCTTCCGGATGGACAGGCACCTCCTAGAAGTTAGAGGGATAATGGGGGAGTTGTACAACAGGCCCCGAAAAACAACCCTAACGGGCCCAACAGCACATACGGTTCACGTGTGGCACACAGTACAGCGGGCATTGAAGTGGGACGGAGTCATTACGCAGGCCACGCCTTTATGGGACACCCGGAAATTAGGAACTCTGAAAAAAACAAAGGGATTCCAACAGTGGGACTTGATAGGAATATCAAAGGTTGGGGACTTATGGGAGAAGGAGGGGTCATCCAATTCACGCAGCTGCAGGACACCTACGGCCTGGCACAGACTGAAGCTTTCAGATATTTACAAATAAGACACGCACTGATGGCAGTGATACCACCAAACACGCATTTACCGGAGGCCTCACCACTAGAGGACAGACTATTAACAGACCATCTACACAAAAAAGCCATATCCCAAACATACCGTAAAATAATTAACAATCAACCTGATCCCACGGTGGTACTTAAGGGCAGATGGGAGGTAGATCTGGGAGTACTGGAGGAAGACGACTGGATGGAGGCGACGGCATCACCACGGGAGATCGCAATACCTTCCAAACTCAGATTAGTGCAGCTAAAAATCCTGCATCGCACGTACTATACGCGACCACTACTGCACAAATTAGGCAGGACTGACACCCCACTCTGCCTCCGCCACTGTGGCGCACTGGGGACATTCTGGCACACAATTTGGGACTGTCCGTCAATAACGAAGTATTGGGAGAAGATTATGCGCACAGTTTCGCAGGTGACAGGAGTCATGGTGCCGCTGGAACCAAAGAGATGTTTGCTAAACATCTGGGAACCCACAGACCTCAATCACGCAGATCAGGGGTGGGCTACACTGGGAATGGCGCTGGCAAAACGCAATATAGCACAGCATTGGGGATCACAGGTAACTCCTACTTATACGCAATGGTGCCAAGACCTAGACCACACTATGACCACTGAAAAATCGGTCTATATTCATCGGGGGTGCCCCAAGAAGTGGGAGAAGATATGGGGGAAATGGAATACATTTCGTGGGAATATTTGTGAACCCCCGCAAGAAGACCACGTATCAATAAAGGGGGACTAAACACGGGAGGCAGGAGCTGTAGGACAGGTAAAAATTGGTAATACAAAACTTATCAGACACAACGTAGAAAAGAGTAGTGTATATGGATTGAATAGAAATGATGTAACTAAGTGAGAAAAAAGGACAAACAATGAATGTATCAATAAGTAAACACCATTGTAACAATTGTTATTATGCAAAAATGTTAATAAAAATGTTTTATAAAAAAAAAAAAAAAAAAAAAAAAAGGAGATACTATTACTGACCTCAAACAAAGCCTAATCCTGGTATATATATATATATTAAAAAAAAAAAAGGAGGAATATAAATTTGAAACTTGTAAAAATATTATTTTTTCCCCATAATGTCTGTCAATCCTGATTTAAACCTGGAAGGTAAGATTGAGTCAATGGTCAGCAAAGCCCTTGACAAAGTTATGGACTTACTTGATGAGACCATTAATAAAAAAATAGAAACACTGTCAAGGGTATGGCCCTCTACCAGCACCGCGCCAACTACTCAGGCAAAAGAGGGGGCAGTAAAGGCCCCCAAAGAAAAGAGCTGCACCAGAGCACCCTGTCAAAGCTGCAAAAAAGAAAAAAAAAACAGGGAAAGCAGCACATTCACGCTTTCAGGCGGTGATAAGAACGATGCCTTGGGCATCACAGGAGGGCAACGAACAGGCCCTGAGCTCCCTAGCCACCTTGATAGCAACGGACCTCTGGAACCGGAGATAGACCTCTCCTGCTCCTCAGAGTTTGACACTGACCTAGAGGATCTGGGGATAAAACATTGGGAAGCTCTGAAGACGCAAGTAAGGCCTCAGGCTCAAAAATGGGCATTCTTGATCCCTTCGGGGAGGATATGTTTGACCCCATTTTAATTAAACACCCCCTATCTCCAGAATGGCTATCTTCCCAACATGTAGCAGACTATATTACGTTCTGGCTGAGAAGGGAGATTCCAAAGGAGGTCAGATCAAGATTGAGATCTGAATGCCCATGCCCATCCCTTCCGGACAACATTGCTATAACTCCTGAGCTTGATTCTAAGGTCGTTGCATTCATAGCCAAGGGTGCAAAAGACCCTAGGAAGGGAATAGACAAGAGCCTAAGGTCATGTCAGGACCGTCTTTTGGATACCATAGGCCCCTTAACAAAAATCTTTGAGATGGCAGGAAAAGCCTACATTGAAGGAACACCAATAGACCCTAAAGAACTACGTGAATGGGTCCAACGGACCATCTGCCTCCTTGGCAATGCCAATACCGCCATCTCTAACGAACGCAGGAAGGGCGTTCTCCTCAAAATACACCCCAAACTAATAGAGCTGGCAAACAAGAAAGGAGGACCCACTTCACAGGGGCTCCTCTTTGGGGAAGAATTCATTCGTAACATGGCTAAATATGTCGGAGCCTTTAGCTCAATTCAAAAATATCAACGAGACATTAAAAAAGTCTTTCAGGACAGAATATTTGGAAGGGCCGGGAGCATGCGGGGTCGGTTCCCCGGCCGTGGGCATTCAAGCTCAAGCCCTTTTCTGGGACGTGGATCTAACTTCCCACAATCATCCTTCTTCAGAAATCAATCGTTCTTCCCACAAAGATAGAGGAACCGCGGAAGACCATTCCGGGGCGACAGAAGAAACAGAGGATTCTCCACAGGTAAGAACCTCGAAAGACCCTTCAGGTACCCCTACAAAGGTGGGAGGGAGACTAGGCCTTTTCTCTTGGAACTGGACCATGATAACACAAGACCTGTGGGTTCTAGATACAGTCCAGGGTTACAAAATAGAATTTACAGGTGTCCCCACTCAGTTAAAGAGACCTTGGGAAATAACCTTCTCTCACGAACACAAAAAACTAGTGTCCCAAGAGGTTAGGGATCTGTTGGCCAAAGTTGCTATAAAAGAGAGCTCGAAAACAGGCTTTGTCAGCAATATTTTTCTCGTACAAAAGAAATACAAGGGACAGAGACCTGTCATAAATTTAAAGAGCTGAAACGAATGGGTAACATACCACCACTTCAAAATGGAAGGGATACACCTCCTAAGGGACGTCTTGAGAAAGGGAGACTGGCTAGCATGTCTGGATCTAAAGGATGCGTACTTGACCATCCCAATTTGGCCCCCACACAGGAAATTCCTCCAATTCTCATGGGAGGGAAAACGTTGGGAATTTTGCACCCTCCCCTTCGGTCTATCTTCAGCCCCTTGGTGCTTCACCAAGGTCTTGCATCCGGTATTAGCATGGGAAAGGGAAAGGGGCGTAAGGTTAATAATATATCTGGACTATATCCTTATTATGGGTCAATCCAAAACGACGGTGTCTCGTCACACAGACCTTACCATCCACCTACTGGAACACTTAGGTTTTGTAATAAATGCAAAGAAGTCGTGTGTAATTCCAAGCCAGGAAACTCAATTTCTGGGTTTCATGGTGAACACAGTAACTGCAGAACTGAAATTACCAAGGGAAAAGATTAGGAAGCTTCGCAAGGAGCTCAGAAAGATGCTATCAATGGAAGTCTTTCCCTTGAGGCTCTTAGCCAGGATCCTGGGTCTCCTTTCCTCAAACATCCAAGCAATTTTCCCGGGCCCTCTACATTACAGAGCCCTTCAGAGACTCAAAGCGAAAGCTCTCAGATCAACACTATCCTACTCACAAATGACATGCTTAAATCAGGACTCAAGGAAAGAACTGTCATGGTGTCTAAAGAATGCGGAAGCTTGGAATGGTAGAGCCATCTTTGGGGAAGCTCCAGAATTGATAATAGAATCGGATGCGAGCTTAGAAGGATGGAGTGCCACATGTGGGGACTCATCAACAGGGGGTCGTTGGACACACCACGAGAAGGAACTACATATCAACTGCTTGGAACTACTAGTGGGTTCTTTTGCAGTTCGGAGCTTCACCCAGAATTCAATAAAATGCTGTATAATGCTGCGCATGGACAATGTCTCTGCAGTTAAATACGTCAACAAGATGGGGGGACCACATTCATGGGTCTTACAGAGATAGCGAAGGGCTTCTGGAACTATTGCTTGAACAAGGTACTCTCCGTTACAGCGGAGCACATTCCTGGTTTAAGCAATGGTGTAGCGGAC
Source organism: Calotriton arnoldi (assembly GCA_963921515.1). Taxonomy (NCBI): domain Eukaryota; kingdom Metazoa; phylum Chordata; class Amphibia; order Caudata; family Salamandridae; genus Calotriton; species Calotriton arnoldi. The sequence continues at coordinate 2,573,594 of CAWUFW010001391.1, read as the reverse complement.
TGGTTCTCCAGGAATTTCAAGGATTCCAGCAACTGGAAGTTAGACAGAGGGATATTCATGGCAATCCAAGCCAAATGGGGTCCCTTCGGGACAGACCTTTTCGCGGACAGGCTGAACACACAGATGAAGAATTTCTTCAGCTGGAAGCCGGACCCTCAAGCAGCGGGGGTGTATGCCTTCCTCCAGGATTGGCAGGGTTTAAGGCCATATGCCTTCCCGCCGTTTGTCATGCTTCCACGCCTTCTCTTACACGCTCGTCGGTATCTCCAGAGCATGGTAGTGATAACCCCCCTTTGGAGGTCTCAGGCATGGTTTCCAGTCATCTTAGAGATGACCATGGACTTCCCACTTGTAATACCACCTTTCAGGGAAGTACTCTTGGGTCCAGAAAGCGAATCGCACCCTCTCATAGACCAAGGTCTAATGGTTCTGACGGCCAATACAACCCACAATATTCAACAGCACACCACATAATGTCTTTTACCCATGTGTTATGGAGTGTATGTATGTGGTGTGTAGTGATATTATGTGGGTCGGATTGGAATTGCTAGTTGTGGAATTGTGTGGCGTGGAATTGTGTGGTGTGGAGTGGATTTGTGTAGTGGAATTATGTGGCATGGTGTGCAGTGGAAATATATGGATAGTAATTATGTGGTATTGAGTGTACTGGAATTATGCGAAGTGGGATTGTGTGTTATGGAGTGTAATTATGTGTAATGGTTTTTGTGTTGTGGAGTTTGTCATTTACAACACCAATAGCTCTAACTCAACCAAATTCGAGACCTATTGCATTTCCAATGCTTGTTTTTATAGTAATACTTCATTATTTTGTCAATTTTAAACTTGTTAACCCTGTTTGGGCATTAGTTGCTATATAACACAAAAACGTCTGGTAACTTTACTCTAGATGTCCCTGGAGAAGAGATACCCCAGGTCTGTCTGTGTGGGTCCGATATTTTTACTGTATCTCTACAGAACCATATTATGTTTGTGTGTCTCCTATTGAGAATGGCAATTTCAAGAATTGAACGAGGTGGGCTCACTCACGTAATGTGACATGCTTCATCATAGGCCACCTCGTCCCACCCTGGTCGGACAATACCAGCAGGGCGGACTCAACCTTGAGTTGGGCTGTCCCAAGGGAGTTTTTAGATATTCTTTGGGACCCGTCTGAGTCCCAACAAAAGAGGTGAAAAAAAAAGAAAAAAGAAGGGGGCAGGGTAGGAATACCCTGACCCCCAGGACTGGTGCGCCAGGAACCAAAAACATTTTTTCAATTTTGCCGCGAAAATTTACACACACAAAAAAACGGTCTCCCACGCTTAGTTTTTATTTTGCACCCTCCAAGTGGCCATAGTCCCAGGGGGAATAACATATTATAAATTAGGGGAGGGGCGCATGTGGCCCCCCTCCCCAAGTGGATTACTGCCCCAGGGACTGCAACCCCCCGGGTCCCAGCCGATAGTAAACAATGGGAGGGGGGCTGCGCCCCCTCCCTCCCCTTTGTGGGCCAATTTCGGCCCCAGGGACCGCATTCAATGGGGCCCTTCAATTTAAAACAAGCATTGGAAATGCAAAAAGTCTCGCATTTTTTTGAGTTAGAGCTATTGGCATTGTAAATGGCAATGTCTTTTATTATGTTATGGAGTGTATGTATGTGGTGTGTAGTGGAATTATGTGGGTTGTATTCGGTTAGTTAGTTGTGGAATTGTGTGGCGCGGAATTGTGTGGTATGGAGTGAATTTGTGTAGTGCAATTATATGGCATGGTGAGCTGTAGAATTATGTGAATAGATTTGGGAGTAGAGGTGGGGCATCCTCATCAGCTGTGGGGCACCCATTTTCCATACCCAGAGAGACAAGCTTCATTTCTTCCTGATGGGGCATCTTCTTGTTCACTTTGGCTTTGCCTCAAGGCCCAGTAAATGTCCTTTAGGCCCTCAGGTTACTAGTGGGTTGGCTGCTGTCAGCATGTGGTGTTGGAGACTTACGTAGATGTTCTGAGGTCACAGCCAATGGAGTTGCCACTACAGTTCATCAGATAGATGTGAGTTATTGAGCATCTGAGTGATTGTGGGCCTGCTTGTACTCTCCCCATCCCTGGCTAATCGCAATGAGGGTAATTGCATAAGCCCTGGCACACAGCCCTTTTAAGTTCCTCTGAGTCCGCCTCCGGAGTGGATGGTAGTCAAGCAGGTGATCCTGTCCCACTAGTGGAGCAGGGGGAGAGCCGGACCTGCTGGGCATAGTCTACATCCGACAGAGGCCACGGAGACAGAGTGCCACAGGGTGGGGGGCTCTGTTGTGGTCGAGGGAAGCCCTGTTTCAGCTTCCTACATCCGGTGCGCTTTGCCAGACCATGCAGAGGTGCGCCTTGAGGTTTGTGTTTACAATTTCATCTAAGATATCCGCTATATAGGTATCAATTGAGAAACAATTTCTGGCCATTATTAGTGCAAAGATGTAAATATAAGCGAGGTAAAAAATGCGTCCATCAAGTCAATAAGTGAGATGAGCGCCAGCAGAACTAATTATTTTGAGCTGTAGTCCTGAGATAATAATACCATTTCAAGAGAGGCTGAAACAGCGGGTTATTGTGCGTGTACCAACCAAAGAGACCTGGACATTTAGGGTCTTCAATACAAGTGGCCCATAATTTGATTTGTAAACTGCACACCTGGTAAATGCCGATACCATGGACTGTGGTGTTAACCGAGTATGCACTGTATACGGGTGTGCGAGTTTCAGACCTTGGAATGGGTTTGATGTGATAATTGCCCAAGCCCCCCCCCCCTCCACACGCGTTTTGGACATGCTCAAACTCAGGAATTACGCAGTTTGCCTGTATGTATTTATGCCATATTGTATATAGTGCAAACAGAGGTGGGAGAGCCAGCAAATTAACAGGGCGAGCTGAGCCAGAGCTGAGCTAAGGGTCTGGCTTGGCTCTTTGAGCCACTGTGCGAGTCGAGTCCTGAAAATGTTTGACTTGTAAATCATACAACAAACATCAGATAAAATATGATTAAGTCAAATCACAGTTCAAAAAAGTGGCTTTCTTTCACATGTGGAACTTTTGACATTAATATGTCAATTAAAGCAGTGCACTGAGATGTCCTTATTAGACGTGATAGTTTTTAAGCATGAACTTAGAACCTTTCTGCCCCCGCCTCCACCATGGTGAAAGCACCATTAGTGAACTACAAGGCAAAACAGAGATTTGTGTAGATAATGGAACATTATAGTATTTTAAATCAATCACAATATATTTTTGTACAGCTTATATTTGTAACACGGGTGTGGCACTGAAGCAAAGGACAAAGAAGCTTAAATACAATTAGACTGAAGCTAGGGGTTTTCTTTTTCAGAATTTCGTTTATTCCACCTTTCTTTTGATTGCTTTTACATTTGTCTTTTCTTTTCTTTAATGATAGTTTGTAAATATTGACTTTTCTCTTTCTTTTCTTTAGGGTCTTCACGCTTCCTTCGGAAGGTTTTTGGTCCCTGCCGACGCCCCTCGAAAAAGAAAACAGGACTTGGGTAAGGCACTCGTTTCTTTCCTTCTTTTTATTCTTTTTATCATTTATGTGGACCTGGGAGTGTGGGGGGGTAGAGTTAACTTTATTCACCCAACCGTTACCAGTGTTCTTGTGCCTCTATTTCTTATCATTTCGTTTGTGTATAGTTTTCTCTCTTTCCTTCCCCCTTCCCCGCCTCTCCCAGCTTCCCTACTCTTTATATCTTGGGTGCTTGAACAGGTTTTGAACTCATCCACGCACCTGAGAAAGCCATGTTCCTCCTGGAACGTGGCGGGCACCAGCTGACTTTGCTCGCTCCTTGGCTCGTCCTCCTTCTTCTTCGTCTCCGGTACAAGATACACCTCCGCTGCTCCAACTCCTCGTTCCTCTCATCGTACGGATTCCGCATCTTCTCCTGCGTTCGTCGTCCATGCGCGCACTCCGTTTCTGGCTGGGATTTTAAAGGGCCCGCGTCCTTTCCAGCATTTTCCTGCAGTGTCTCGGTGTCAGCGAATCCTGTTTGAGCTAGAGCGGCTTCGCTGAGACAGTTGTTCTCCACATCAAGGTCAGACACCACAGGCTGTAAGGAGGGGAAAGGAGATATGAAAGGGGGTAGAGTGTCAGTTTCCTCCTCTCTTTCCCCTACCGTATCTATATGTATGGGCACTTCGTGACTACGGGATTTTGAAGGTGCTTTCATTTGCTATAGTGAAGAAAAAGGAGGATCAATAAAATAAATTTTTTGCCTACGATCACTCAGTTTGATTAAGCGGGGAATCTGTGTTTAATGCAGGTTTTCTGGTTTCACTTTGTACAAACCAGCCACTAAACAGATACCTATTTGTGTCTCCTTTGTAACTCAAATATTAGTGCTTTGTTTTACCTCTTTGTGCATGAAGGTAGATGAGCGATGGTGCAGCAAGAAGCCATATTATAGGCTGGGCTCCAGGTTCCAACAGAACCTTGAACGGAGCCAGGCTTGAGGTTCGAGCTTTCAGCGGCTCGCCCACCTCTATGTGCAGATTATGTAGGCAATAACTAGAAGAATACGCAATAGGTGGACTCATTTTGATCCCACTTTTGCAAACAGGAGTGTGCTTCTGAATCAGAATTTGCTCAGAAAGGTAAATGAGTCTCACAGATGTGGCTGGGCCCTGCTTATTTGTGGGAAAGTGTGCATATCACAAGCCATACAACATACCAACCCGAGGATCCCGATGATTCGGTAAATTCAAATATCCATATCATAAAACGGTAATCAGGATTCTCTGAGGAGTCTGTGTATTTCTGAATAAATGTACACAGCATATATGCGTCTGCCAAGTCTTCTGACTTTGTTAACCCCCGTCCTGTTTAAAATTAGTTAGTCACGCGCGAGCTAAACCCTTTAAAGCCTGCTTCTCATTTAATGAACAGAAGACATTGCAGCCGCTCTGTTACCTCGCTGGTTCGCGCCCATGCAGCACCGCCCCCACCCCTCTGAGGCTGTGGTCCGGACTGCTCCTCTTTTTTGTTGTGTCTGCTTCGTTCTAGCCTAAGCATAATTTACTGTCTAAGTGTGTCTATTTCTGGGTCATGTGACACACCCGAATGAATAATTTTTTTGTTCTGTAAAATGGGTCTTTATTCAAAGTCCGTGGAACAAAGCCAAAATAACAAGAAGAGTTGTGGGAAACGAGAATTAACAATTTAAAAGAACGCTGGTGGCAGCGCCAAAGGAGCAGCGATTTGCGGGGACTGGGAGGTCATGAAAGCAGGGTGGGTCGAGAGGCCGGGAGCGGGTGGAACAAATGGAGGGGCTGGAACAAATGGAGGGGGGGGGGGGGTGCGTGAAGGATGACAGCAGCAACAGGGAAGGAGGGTGCTAAGATGCATTAAAATATGGCGCCGAAGCTGAACACGCACCCGAAGAAGAGCCAGGGAGGATACTGTGTAAAAAAAAAGTCCCTAAGCTAAAAGCAAAAAATGTGGAAGTAGACAAGTCCTGCGGCAATACTCCAGAGCCCACAAAGTACATACAACAGATGATCCTTCAGCGCAACTGCTGTAGGCTCGACTTAAAAATGGGGGAGGGGGGCCGTGCGGCCCCCTCCCCAAGCCGCGTTCGCCCCCTAGGATCCCATCCCCCGGGGCAATGGAAAGAGAAGGGGGCCACGCGCCACCCTTCCCGGAGACATTAATGGCCCTGGGGACCCCATCCCCCAGGGTCGAACTCTTGCTATTTCCTGGGGTACGGGCAGGGAAACCTGTGTAAAGCTCCCGCCAAGCGAGAGCAAACAGTAAGTCTGCTCCCAGCGCGCAGGAGCAGGAAAAATGCTCCCTCCCGCTGGGAGCGTTCTTTTAATTTGTTTCCCCGCCTGCTGTGGAGCAGGCAGGGTACAGATGAAAAAATTGCTCCTGCACATAGGGATCAGCATTTTTTGCTGCTCCCTGCATTTGGGAGTAATGCCGACTCCTGAGGGAGGCGGGCAGCCAGCAGGGACTGTTGCGGGCATTAGGGCTTCTCACTCGGCCCTCAGAAAAATATACTGGGTGAGGCCAGGGCACACACCATTGAATGTCCGGGCCTCAGGAGATGGGGTCCCGGGGCTGAAATCGGCCAAGGGAGGGGGGCCATGCGCCCCCCTCCCCTTTCAGTAATTGGCAGGCCCGCGGGATGTGGTCACCGGGGCCGAAATCGGTCCGGGGGCCCGAGTGGCACCCACCACTATAATTAATAGATAAGGCCCCAGGATGGGGTCCCTGGGGCCAATATTGGCCTGGGGGAGGGAGGCTTCGTGCCCACCTCCTGCTTAAAAATATGACAGGGTCCCGTGAGATGGGGTCCCCGGGGCCACAAATCGGCCCACAGAGGGGGCTGCTTGCCCCCCTCCCCAATTACAGTAAGGCCGTGCCCCAGGAGATGGGGTCCCTGGGGCCAGACATCACCGGAGTAGGGGGGCCACATGCCCCCTTCTAAATATGGCTGGGCCCTGCGAAATGGTGTCCCCGGGGCAAAAAATACGGCCCGGGGAGGGGGGCCATGTACCCCCTACCTAAAAAACTGTGGCAGCCCTGGGGGATGGGGTCCCCGGGGCCGAAATAGGCCTTGGGAGGGAGGCCGTGCAGCCAACCACCCATGCTGAATGCCTTTGGGAGGTTGGCCACAGAGCCTGGCAGCAGGCCAAGCCCTGCGGCCAACTGCCCTACACGCACGGCCGAAGGCCTTACGCTGCATGTGACTGGCTGCATGCAGGTGAATGGTCACAGAAGAGGTGGTCCCTGGGTCAGACATCGGCATGTGGAAGGGGGGACTGTGTGTCCCCCTCCCAAATTACAGTAAGGCTGTGCCCCGGGAGATGAGGTCCCCAGGGCCAGACATCAACCAAGAAGGAGGGGCCACATACACCTCCTCCCCCTTCTAAATATAGATGGGCCCCGGGAGATGGGGCCCCTAGAGCCACAAATCGGCCCTGGGAGGGGTTATGCGTGCACCCATCCCCCTTTAGAATAAGGAAGAGCCCTACGATGTAGGATCCCTGGGCCCGTAAAACGGCCCGGGGAGGAGGGCCATGTACCCTCTTCCTAAAATAAATGTGGCAGGCCCTGTGGAGATGGGTCCCCGGGGCATAAATTGGCCTGGGGAGGGAGGCCACGCAGCCACCCACCCAGGTTGGCTGCCTTTGGGGGGTTGGCCACAGGGCCCGGTTGCAGGCCAGGCCGGGCCCGTACGCCACCCCCACTGCGCACGGCCAAAGGCCATGCACTGCGTGGGGTTGGCTGCATGCAGGAGGTTGGACGCAGAGCCTGGCCGCAGGTCAGGCCCTGTGGCCAACCCCCCACTGAGTTAAAAAAAAACATAGAAATTCACTAAAATAAACAAAGGTTACAGGGATGTTATAGTTAGGAAACAGAATTTAAAAAAACCTTAGAAATTCACTAAAAAACCCAAAGGTTACAGGGACAGTATAGTTAGGTTCTGAATTTACACACACAAAACCATAGAAATTCAGCTGTTATAGTTATCTAAGGTAACTGTAACTCGTGCCCTAAGGTAACTATAACTCGCTCCCTCGCCATGCACTGCTAATTACTCCACAAATTAGATCACTCATGACATCTTCTATGACATCATTGATAATATCAGTGCAACATTTGCAGTAAAGTTATTGATGAGAAAACTGTGCATGGCGATAGCGTGAGTTATAGTTGCCTTAAGGCACGAGTTATAGTGACTTGAGATAACTCTAACAGCTTAATTTCTATGGTTTTGTCAGTGTAAATTCTGAACCTAACTAGAACATCCCTGTAACCTTTGTTTTTGTGAATATATCTATGTATAAAAATAAATTTTTGGGCTATCATTTTATTTTCAAAACAGTTAATAAACTGTCAATTTACATGACGGCGAGAATGGTTCAGAGTCTGCACTTTGATCCACTTAATTTCTAAATTACAAGAGTAGGATTTTAAAATGTAATCCATTTTCGGGAGGTGAAATGTACAGGCTGATTGTCTGTCAAGGCTGCATTTACAATCTATTGAGGATTGTGGTGATTGTGATGAGGGTGAATGCATGGTAACTTTGTTGATGCTTTACATTTATGTACAGGTATTTTACGGTTTACGTTATTCTACGTTTTTTTTCCTCCCATCAGGGTTCTTTAGTCTACTTAACCTCTCTGTTTTCCTCTGGAATAGACAGTCCTACTACTTTCCTCATATCTACTCTGCAGAGGGATATTACGCCTAATAAGGCCAGATGAACGGCTGGCTGCCCTCCTACTCTATCATATGTATGTTTTATTCTCTGCTTTTTTTGATCTCTTCCCTGTCTGACAGTCCCTTTCTTTTCTAGGTAGCTATTTTTGTCCTGATGAAGACCCTTTCCAAATCTTTGTCCTAGAGTCAAAATGTTTACTTGATATCAACCACTTGTTCATTTATTAGAAGGACCCCCAATACTGTGACGTTACATGACTTTGCTTTCACGTATACACAATTCTTAGACCTATGTCCTGTTGGTTGATTACTTTTTTGGATCTTGTATCCATATTTTGAGTGTTGTGAACTGCATATATATTCTCCACATTATTGCACTAGGTCACTTTTGCACTGCACCGCAACCCATAGCACCTATGTATTCTATTGTGATTGTCACATGAGGATTCTTGAATATGATTAATCTAACCATTAAAATTGAATTTTCATTGCATTTACTCCTTCTGTCACTTTCCTTGTGAGTAGAAATCTCTTTTCTACATACTTGCAAAGTTGAAAGCATAAAAGAAGGTGCTGTTGAGCTGGGAGATAAACGTTGGTTTTGTAAATGTAATTGTACTCACTAGCGAACAAGCTTAAGTTTTAAAGGATAGTTGAGAAAATCGCATATATAAAACGTTCGAGATACGGTATATAACAAGACTGATTAATGTGATGTGAATGAAGGCAAAGAGCATGTGTAGCTGGTGAAGTGAATAATTTGTGTAATAGCAATCAGGACAATAATTATAAGCTTATCTCATTGAATGTTGATGCGTCAACCAGTCGTGAGTGAACAACAAAATGAAGATTTACAAGGTTATGGAGAAGATAATATTGTTAATCAATCTAAATCAATAAGGTGAAATAGCTAGCCTTCCCAGATAAGTGAACATGAATTACGCTGAGTTCAATGTTTCTATTTTTATCTTACTATTCACATACAAGCAAACATTTTGAAATAAAAAGGAGGGAGATTTCGAAAAAATAATCGAGGGGACTATATTTTCCCCACAGACTTACATTGAAGCAGATGGTATTTCAGGCAGGAGACTGCTAAAATAAAGCGGTTAAAAAATTAGGAATGTTAGCATGTCATGGCATTCCAGGAAGGACGCTTACCTCCCTTTGTGCGGCACAGTTGACAGTTCCCATTGGGCTAATGACATAGGCAAAGGGCTTGATTACACTCACCTACTCCATGTGCAATATTTCCTGTACATCTCTACAAATTGCAAGTAGTGGTGGTTGTACTCACACACACGTATTTGTAACCGTTTAAATATGACTTTTACCACAGACCACGCTCAGTGGCAATGAAACGTTGCCTTGCATAGACCAACAGAAGCAGCAGTAAGACAGTAAACTTGAGGACTTTTAAGGTGTCAATCCTCACAATCAGACCCCTACAGCGCAATGTATTCGCTGCTCCTAAATCCCACCCCTCCCAGCACACGCCCTAAGCCGTGGCCCCCACAGCTGACCAACCAAGAGCCGCTTCTACCAAAACAGAACTGGAAAGAGGCGGGCCCGGCACCGTGGATTTAGAAACAGTCAAAATATTGTCTGAAAGAGAAAACGGGTAAGAGACAAGACTCGCCAGGCCAGTGAGAAGGTACACGTGAGAGCGGCCATCTTAAAATGTGTTAGCTTCCATTTGAAAGGTGCTAAGTAGGGTAAATTGTCTGGTAAATTTACTAATGTTCTGACAAGTTTTAAAACAAATATTTAAGTAAAATCGGCACTACGCATATATCAGAATATTATAGATGACATAATTCGTAACATATGTATAAACAATATTTGTTATATGCAAGGACTAGAACTACAAAAAAAACGTCAGTTCTACAACATCATAAACTAGAGACATTTGGTTGACCTCGAATCTATAATTACATTTCAATCACAAAGTAACGCTGGCGTCACATGCGACTATTTGAGAGCAGCAGATGATTTGCCGTTTTAGTCCTTCTTTGATGTCTTTGTAAACAATGACGCTAGTAGAGACGTCTAGCGGGACCGGCTAGGTTGCTGAGCCACGGGGCTGAAGGGAAAAGTCATGAAGGACCAACTGCGCATGCTCATCCCGTAGCAGCTCGAACCGGGAGCTGCCTCTCCACCAAGCAGTTTCTGTACCCGACCCCGCCTAAGCTTAGGCAGCCCTGACGCCTTGTTGCTCATGTAGTTCTAGAGTTTTCACGTTTCTCTTCTCCGCTGCCGCCCTGCATAACCGGGATCATGGCTTCTGTCTGGAAGAGGCTGCAGCGGGTTGGCAAGCACGCGTCCAAGTTCCAGTTCGTGGCATCATACCAGGAGCTGATGGTGGAGTGCACCAAAAAATGGTGAGTGTTTTTTAAGCGGTGGAATGACCTGCGTACTGATGCTGATCTTGTGTAGGCTGTTGCCACCCTTGGGAGGCGGCGGACAATACATGGCGGGATGCGTATCGTTGTGCATTCCCCTCCCTGGACTGTCCAGGCCACAGTAGCAGGCATGCCATTCACAGGTGTGAACATTGCGTCCACGATCATCTTCGGCAAGGCACCAATCCCATTACCTGCCAGAGAGAAACCTCACACACTGCACCTAGTACAGAATAGAACATGACAGTGTATATATCCTCTCATCCCTGGCAGAGGCTACCTTACCAACAGGTTGGAAAATGCAGGCATTCTTATATGGGACCAACATTCATTTGGACTACATTTCACTGGCCAACAAATGTCTGCTAGCGGCAATACTTTTACGTGAGAGACTGATGCTTCCTTTCTTGTGAACTGCTTTTGCCCCCACCCATTTGTAAATACCTCTTAGGGTGGTCCTATCCCTGAGGTGATGATGCCCGGGTCCTGGGGTTTTGATGCCCCTTTCATCAAGCTACCACTTTCAAGGATGCCTGTAATTCTCGCTCATTTGTTTCATGATGCTGTTCCAATTGGCGCGTGCAGGTGATGCTCCTCCCTGGGTTTCTATCATCTGGGTGGAGTGTATACAAATCGTTCCATTTCTTGATGAAGTATTTCCAGTTTGAGTGTCAATTGCTTTTAGTAGATCGCGAACACACGAAGTATAGGGGTTGAAGAGAACACACGAACTTTAGGGGTGGAAGAGTGCAGCCTGTCTCTACTGAGTACCTGTAAATTGCCACCTTCGGGGAAATATGTATCTTACAGTTTACTTTGGCTTGTACAGTAGGCAACGAGCCACGTTGTGCTGCTGCAAGACTTACCAGTATTCACAGCTTTTCCTTCAGAAGATGGTGGACATAGAGTGCATGTGAGAAATTGTGTCTTTTGTGGTTTAATTACTCTGATAAATGATGCCATTGTATAAACTCATAACATAACATGTGTATTTGTAAAGCGCACGTTCACCCCAGCAACGGGGCATCTTGGCGCTGAATAACAGATGTTTATGGGACTCATTTTTTCGACCTCAAATGGATGAAAGGCTGAGTGGACCCGCCGGGATTCGAACCTGTGACCATGAGGTCAAACACAGGCCCCTGCAGTGGATGCATTAGTCCAACGACACAGTTTATCGAATGTAATGTGTGTGAGTCAATGGTTTCTGTAGTTGTTGCTGTCGATGGTCATTAGCAAGTTCAATGTTTTTTGTGTTTTTTCTTGTCTGATGAGAGCCCACTTAAGGTTTCTTGCTGCTTATCTGCACAGTGAACTTTCCTTCAACTTTTGTGGCACTGCTCGACTGACAGGCCTCTCGCTTCAATGCCTTTCACGTGGATCGTTACTTAATATTTTCTTACTGCAATGTTAAAGGAGAGGCATTAATTTCTCCTTTTAAATGTGAAATGGCCTTCCACAACGAGCTTGTTTATCAATTGTCCGCAATCTTGTGGCTGTCTGTTCATTTCATTTCCATTAACCCAAGTGGTAGTCGAGATGAATCCTCTTCCAAAGCATTATCTATTCCTTAAGATAAATACACAATACGTGATGCCAGCGGACGGCATAAATAATTTTTTTCTAAACATCCTTCGTACCTAAACGTCTCTTTTTTGGTGTCTACATAGCACTAAGATGGATAGATTTTGTTGTATTTTCGTGATTGCAGTTTTACATTTTGCTGGAACAAGAAAATGTCATGGTGCATGAGTCACAGGTTGTTTCTGTTATAAACTGCTAACCCACTTAACTTGTGTTTTAGGATTTTCTCATATTTAGCATCAGAAGTTGGCTCAGTTGTAGATAACATGAAAATGTTCAATTTACCCTACTGTGTGACTAAATGAAACGCCAAAGAATGTTCTTGGTAACTGAAATAAGTACAGCTTTCTAAATGGAAGGGTATATTTTTGACCACCATTCACCTGATATGTATACAATGTCTTTGAATTGATCCGATTTGCAAACTTCATTTAAAAGGACAATCAACTAGGATACGGTTATCATGCTTGAGAGTGCTAAACTATGTTGCTTAGAAACTAGCTTGACGTACATTTGAAGTACAGTAGTGAAATTGGCGCCTCACATGTGACGTGATTTTTCGTGAGCAATTGTTAGTGTTGCATGCATGGGGGGGAGGGGTGTTGACCACATAGAACTGTTCCGGTATTATTGAAAAGTGGTGATCTTGGTCTTTCTGGTTATATGGGCACCTTTTGCATTGACAGGAGCCACATCCATTGATTCCGTTATCTTTTCAACAATGTCTGTTAAAGCTGAAAAGTTTAATCCACAGTCTTCTGTGTTCAATGTAGTCCAGAGTACTCCACACCAGTATTAGGAATACACATACTTATTTACAACCTTGTGATGTAGTTGATAGCTGAAGTATTAGCAGGAAAATTGGCAGCACACATTTACAAATGCCGGTCATCTTCTTTAAGAGGTGGGTTTGCACATTAGTATAATGCTACAATACAAAATAATGCCTGCAACAGTTTTCCCACTCATCCATCACATCACCAACTGTTTGGTATTTCGACGTTGGACTATTGGAAGGATTGTTCTGTATTAGATGGGTAAATTAAACAAGAAATCATTATTTGTTAATGCATTGAAATGTTTTGAGAGTGGTTGTTATTTGAAGAGGATGTGTGCTCTGGCATGGTTAGATGACATGGCTGAAGCTGGGGCTAATACACTGTGAAAGGTCTTGTGGTAATGACTTGGCTTGCTGTTGGAGACTAAGAGACTCAACTTGGAGGAAATTGCAGTAGGAGTGGCTCACAGTATACTTTTTCACTCCCAATCCGCAAAACTAATAAAGCAAATCTTGCACTCATTTAGCCAAATATAGATTGTGGTGCCTCCTCCTTCCCAGTGTGGGGAGCATTCAATTCTGCTTGGATAAATTGAACTTGGGACTATATGTGTATATTTTCAGTTTTTCATTTGAGTTGCCTGCACTAGCTCCATTTATTTAAAGCTAAAGATCATCATTCCTGCCCATCATTTCTCCAGAGGCTTGACTGTCTCTCTTTCAACTTGCTTCTCAATGGTTACTGCCTGAAAATTTGTGGTTTTGGCCTTCGAGAGAGCTGTAGGCATTTCACAGAACTATTGTTTTTCCCTCCAAAAATCATGCATTTATACATTGAGGGGCTCTTGGCCTGAGGACTTCATCTATTGATCTGTTAAATTGTAATATTTCGCTTCCACCCACCACAGTGTACAGCATGGTGTAGTGTGTTAGCCCACTTTACTCATTGGTTCCATTCAATTTGCGTGACCGGACAAAGCTTGTGCACATTGTTCACATCCACCTTAAAAACAAGTTCATTTTTTCAGTTTCAAAACTGGTTTAAAGTTTTTGCTTTTATTTCATTTATTTATTCATTGTTTATATCAACTTTACATAGTGGCTGTTTTATTTTTCGCCTGCACTTCTTTATAAAGTTTATGTTATAAAGTTTGTAAGTGACATTATAGCTGTCTGCGATTTAAAAAATTGGTTAGTTGGTGATTTATTCGTGTCTCCTTCACCAATGATAAAATATAACGCACGACTGGCAGGCATGTTGCTTAAAAACATCACTAATAAAACAGTCACATTAGTGAATGATTTGTAAATGCACATTTTTTTCCAAGCATAAAGCGACTACGTTTAGGTGACATATTTAAATGTTTTCCTTTTTATTTTTTTGGCATGTGCTTGCAATTCAATTTGTTGTATACTATTCCTTTTCTGTAAATTTCGGTCTCCATTTACTAGTGTAGAGCTATCAAAAAGGTTTAGACTGGACAAACAGCACAACCAAGATGTTACCAGTTTAAGAATGTCCGTGTAGTACAATCACCCCCATCAGCCAAAGATGGCGGTAGTCGGCTATTTCTCCTTGACATGGCACACCAGGTAGAGTGAATGTACTTCGACTTAAGTGGGGGGTCATGATTTTTTAGGTCTCGGCCTGCACCAGCGCTTGCGCTGGTCTGGCCGAGAGTTTTAGTAAGCGGGTTTTGGAAGTGCAAACCCACTGGCTTTCGGCTGGCGACCAGCTTGCGTTCACGATGGCGTGCACGCGCGCAGCTGCCATCTGGGTTTCCGATCTCTTCCTCATTTCCTCGTCATGGCTCATTAACTCTCTGGACTCTGATGTTTCAATCGCAGCAGCAGCTCACATTACCAACTGTCGGCCCTGGACTACAGTCACATGAAAAACAACCGCGATTAGCATTGAAAAGCAAGCTTTTTTTTGTCTAGTTAGAAATATTGCTTCAGTGGGTTCATTTCACCATATATCGCTATTTGTTTTATATTGGGAGTCACAGCCTAATTACCAGTATTTTTGTCTCACTCTGTTTTTTTTTTTTTAATATTTATTCGCGCAAAGCACAAAGCTATATTTAAGGTTACTTTTTCCGCGTCACTTCTTCACTCTATTTAAACTCCACACCCCCCACTCTTATTGTCTCTCTCCTTCTCTCTCTCTCCCCTCTCTAATTCTCTCTCTACTTAATTAACTCTCCCCTCTCTATCTTTTTTAGCCTTTCATTCTCTCTCACCCCTTTATCTGTTTCTCTTTCAAACTCCTTCATTCACTCTCTCTCCCCTTCTTTCTCTCTCTCTATCCCGCTCCACTCTTTATTCTGTGTACACCCTTTCTCTCTCTCTTTCTCTCTCACCACCCTCTCTAATTGGGCATTATATCTTCACTCTATCTATCACTCAGCATCACCACAGCATCACCACAGCATCACCACAGCATCACTCAGCGCAACCACAGCATCAATCAGAGCCAGCACAGCATCACTCAGCACCAACACAACATCTCTCAACGCCATCACAGCATCACTCAGCGCAACCACAGCATCAATCAGAGCCAGCAAGCATCACTCAGCACCAACACAACATCTCTCAACGCCATCACAGCATCACTCAGCGCCACAACAGCATCACTCAGCGCCACCACAGCATTACTCAGCAGCACCACAACATCACTCCGCGCCACCACAGCATCACTCAGCACCACCATAGCTTCACTCAGCGACACCACATCATCACTCAGGGCCAACACTGCATCACTCAGCATCACCACAGGATGACTCAGCACCACCACAGGATCGCTCGGCACCACCACAGGATCGCTCGGCGCCACCACAGCATCGCTCAGCGCCACCACAGCATCGCTCAGCGCCACCACAGCATCGCTCTGCGCCACCACAGCATCGCTCTGCGCCACCACAGCATCGCTCTGCGCCACCACAGCATCGCTCTGCGCCACCACAGCATCGCTCTGCGCCACCACAGCATCGCTCTGCGCCACCACAGCATCGCTCAGCGCCACCACAGCATCGCTCAGCGCCACCACAGCATCGCTCAGCGCCACCGCAGCATCGCTCAGGGTCACCGCAGCATCGCTCAGGGCCACCGCAGCATCACTCAGGGCCACCGCAATATCGCTCGGTCGCTCGGCGCCACCGCAGCATCGCTCGGCGCCACCGCAGCATCGCTCAGCGCCACCACAGCATCGCTCAGCGCCACCACAGCATCGCTCAGCGCTACCACAGCATTGCTCAGGGTCACCGCAGCATCGCTCAGGGCCACCGCAGCATCACTCAGGGCCACCGCAATATCGCTCGGTCGCTCGGCGCCACCGCAGCATCGCTCGGCGCCACCGCAGCATCGCTCGGCGCCGCCACAGCGTCATTCAGCGCCACCACAGCATCATTCAGGGCCACCACAGCATCACTCAGCGCCACCACAATATCACTCAGCACCACCACAATATCACTCAGCACCACCACAGCATCACTCAGCGCCAAGACAATATCACTCAGCACCACCACAGCATCACTCAGCACCACAGCAGTATCACTCAGCAAGACCTGAGTATCATTCAGCATCACCTCAGCATCGTCTCCGCAACAGTCACCACCACCACCACTACCACTACCACCTCAGCATCACTCAGCACCACCTCAGCCTGCTCTCGGAATCTGGCCTCTGTTGATTCTCCCCTAGCGTCTGGCCGCTGCTAGTGTTATAATACAGGTACTAGTTCCCAACCTTCACCCTCCGATTGTTTATGCCCCCTCAAAAAAAAAGCTTTAACAAACAACCATTGCAATAGGCAGAAACAAGTTGCCAGCATTGCAAGAACAAAAGAAAACTGAGGAAATTTTTTATTGTAAATACTTTTTTTAATATGGTCGTTCAGTTTTACATAATGCCATCTTGGTCATATATAAAGTAACAAAAATGCTTCTGACACTTTTTTATTATAACTTTTCTGCATGCCGCACAGCAGCCACACTTCTCTACAGCACAGCTTGAAGACATTGGCAAAGTCAATAGCTCTGGCTAAACACGTATAAGGCCCCAAAGGCGAGACCTATTGGCTATGCCAATGCTTGTCTCTTTGTTATGACTTGTTTCAGTCTTTAAGCGATGTAAGCAGAATATTGCCACCCACCGTACTGTTGTGAACTGCGGTTCCAGAAATAGCATTTGCTAATAATCCTCTGCTAGACAAAACCTCCTATTAACAGCACTATTTCGAAATTTCAGTCACATAGATGCGTTCAGAGTAGCAAGGCATGAACGTTTTAAGTGTGGAGGTTTGCAAGGGGCACATCAAGAGTGTAATTCAAGAAGAAATCACTTAAGAAAAATACATTTTATATAACCATGTATTTATACCCATACGCTTTTATTTATTGCTGGATTTTATCCAATTTATTTTGTTCCACACAAACATAAGTGTAGATGTAACATCTACATGTGCTTTCTATTTATTTCCCTCCTTTTGTGTATTTCGGACTCACTAATGTGGCTGACTTCTCCAATAGTCTTGCGGGTTAGCACAGGCTCTTTTCTGTGTTAGATCCCTTTTGTCTTTTCTGTTGTTTTATCCCACATCACCTCTTCTTCATTAGGTTGGTTTACATTTTTTAACTCCAGCTCTGCAGAAGTAGACACGTTCTTTCTTTGCCACTAAAGATGCTAGTAGTCATCACTTAGTGCAGAGTAAGGACTGATACTCTGTCAGTTGAGTGGATCATGCTCTTCTGATTTTTGTGCAAAGCATGGAGTCATGCTTGAAATTTTACTGCACTGACCCTTCCGGTCCATTCAAAAAGTCTCAGTCCATTGGCTACGTGCATTTGAGAGCGCACACAGTTTTTTCTTGTAGGATGCAAGTTCCTCGAGGCGACTGATTCCTTCATTACAAAGTTTTGAACATTTTTCATTCACACACCAGATTTTAATACACATTGTACGGGCAGTTGGCAAGGATCCAAATAGCAACTCGATAACATGTTTTTGCTTTTTTCATCGAGGTCCAAACGCAGGCGATAGTTGGGTCTAAGAAAATCGTGTGCGCTCTTCAACATAGTTAATGCTGTCCCTGAACTTGAAATGACTCCATCACTGGACTGGCATCGCACTCTTTCACCCTATGCCTGACCTTTGTCAGTTTCACTTCATATTCTACTTGTAGTCAGGATGGGATTACAAAGGTTTTTCAAAGTTAGTTCTAGGTGCCCTAGAGCAAGGTTTGGCCTAAACCTACATTTATACAACCCTGTTTCAAAATGCGTAGGTGGTTAACTGTGTATTTCCCCAAGAAGGATGCAGAGCGAACTAATAGAAGATACAGTGAGAGAATCAGAATACTAATACAATGTTTAGTTTAGATAGGTACCGCCTCCTCTTTGTCAGTGCTCGTTTTCCATTTGAGAGTGCAGGCTGTTACATACATCTTCTCCCTCTAGCTTGGTGGTGCTGATTTCCTTTATCCTCTCTGCTAATTGCGAGTAGTACCCAGTAATGTCTCATTAGTGCAGATGCTAAACTTGGTGGTTGGAGTGTTACCACTCCATAGTGGTTGGAGAATAACCTTGTACGTGGTGGTGTCCAATCAGCAACAGAAGTACAGGCATGCGGTCTAGGGCTGATGTTGAACTCGGCACGTTTTGTGTTGTTTTTTAGGCTCAACAGACTTTAGAGCTTGGATCGTGGTTCTTAGTCTTAATCATACTTTTTTCACTGGGAGGGCAGTAGACATTGCTTTGGTTTGCTTTAAAATGTTTGTTGCAAGGGCAGGTGGAACATGCACATTTACTTGGTAAATAATAAAAACATGTATTACATTGTACCCCTATAGAAATGTGTATTTTAGCTCGTAAAATACTTTTTTGTCTTCAATCAAACAATCGCGTTTGCCTATGGAACTCTGGTGACATTCCTATCTTTTCAAAACGTTGATAATTATGACTGTGCTGATTATGACTGTTCTGGCGTAGCACACACCATTGAGGTAATAATGTTATGATATTTGACCACGTGATCATGGAAAGTAGTTTTCTTGCAAGCACTTAAAATACAAGCAAATTTGAAGCTTTTTGTATCGGGCATCCTGATTTTCCATCTTTGCGTACAGAAGAATACTTAGCGACCTGGGACAGAAAACAGCAGATTCTCATAGAACGTTTTGCTACTTGAGATACAACTGTTTTGTTAATTTTAACGTAGGAAAAGCTTCGTGAGAGAAAATGCTTTTTTTTATTTCTGTTACTGTGCGTTTTGTCATGCACTGCTTTGGTGGTATGTGTTTGGATACTCATTTGTTATGCCAGTTTGTGTCCTAATCTCGCTGTGCTGTGGATAGCCTGCAGTGAAGCCGCAGCATTAACTCAGTCTCTGTTGTACTACAAGTTAGGAACATTCCAGGCCTGTGGCTCAGTGATGGATTGGAGAGGACTTTGACAGCAGTGGGAAGGAATGCAGGATTTCTAGTTCAGCGAAGCTGTTTCCTAAACCAGGTGCATAACTATGAGGCATCTTTCCTAAAACATTTAGATATGCTTTTTATAATATAAACACATTACACGCTCAACCATACTTTTTAGATTGGCCACATACTTGAATGCCCCATTCTGATGCATGAGCACATGTGGTCCTTTAATATGTACATATGGGGAGCTACATGTTTTGTTGCAGTTGAGTTTAACAGTGCTGTTTTATCCATCTAGGCTAGATACAACAAAGCCCAACACGCCTACAGGTGAGACAGCCATTTGCAGGCACACTTGGGATACACCTTTCCTCAAACAACACATATTGGCTTTGGGCTATTTGAGGTCTCAACAATTGGACAGCCTATATTTTTGTCTGACGCCTTGTTTTATGTTGCTGTGCGGATGGGCACCTCTTGTGGTTTGTCATTAAGTACACAAACCTTTACTGTGCCCAATGTTATTAAGAATGATTACATACAAGGTGGCAACAAACTCCGGGGTGAGGATCACCTGCCACTAGCAACCAAAAGCACATTTTGACTGTATGATTGCAAAGCAGTACAGGGGACCAAAGGACTTTCAGTAGAGTTATGTGGCAAAATGCAGGGTGGCATCTTTGTCTAAAAGCTGTAAGATGTCTTACTGGATTAGTTGTGTGAGACTTCAGACCTCACTGTGTGATGTTTGACAACTAAATAGCTCTTTTCTAACACCATTGGCAGCTTTTAATTCTTTTACCTAGTGACCCTAATGTAACCGCAGGATATTATTGTAATGATTGAGATCTGGGAGTCTCCCTGCTCAATTCAAAGTCTATCTAATGTGCATGCAATAGGAGTGTTATGGAGCTTACCGCCAGTGTGTAACCTACATTCACACTTACTGGCTTGGACCCTTTCATATAATATGTCCACAATTAGCCTGACTGACTCTTTATGACTTCCTAAACAACAAGTAATGCAATTAGTATGTGGGATTTATATAGCAAGGATCTAACTGGACTGCAGAGTAGGGGAACATTATAGAGCGAAGGGGGAACAAACGGGGCCCTTATTGGGGAAGGGCAGGCAACTCCAAATTGGAGGAGTAAAGCAGAGGGATGAAGTAGGGGGTCCAAGGAAGTGCACTGCAGTAGCTGAGATGAAAAGGTGTGCAGTAGGTTAGGTGTGTAGGTAGAAAGGAAGGGGGCTGAGTGCGAGGGGTGGGTGGAAGCAGGGGGAGAAAGGTTCGTTTCTGGGCAAGGTGGGAAACGTGCAGGGATAAAGTGGTGGTGGTGGTAGCAAGGCTTGGGGGGTGGGGACACTTCAACAATTAATAAGCTACAAGTGAGATTATGTTGCAAAAAAGTATTGCTTGAATAGGATCTAGATTCCTTTTGGGAAGTTGGGAGGAACGGCACGTGGTGTTTTTCCACTGGGATTGCAATACACATCCATGAGAAGTGTTGGGCATAATCCTGCCATCTAACCTTCTCCTTTCTGCCCTGTCTCTTGTCCTGCAATTCTGTTGCTGCAGGTTTTGCACAGCCTGTTGGATGTTCTGACCAACCATTTAGCATGTTATCTCACACCAGATTCATTCTTGACATTCCAGTAGAATAAGGACACCAGTTGCACAGCAAATTGCCTCACACTTTGCATCCAGTCAGCACACAGCTTTCATCAGCTCCTGTTCATCAGCGGGTTGAACATTTAATCACCTCAGCACTTCAATGTATTCTGTCTTCCCATGGAAAGAGTGCACATTTTTTGTGTGGAGTTCTCCATTCTGTATAGGTTGTCCTTCCAAGAGCGCAGTTGCTCCTATTGAACTATATGGATGGAGGCCACTCAAGTGCACTAAGTGGGCCTAAGTGCATCTTTACCAGGCATAAGCTCAACCTTAATTGTAATCAGCTTGTCAGTAGACGGACGCTGAATTCCTTGAATAAGCGAGTGGAAAACGTCTACAACAAACTTGTAAGTAGCCCTGATCGACAACCTCGCCAACCTCGGTCTGAGCCAGCTCGTCACAACACCGACCCATTCCGCCGGCCACACGCTTGACTCCATCTTCTCCTCAAGCTCCCACGTCTCCTTCAGCCACACCACGGAACTCCTCTGGACCGACCACCGCTGCATCCATTTCACCTTCCAGAAACCCACCACACACCACCGCACCCAACAGATCCCACGCCGCTGCTGGAGCAAAGTCACCGAAGACCAACTTCGGGCAACCCTCGCTCTCAGCCCTCCCTCCGACCCATCCAACACCGACGACGCTGCCTGCAACCTCAGACGATGGATGGAAGACTGTGCCAACACCCTCGCCCCGCTGAAAAAACTCACCTACAGTGACACCACCAAAAGAGCCAGCTGGTTCTCCTCGGAACTCCTAGCTTCCAAGCGTACCTGCCGGAAACTAGAGAAGAAATGGCACAGTGATAAGACACCGGACAGCCACGCAGCTTACAAAGACGCCATCCGTAACCACCACCACCTCATCAAGTCCGCCAAGAGAATCTCCTTCAAAGACCGCCTCGACAACAACGCACACAACAGCAAGGAGCTTTTCAACATCGTGAAGGAACTCTCCAACACCAACGACATCCCGCCGTCGCAACCCCTGTGCGATTCCCTCGCCACCTTCTTCCACCGCAAGATCGCTGACATCCACGACAGCTTCAACACCCAGACAGCCCCAACTAAGATCGATGCACCAGACCCGCCGCACACCATCGACCACGACCCCCTGCCAGCCTGGGCCAGCGTGAACATCGAGGACACCATCAAGACCATGAGCACAATACACTCCGGCTCCCCGTCAGACCCTTTCCCGCACCACATCTTCAACAAAGCCAGCAGCTCCATCGCACCCCACCTGTGCAACGTCATCAATCTCTCCTTCGAGACCGCGACCTTCCCAGAAAGCTGGAAACACGCAGAGATCAACGCCCTACTCAAAAACCCAAGGCGGACCCGAGAGACCTCAAGAACTTCCGGCCCATCTCCCTGCTTCCGTTCCCAGCCAAGGTCATCGAGAAGATCGTCAACAAACAGCTAACCCGATACCTCGAAGAAAACAGCATCCTGGACCCATCCCAATCGGGGTTCCGCAGCAACCACAGCACTGAGACTGCCCTCATCGCCGCCACCGACGACATCAGGATCCTGCTGGACAACGGTGAGACCGCAGCCCTCATCCTGCTGGACCTTTCCGCCGCCTTCGACACTGTCTGCCACCGCACTCTACGCGCACGCCTCCACGACGCAGGGATCCGAGACAAGGCCCTGGAATGGGCCACCTCCTTCCTCGCCGGCAGAACCCAGAGAGTCCGCCTCCCACCATTCCGATCCGAAGCCTCCGAGATCATCTGCGGCGTACCCCAGGGATCGTCCCTCAGCCCAACACTGTTCAACATCTACATGGCCCCACTGGCACGCATCGCCAGACAGCACGACCTCAACATAATCTCCTACGCCGACGACACTCAACTGATCCTCTCCCTCACCAAGGACCCCTCGCCGCCAAATCCAACCTCCATGAAGGAATGAAGGCCGTCGCCGATTGGATGAAGATCAGCCGACTAAAACTGAACACGGAGAAGACAGAGGTCCTCATCCTCGGCTCCAACCCCTCAGCCTGGGACGACTCCTGGTGGCCAACGACGCTGGGAGCAGCCCCGACACCCACCGACCACGCACGCAACCTGGGAGCCATCCTCGACTCAACGCTCTCCATGGCCAAGCAAGTCAACGCAGTCTCATCCTCCTGCTTCAACACCCTCTGCATGCTTCGCAAGATCTACAGGTGGATCCCGACAGACACAAGAAGAACAGTCACCCAGGCCCTCGTCAGCAGCAGACTCGACTATGGGAACGCCCTCTACGCGGGAGCCCCGGCCAAGCTCATCAAACGACTGCAACGCATACAAAACGCCTCCGCACGCCTGATCCTCGATGTACCACGCCACAGCCACATCACCCCCACCTGAGGAACTTGCACTGGCTCCCCGTCGACAGGAGAATCTCCTTCAAACTCCTCATCCACGCACACAAGGCACTCCACAAGACTGGCCCAGCCTACCTCAACAGACGACTCCTCTTCTACGTCCCCAACCGCCAACTCCGCTCCGCCGACCTCTCCCTCGCCACCGTCCCTCGCATTCGAAGAACGACCACCGGCGGCAGATCCTTCTCCCACCTCGCCGCCAAGACCTGGAACACCCTTCCACTAAGCCTACGACAGACCCAAGACCTGCTGACCTTCAGGAGGCTACTCAAGACCTGGTTGTTCGACCAGTAGCAGCACCCCCCCCCCTTTTTTTTTTTCCCTAGCGCCTTGAGACCCTCAGGTAAGTAGTGCGCTTTACAAATTCTGTGATTGATTGATTGATTGATTGATTAAGCCGTTCTTGAATTAAGTGTACACACTTGATGTGCCCTGAAACTGACTGGCTTATATTGATACTCAGTGGCATTACTTTCCTCACCCCTTGACGTTCACATTCTTTTCATTCTGGACAGTCTTCCAAAGAACTAAAAGATTCTTGGCCCTTGGACATCTTCAGTGCTGTCCACATCAGACTCCGTATTGTGCCAGACATCCTTCGGTATGATACTGACCGAAATACACTGCTGTTTACTTATGCCTACTAACCCTCCTGGGGTATAGGCCATCAACCAGGACTCTCCAGCCATCTCTGTCCTTCCTCTTTTCATTTTCCCTTCAGGGTTCCAGGTCCGGGCTTGTTTGGTGAGGTTTGATGTGGGCTTGTGGAGGGTGTGACCTATCCAACCACAGTGTCTTTTCCTGATTTCTTCATGAGCAGGGAGTTGAAAAGTCTGCTGCCATAGGTCATTGTTCTTGATGGTGTTTGGCCATTGGATTTGAAGGATTTTCCTTAGACATATGTTGATGAAGGTCTGAGCTTTGTTGGTGGTGGTCACTGTTGTCCTCCACGTTTCTGTTTCCTACAGAAGGACCGATTTTTACATTGGTGTTAGAAAGCCTGATCTTGGTATGCAGTGTTAGGTCCTTGGAGCTCCAGATCTTCTTTAGCTGAATGAAGGCAGCTCTTGACTTGCCGATTCTTGCCTTGACGTCGGAGTCTGCGCTGCCCTGCTTATCTATGACACTGCCCAGGTAGATGAAGACCTGATGAAGGCCTCAACCTATTCCAGTGCGTCGCATGCAAGAGTGACTGCAGTTCTGCTGGCTGTGTTAGCCGTCACAATCTTGTTTTTTCTCCCTTGGATGTTGAGGCCAAGTTGTTCTGATGTGGCTGCCACATTGTCAGTCTTCTCTTGCATCTGT
The DNA here is from genome assembly GCA_963921515.1 of Calotriton arnoldi. Classification (NCBI taxonomy): domain Eukaryota; kingdom Metazoa; phylum Chordata; class Amphibia; order Caudata; family Salamandridae; genus Calotriton; species Calotriton arnoldi. The sequence goes on along the minus strand of CAWUFW010001391.1, from coordinate 2,548,835 downwards.
AGATGGGTAGGGGAGAGTAGGGCCACGTTTTCTGCAAAGTCTAGGTCGTAAAGGGGCGTCCAAGACGTCCACTGGGTCTCATTTTTTCTCCTTGCTGTAGATTTCTTCATGATCCAGTCACTGGCCAGCAGGAAGAGAAAATGCGAGAGCAAACAACCCTGGCGGACTCCGGTTCTCACTTGGAAGGCTTCCGTGAGTTGTCCTTCATGACTATTTTGCAGGTCATTCCCTCGTAAGAGTTCCTGATGATTCTGACGAGTTATATGGCACACTGTAGTGACGGAGGGGTTTCCAAAGGGTCTCTCTGTCCATGCTGTCGAACGCCTTCCTATAGTTAATGAAGTTGACATAGAGGGGCGAGTTCCTTTCTATCAACTGCTCAGTGTTGTAATCTAGTCTGTGCAAGCTCTATCTTCGGGGAAGCCAGCTTGCTAGCCTCACTACTGAGCATCGACTTGTTCCCTTATTCTGTTCAGAATGACTCTGTTGAATACTTTTCCTGGGGTTGATAGAAGAGTTCTTCCTCTGTAATTTGCGCAGTTACTCAGGTCATCTTTCTTGGGGATCTTGATAAGACATCCCTCCTTCCAGTCTGATGGCACCTTCTCCTCTTCCCAGATCCTTCCAAACAGTGGGTAGAGCATGTCTACTGATGTTTCAGTGTCTGCCTTCAGTGCCTCTGCAGGAATTTTCTCTGCTCCTGCTGCCTTCCCATTTCTCAGATGTTTGATGGCTTGCCGTATTTCTTCCTTGGTTGGTCTGCTGAAGTTGATTGGTAAGTCCTTGTCAGCTGGCTGTATGTCTGGTGGAGACTACCACACAGACTGATTCAACAGTTCTTCAAAGTGATCCACCCATCTTCGTTGTTTGCCTTAGTTACCCATGATTGTCTTCCCAGCTTAGGGGCCGATTCCGATCTTGGCCGGTAGGGCACCGAATCGGATTTGGCTTTACCGGATCCGATTCGGACGCCCTTTTTCCGACCGATTCGAACACCCGTCCGCGCGAGCAAGTACGATGCGAGCGTACGCGAAATCCCCGACCGACTCGTTCCCGGCTCCGAACCGCTCCGACCGACTCGTACGGACTCGACTCGCACCACGCAATGGAGACGTTCCCCGACCGGGCAAGTACGATGCGCGCCTCGATCAGTCCGACCGACTCGCGCCGTCCGGCTCGAAAGAGCAGTCGGAGCCGGACTTCGGGGGTCCGTGTCGGACCCCCCTGTACACGTAGCCGCGTGAGTCGCACACAGGGGGGACCCATGGGTCCCCCCTACACATGCATGTACGGCGCGAGTCGCACCGACGCGTACCCACTGTAGGGGGCCCCCCTGTTCGCGACGCACCCATTGAGTCAATGGGAGCCCGTGTACGCGTCGTACGACCGGCTCCCATTGACTTCAATGGGAGTCCGACCGAATCGAGTCCGATAGCATGTGTCCGCATCGTACTCGTTCGGTCGGACTGCCAGAGTCCGGTTCGGTCGGAAATCTCTCCGAATCCGACTCGGTCGGTGTGATTCCGGCCCGAATCGGAATCGGCCCCTTAGTCTTTAACGGGTCTTTCCGGCTTGCTGTCACTGCTGGAGAATTTCCTTGTTATGTCGTACGCTCTTTCAAGTTTCCATGGCTTGCTACTTCCTGGGCTTCTATGTCAAGACCATCGATGAATCTTTGCTTGTCTGCTCTTAGGCTTCCCGTTGCTTCCTTGTTGGTTGAGCTTTTGCTTTTTCTGCTCTTGTTCGGCTGGTGTTGACTGGAGCTTTCTTTTCCTTTTATCTCTTGGATTTTGCAGAGTGCCTTGGTTGAGATCCATTCTTTATGCTGGTGTTTCTTGGGACCCAGGTCCTGCTGGTATGTTGATGTCACTGTTTCTTTGATCTTCTCCCTCTGACTTTCTACGGGTCTCTGTCATCCTCCAGTTCTTGCAGGACTTTGAAACTTGCTACTGAGGGTGACTGAGTATTCACTCTGTTTCTGTGCATCATTGGGGAGGTTGGTGTTATATCGCTGGCGTTGGTTTGTCGGTTCCATCCATGCTTTCTTCAGATTTAGCCTGGCAACTACAAGGTGATGGTTTGACATCCCGTCCGCTCCTCTCATCGCTATCACATCCTGCAGGGACCTCCGGAACTTCATGGCAATGCAGACATGGTCGATCTGCTTCTCTGTTGAATGGTCTGGTGACACCCACGTTGCCTTGTGTATTTTTTGTGTGTGGGAATACACTACTGCCTATCACCAGACAGTTCAGGACACAGAGATCTGCGAGCCATTCACCATTCTCGTTAATGTCACCAAAGCTATGGTTGCCTATGACGTCTTCATACCCAGTGTTGTCGCTTCCAATCTTGGTATTGAGGTCCCCAATTAGTATGATGATGTCTCTCTCAAGGTATTTCTCCAGGATAGACAGGGGTCTGTTGTAAAACTGTTCTTTTTCCTCTTCTTTGCTGTCATTTGTAGGTGCATAGCACTGGATAACATTCATGTTGATCTTCTTTTTCTTTGTGTGGAAGCTTGCTGTGAGCATTTTGGGACTATGGGCTTCCCATCTAATCAGAGCGCTGTTGGCTGCTGCCGCTAGCATCAGTGCTACTCCCTGAGTATGTGGGCCGTTCTCTACCTCGTGTCCAGAATACAGCAGCATTCCTCCTGGAGCCATTCTTTTCTGTTCGGACTGTGTCCATCTGGTCTCGCTGATGCTAATCAGGACAAGGTTGTATTTGTTTAATTTCCGCTGCCACTTGAGCTGTCTTGCCTGTCTCGTACATGGCCCTGACATTCCATGTCCTAATGGTCTTGGTTAAAAGCAGGGGGATCGGCTTTGTAGCTTCCAGGGATCTCTGACTTTCACCGCAAGGCGCGTAGCTCTATGTGAAGGAGATTCCTCTCTCCCCAAGGCCGGGATGTCTTTTGGTTGACGTTTCTGTAGCTAGGATTTTTTGCATGGTGGGGTAGCTAACCCCATGCATAACCTTCCTCCTTTTGCAGCTGGGCTTGGGACCGGCCATGACGGAGTTAGACTGTGATTTAGGATAGTAATTTTTGGTGTTCTCAAAGGAAGACTGGAGCATTATACCTTACAAGATGCACAAGAACTTCCACAAGCCGCTCCATATAGGTGGTGTAGGCTATTAAGACTGAGATAAAATGTCATTTGCTCTCCGCAATTCTTTAAATATTGTGAAACCTTTAAATTATTATATGCCAAGTTCATGTACAGACACCTCTGTGGTAATGGGTAGTAGGATTTCAGATTAGGAAAGTTATTTCTGTAACCACTGTTTTAGGATTTATCGAGATAAGACTGTGTCATTGGTATCCCACTTAAAGACTGCATTGCAATAAAAATACCCATGTTTCATAATCGAACTCTATGCTTACTTGCCTAACTCCAGTTTATGACCCTCAATTTAGAGCCCACCCTGCTCTGTCCACCTTACTCGGGTCTCAGACTCTCAATAAGCCTTCGTTACAGGACCATAGAGAGCAGAGGGAGCCACCCAGGCTGCCAGGTGTTCTGAAATGTCATTGGTTTCATGGTGTCTGCTCTCTCCACCCACAGTATCTGAATCAAAATCCCAAACTCAGCACTACATAGTTCTTGAGGAACATCAGAGGAGTTGTGGCCGGCAGCAAGTGCACGGGGAGCCCATACTGATCCGTGAAGTGGATCGGATCAACAAGTGATCTGTTTCAGAGGCAGAAAGTTAACATGGGGACAAGATGTCACCCAGAGCTTACTTATAGGCCAATATGCTTTATACTGCCCCTCGCATCCTCTACAATCGATGTCAAACTTGATCCATGAGGGGCACAGCTATGCCAGATTTTAGGGATATGCACATGATGCATCTATATGCAGATAAACCTAACAGGAATAATTTACACAGTGAAGGATTATCTTGAAAAGCTGGCCTGGCTCCAGAACTTTTCGAAGAATGTTGGACTGCCATGCGGTAATAGGTAACTTAGGACCTTGTTTGTTGACATGCCTTGATTGTTCTGTGCGCACCTTTCTTAATCCTTCTGTACCTGTAATTGCTTGTTCATAAACTCATATAGTTTATTCACTGTTTTTTTTGGTTTAGCATTTGGGATGGGATGATAGCATATTTGTGAATCAAAGGAACTTAATTGAAATAAGTTCCTTGTCGTGTTAATTTTTTCTTCAGAACTCAAATCGAAAAAGTCCAATGCAGTGGTATATTTTTCCATTCGCTGGCTTGTGTACTTTTTAAAGGAGGTTGGTAACAGGACTGAATTGATCCTTGGACTCTTAGGAAAGTATTTTGCAAGTCTGGGTGAACACACACAGTAAAGACAAAAAACATTCGTTTGCAACGTTCTCTTTTCTAATATTGACAGTAGTCTAATTATAAAATTGTTTCTTTTTACAATGTGCGATGTCCTTGCATGCCATTTTCCAATCTTTCCTGCTCTGGAATCCTTTAATGTATAAACACAAAAGAATGATTGTAAATGTGAATGTCATAGTTAAAAGTGGCTATGAACAGCATGTGCTTTTGTTGCTTCGATTTGTTTGTTTTGTGGGACTGTTATTAGCACTGCACATTGTATGATGCTTTCTCTGATGTAGCTGTATACCAAGTGAGAAGTGGCCCGTTTCAGAATGTAGACACTAAGGTGGGTGGTTCTTGAGCCTTTCTCTCCTGTAAATCTCGCCTGCAAAGAGTGATTGGGCAATTTAACTTGTCAGAATCGGTTGAGGCCGATCTTTTAAGCCGTCTGATCCGCACACCAGGCTGTGCAAATGCCCTGCAGCAACACTGCCAGAATATAGCTTTATTTTGCTAAGCACTATATCGGGATCTCTCATATATACCCACTTAAAAATTGCTGGAGTTGACCTGAAGCTTGGGGATACCCCCTACGTGCTTTTACCTACCATTGAAAAGTCTGATTGGCGATGGACTGATGGTTGTCCTATGGCCATTACCACGTTTTTAATCCAAGTTTGTTCCGAGATATACCGGTGCTTGTCTTAAGTACTTCGGAACCAAGGCTTCCAGGAGCTGTTTGTTGGCAGCCTGTGCAAGCAAGCTTCTCGACACTCTCTCTTTCTTACACACGCCCTCTGAGGGGCTCATTCACACACATGTGCACACTCACTGTCTTTCACGCACACTCCCGCTCAGACAATCATAAAGACACACTAACACGCTCTCTTTCTTTGTTTCTCACTCTCTTTGTTTCTCACTCTCTCTTTGTTTCTCACTCTCTCTTTGTTTCTCACTCTCTTTGTTTCTCACTCTCTCTTTGTTTCTCACTCTCTCTTTGTTTCTCACTCTCTCTTTGTTTCTCACTCTCTTTGTTTCTCACTCTCTCTTTGTTTCTCACTCTCTCTTTGTTTCTCACTCTCTCTTTGTTTAGCCCTCTCTCTCACTATTTCCCATGGTCATTCTTTCTTTGTTCCTCTCTCTCGATATGTCACATCATTGCTTATTACACACACACACACACACACACACACACACACACAATCGTTCACACTTGCACTCTCTCACTCTTCCCCTTGCTCTGCCTTCCACTTTCTCTCTTGCGATCTCTTTCCTCTAGACCGTTTCTGCCTCTCTCGTAGTCTCTGTCTACACTGTCTCTTCACACTATTCGCCTCTGACTCTGGGATTTGCTGGCTCTCGGTGTAAAATGTGCTTGCCTGCCCAGCCCTGTTTATCCAGCGCAAGCTAAGGAGAGATTTGCAGTATGCAAATGACATTTCATCTCCGAATCCGTGTTGCACCCATCTTGCGCTTTTTTTTCTTTTTCTTTTTTCTCCAGTACAGATGCTCCCCACAGCCCTACCAATCCAACTCTGTTTGGGTTCCAGTGTCACTTCTATCATTACCACACAACTCCGGCACCAAAATAGATACAAGCTCTCCCCTACGCAATTCATTAATTATTTTTGTTTTTACCACGATAATAATAAATACACAATCTTTGTCATGCTAAAATCATTTTCAACTAACTACTGTTTGAAGCATACCACATGAACGTACTGCTGTCCGTGGAAAGGGAGGGCAGCTGAGACTGGGTGCTGCAAAAGATGCTCTGGGTTTAGCGAAGAAGAAGATATTCCAAGCTACTTCATGAAGGGTGAGGATGGGAGAGAGGATGTCTCAGCGCCATTGCACTGGCAACAGTGTATCTAACTTTAGAGAGGCCAGGGCAATGGCCCCGACTGTACTTTTCTGGCATCAGATATCTTGTGTTGGATTCTATCTGTCTCCCGTTTGGCACTGTACAAAATGTTCTCATAAAATATTGATGGTTTGAACAGTTTTTTGTATTTTTCCAAAACGATTCTAGTCTTGTTGATGGAAGAAAGAAATATGTGTTTTGTAGTTTGTGATAACTGATATTAGAAAAGAAGGTTTTCAGATCACTTTGTCCCTGTTATGTCTTTTTGTGAGGCCGTTTTACGTTTAAAACGTTTAAAACACAAAATTAAAGTTTTATAGATGGTAGTGGAAATAATTTGTGCATATGGGAATTTGTTATTTTGCCGGGGGTGTTTGGCTTTCTAAAAGTACCATTATCATCGTCTTCTAGAGCTGAAAAAGTATGTGATAGTAAAAGAGAGTTAATTTATTTGCAAATTGTTTTGAATACCTAGAAAGGCTCTTTGTAATATTTACTGTTTAAAATGGCGTAGATACATTTTGTTACAATCAGAGGATACTTGGTCATTTACACACTAGCACCCATTGTGCTGCAGTGTTTGAACACTGATTAAGTGTTGCTTTGTGATCTGTGTTGCACGTGGGTAATCCTTTAATAATAGTAATTACAGAATACCTTGTTATAGCTCTTCATGTTGCAACTCTGCCATTTTTAAGCACAGCAAATAGGTGTTGTTGTCCAATCTAATTGTACTCAATTTAACTACCCCTGAAGAATGGAAGGCTGAGTTGGCCACCATTAAATCCTGTGACATGCAGGTTACTGCAGATGTTGTTTTATTTTTCATTCTCCACGATACATATTCCTCCTCCATCTTCATTCCATGCTTGTTAAATCACTTTCTCTTTGCTGCCTCCTACCGTGTGTAAGATATTTGGTTTTTGCAGGCATCCCCAACTTCCCAAGAGTTTGACAAAATTCAATTCCTCCCAAATGTTCCATCCCTACTTGACTATCAAACTCCTAATTCTCCACCACCGTGAACATTTTATCAATTAATTGACCGACCTATGTGATTAATCTGACTGATTTCATCTGAAGGAGGGTCAAGAGATTGATCTGATTCACTTGATAAAATGTAGATCATAATTGAGAATGTGTGAAGATCTGTTTGGGCTGCCAAGAAAGAATCACCTAGGGCAGATTTTTATTGGAAAGTGACCAGCTACTAGTTTGAACATGTAAACAGATATGCTGGCCTGAGCATTTTGGCATGAGGGGTTATTGGGGTGGGGGTGTTGGAGTGACTATACAGGTCACCGAACATGTACTGCTTATTCAACTATAATGAACTTTGAAGGGCTTCTCATTCTTGAACACTGAGGCACTCTAGGTTTCGAAGCAGACCCGTATAATTTCTTCTAGTACTTTGTAACAGAGAGGGGCAGCCTTCGGGAACCTCTGCTTGTAGCCCCGCTCTGTTTCCAAAGGCTGTTATAAAAAAAAAAAAAACTTTCTTTCATTACAGAAAAAAGTCAAATAAGAGAAAAGATTAGGGAAAAGCCGAAATAAAAGTAAAAATGTCAATCTCTGACGGGCACTTCAGAAGAGGAAGCCCAAAAACCCTGGGCAAGTTAGCTCTGTTCTGTGTTTTCCATGATGACACTTAACACTTCGATGCTTTGAGTACCATTTCATCCACACACAGCTCTTCATGTCAGTGTATCATTTCATTCAAAGCAGTTCTTAAGGCAGGGGATCCTTTCATCCCACACACATTTCTTATCGCAGTGGATCATCTCATTCACACTCAGTTCTCGTGGCAGTGGACCATCCCATCCACTCACAGTTCTTGTGTCACTGGACCGTCTCATCCACTCACAGTTCTTGTGTCACTGGACCGTCTCATCCACTCACAGTTCTTGGGTCACTGGACCGTCTCATCCACTCACAGTTCTTGGGTCACTGGACCGTCTCATCCACTCACAGTTCTTGGGTCACTGGACCGTCTCATCCACTCACAGTTCTTGTGTCAATGGACCGTCTCATGCACTCACAGTTCTTGTGTCAATGGACTGTCTCATCCACTCACAGTTGTGGTGACAATGGACCGTCTCATCCATTCACAGTTCTTGTGTCACTGGACCATTTCATCCCCTCACAGTTCTTGTGGCAATGGACCGCCTCATGCACTCACAGTTCTCGTGGCAGTGGACCATCTCATCCACTCACAGTTCTTGGGTCACTGGACCGTCTCATCCACTCACAGTTCTTGGGTCACTGGACCGTCTCATCCACTCACAGTTCTTGGGTCACTGGACCGTCTCATCCACTCACAGTTCTTGGGTCACTGGACCGTCTCATCCACTCACAGTTCTTGTGTCAATGGACCGTCTCATGCACTCACAGTTCTTGTGTCAATGGACTGTCTCATCCACTCACAGTTGTGGTGACAATGGACCGTCTCATCCATTCACAGTTCTTGTGTCACTGGACCATTTCATCCCCTCACAGTTCTTGTGGCAATGGACCGCCTCATGCACTCACAGTTCTCGTGGCAGTGGACCATCTCATCCACTCACAGTTTTTGGGGCAGTGGACCATCTCATCCACCCACAGTTGTGGTGACAGTGGACCATCTCATCCACTCACAGTTCTCGTGGCAGAGGACCATCTCATCAACTCACACTTCTTTGTCAGTGGATCATTTCATCCCACACACAGTTCTTATCGCAGCAGATCATCTCATCTACTCACAGTTCTCGTGGCAGTGGATCATCTCATCAACATGCAGTTTGTAAGACAGTGGATCCCTTCTGGAACTTCACCCTGAATATTGAGGTAGAGCAACAACATAGAAATCCTGAACTCCATCTTGTGGGCTCTACAACCCTTTATACGTCTCTAATTAGTCATGTCCTAACCTTGGTGGCCTTCTGAGACCTCTGGGAGCCAGAGAAGCCTTCTCCCCGGTGACTTTCACTAGGTCCTTGTGTACTTTGTCAGCCACCCTTCCTCATAGAGGCAGATGACAGGCACTCACCAGTGCACCTGCATTGATGGCCTTTGCAGGAAAATTGAAGCAAAATGTTAATTCTGATGTACTTTTAAAATCAGGTTATTTGCTGTTTTTTTGTGTGATTTAAGTCTCCCTCTGATCTTCCTTTAAGCCTGCCTTAAATTGCACCTGCCATCTGGATAAGTCAGTTCTTTTATATATGCATCTATCACGTACTACTGAACTTTGCAGTGCTTTTCTGCAAACTGTGATGTCAAACCCCTTAGATACCGCTTAATCAAAACAAATTGAGATGAACAGTACACAGGAGGCTCACTTTATTTCTAACATCACATGGCTGAAAATTAATTTGGATGCTATTTGTCCTTATCAGCGGAGGTCACAGGGTTTGATGTCATGTGCCAAAAAGCGAATTCCTATAACGATATGGTGCTTTACGATTTTTCTCTTCTAAATTGTGCCCAAGTCCTACAGGCCTTTATCTTGGTAACCCATTAACATGCTTATTTGTAGAAAGCCTTTGCAGCGTGAGGATAGCTAGGTTATTTTGTCATTTATGCAGTTGAATCTAAATTAAGATTATTAACGAGGCCATGCAAACTCTAAATGGATTGTGCCACACTGTCCACTTTGAATGTTGCCACTTATCCAAGCAATTGCCTTGTTTAAAGTCAACACGTTTTATAGAGTTAGGATCTCACTTTCTTGATCTGTGCCTATACTACCTACATTTGTTACCCACATTCCTGCCACGTCACTCTATACCTTTGTCTAATTCTTGTGACATCAGTACACTTACAGTACTTACAATTGGTATAAAATTGTTATTTCAATCGTTCTGACACACAGGTGAATGGAACTAAATTCTCACATGTTTGGCAAGCCACATATCTTTTAAATGGTATTTTTACTCTGTCTTGGTTGCTTGCTAGAAACGTTGAAATAAGTGTGACTGGCATTTGAATATTAGTGTCGAGGTTTTTTGCCAAATTCTAGAGCTCATTACAAGGAAATGGATGCCTGATGCAAGATTCTCCTAGTGCTTGTCTTGTCAGCCTTCTCAAGCAATGTGAATTACCTTTATCACAGCCTGTGGATCTATTCTGCATTAATACCAAATACATTGATGGTAATGACAGAAGTTGGGCATCATACACTATAAAAGTAAGTGTTTTAGACTTAGTTATAGTTTTACCTCGCTTTTAATTTCTATAGTCCGTTTCACTCCAATGGAATTAAATGAAACAATTTTAAAGAAGCAAAATTTGAAGAGTTAAAGTCCACCCCTCTGATATGATCGCACGTTTTTGAACTCCACATGGGATAGAAATTGGGTGATGTACCACAAAATATTGTATTGAAGCATGAAAAAGACATTCTGGAGTTTGCTTTCTGCTTTTGCGTTCCACTGCATCTCAATGGGGCTCACTGCAGTCACACATTTGGGCTCACTGAACCATCAGTAGCTCACACCACCACAACAGTACACATCTCTTGATGACTCCCCTTAGCCTTATGGAAAGCTGATACACCTGCAGTGCTATGATGCCACCTCTCCACACCACAAGAAGCTGTGCTACCTGAAGGCTGGCTATCAGGGATCAATTGTGTGGAGAAAAGCCTCTCAAGTGCTGTGCTGCTTTTAATTGTTTTAGGACATGCCTTCAAGACATGACCCTTGTGATAGCCTTGACTACCCAGAGCATGGCATTTTACAACTTCAGTGCAGGAACTGCCTTCTGACCTGAGTGCACATGCTTGATGAAAACGAATATGCCAGAGGCGAGGCTGAAAACGTTGGGCCTGAGTTCATGAAGTTTGTGCAGTCAGAGATGTACCTTCCCGAGAGAGGGCTAAGCCTCTACATGACAGTGGCCCCTATTGCCCTTTTCTTCACATGGCAAATAAGCAACAAGCTGACAAGCTATACATTTACGCCACCATCGCGATGCATTTCGTGAACATCCAAGTACTCCTGTAACCAGACCATGCTAGACTTTCTTACAATTGAATTGCAATAACGTTTGACAATGAATCTCGTTTACAGTCCTCCCAAAGCTAAAAAAAAACACCTGACAAAATGATCCAGAGTCTGCAAAGTTTTGTGGTTTTTTGAATCGTTATGCCAGAGAACTTGTGTAAGTTACATTGAGAGTCTGCCCTTGAGACGGGTTCAGCAGTTAATAGATTTTGAGATCTGTATGATCTTTGGCACCAGAGCTTCTCATAAAACCTGAGAAGCATTTCAAGTACAACGTGGCAGAGAGACAGCAAGGTCTTGTAGTCCATAATGCCCTCCCTAACGGCAGAGAAAGCACGAAGGAGGGATCCAGGCTGAGACCTGACACCGACAAAGAGGGGTTGTGGGGAGAGGATACTTTAGGAAGAGTGATGTAAGGAAAAAAAAGTTGTGAATATCAACAGTCTGGTCACAAAAGGAGGAAAGTCCCTTTAAAAAATATAGAAAGTTGTCCTTCGGGCACAGGCAAACTAAACGACAACTCCTTCTCCTGTCTGTCTTCTTTCCATACACTCCCTCAGGCTTCTGACACTGTCTGTCTCCCAGTTCCTCCTCTCAGTCTTTCCCTTTCTCCCACTTCTCCTCTCCCCATCTCGGCTCCTTATCCGCAAGGTATATTGTCCACATGCACAGCAAGGATGTTGGAATGCCAGTTACTGGAAGTGAGGGGTCCTGCGAAGTCTGGAATAAATTAAAGTTGCTACTGGTGTTTATGCAGTCTCATGTCATGTTATAAATAATAGCACTACAACCATAAACTCTCTGTAAAAATGTTTTTATATTTTACATGTTCTCTGTAATCCTGCTATAGATACTCACATCTGCTATTTGGGTGAATGCTGAAGAAAGTTGCTTTTGTATTCTTTAGCTACCAAGTAGTTCCTTGACATTATGGCTGGGTCGTTTTCCATTTGTGACGAAGCAGGTACTTGTGCTTCTGATGGATGCTTTTAACTGCAGATTCCTTTCCTTGTGAATTACCCCCAGGTGTCAAATTGGATTTCGAAACCTTTTCAGCCATTGCTCCCACACACTGGTAGATGATGCCATTGGACTCTGCAGCAACCTCAGTCCTCACAGTGCTGAGACATATATAGGAGACACCACCGCGTGCGGACGCTGGTCCCTTTTCTGTTTTTTAAATTAGACCCAAAGCTTCGCTCCAAAACTTTGTCAGTTCTTTACTATATTTCAAAATTACTTTTTTAGCTATAGTGCGCTAGGGAACTCTTTTCAAAAAAGGTAGCTTTCAACCTGTGCTGTGTGTACAGAAAGCAGATGTTGGTTGTGGACCTACTTGATATCTGTCTTTGGTGTCTCGGATTTAGGAACCATTCAGTCATGTGACAAGTGCTCCCTGATGCAACTCAGGGCCATCAGGGAGCAGGAGGTGAAGTTATACATCAGCGACCACAAGAAAGTGTCTCGTTAATGGTCACCCAGGTCCCTGTCATCAGGTAAGTCTAAGAAGAAGTCCAAGGACAAATCTTGCCATAAACACAAGATATTTAGATGGGAGTCTTTCCACTGTCCCTCCTGCTCGAGGTGATTCTAAAGGCAAGACTTTGCACCAATTGTGTCCATCTCATTCCAGAGCTGTATCCAGTGTGTCCTGAATTTCCCAGGCCATCTTTGACTCCACAGCAGGTAGAGGCTTTCAAAGAGGCAATGCTGTGACTTTTCCTGTCGATTCCAAGTTCCCCTGGATTGCCTTTGCGGCCCAGGGATTCTGGGGGCCCACAATTGGAATTCTCCTGGCAGGTCCTGCTCAGGCACTGACTGGCCCTGTTAGACCATGCCAGGCTCCTCACGGCTGGGCTCGCACCACCTCTCCTTTGCCAGAGGTAAAGCTGGTTCCGGCCAGGCCAGTGCAAGTTCAGGTTTTCAATCCTAACGCTACAGAGTTTGATGAGATCTAAGCCACTGTCTCGTTATGAAATTTCCAAGGCGCATCCAGTGGTATTTGAAGACTCTCCGGAAATGCCTCTGCCTCGGCATTAAATACTTCAGCTCGTTGAAGCCTTATTTGGTTTAGGTTCTGATTGTCTGTCTTTCAGAATATTCCATATGATGGAGACAATGAAGCAGGCAATTTGCTGATTCCGCATTACACTGATAATGGATTATACTTAGACCCCCAAAACGCTAGTGGTCTAGACACTTCATCGGAAAATGAATTGGACTGCCCTATTTGGCCTCTTACTGAGGAAAGCACTTCTTTTGATGTGGTAGTACGTAGGACAGCAGGGATGCTGGCACTGCAAGTGCCACCTGTGGCAACTAAGGCCAACCTTAATGACATTTTTCGAACTGGGCTTCAACTTCAGAGCCCCTGCTGTCTTTCAACAAGACTCTGACAGACACTCTGACTGTGGTGTGGTGGAATCCTTGCTTGGCTCCACATTTAAGTTGCTCCATTGCTAGTCACTATTGGCCTATTCTGGGTGTCCAGCATTCTTGACTCCGCACCCAAACTGGAAGGCCTTGTGGTGCAGGCTTCTTCAAGCAAGTTAATCTGAATGCAATCTCCATACTGCCCCACATGATAGAGAATCCAAGTGCATGATGGTCTTGGCAAGATTGTTTTCTCTTTTGCCCGTTTGGCTTTGCGTTCTTTATGTGCAGTCTGCCTTCTGGGCAGATACACTCATGCACTTTGGGTTATGGGGAACGCTTTTTCACAAATCATCCACAACAGACAGGACACGGATAAATATATTTTGTGGGCCGAGTTGAACACCACAGATTGTGTAGGTCAGGCTATGGGCATTGGTGTATTGATTTATTGCCACACCTGAATGCACAACATAGGTTCATTTGTGGATGTGCAGATATCCCTCGTGGATTTGCTTGTGATGGCTCCAGGCTATTTGGTGACGAGGTGGGTTCAGCGTTAGAGAGATTTAAATATACCTGTGGCATTTTCCAGTCATTAGGCTTGCTCTCTACAGCCTGCCAGTTCCATCAACAGTACCTGAAGTTCAGGGAATAGTGATGGGGCCCAGCTTATCCCCAGAGGCAGCCATCTCAGCCCGTGCAGCAGGCTGTTAAGTCCTTTTCTGTGGTGGCAACACAGGGCAAGGCCACCATCAACGGGGCTTGTCTTAGTCTTCCTCTTTCCCTGCATCTTCCACTCCCAAGCCCAACTGATATCCCCTTTGGGAGTAACCAGTGAGCGGGGGTTGGGGGGGCGATAGAATACATTTTTACCTGTCCAACTGACGTGCGGATACCTCTGGCCAGTGGGTCCTGCAGGTTGTCAGTCATAGTTCTGCCCCTTCCCTTTCTATCATTCCCTCCAACTATTCCTCCTGTATTTGCTTAGACTTCAGCAGAACATGCCTCCATCCTTACCAAAAAGGTTGTTATTTTTGGAGAAAGGGGTAATATAAGAAGGAGAGAGGCAGCAATTGATTCTCCTGTTCTTCTTGGTGCCCCAAAAGATTGGTGGGTTCAGACTGATTTTGGACATTTGTTTCTTGAACACCTTCTTTTGGGTGAAAATATTCAAGATGCTGACTCTGGCCCAGGTTTTCTCTCCAGTAGATCTTGGGAATTTTGTGTTGTCCATGGGCTTGCAGGATGCATGTTTTCATGTACCTGTCCTGCAGTGTCATGTGCGGTTCCTCTGCTTTGTGGTAGGGAAGGAACGTTTTTAGTTCACTATCTTCTCCTTCAGCCTCACGTCAGCTCCTGGGTGTTAATGAAGGTGATGAAAGTGATTGTGGCCCATCTTTGCAGATCAGGAGTGCACAGGAGTTGTGGACCACCTGATGATGATCATATTGCTGCTGCCTTCTACAGAGTTCTCTCTCCATGAGCCAAAATCTTACCTTTAGACAATGTAGAGGATTTCTTTTATAGAGGCTGTTCTGGACATGGTAGCATTCAAAGCCTTTCCACCCCAGCAGCAAGACCAGGACATTCAGGATATGATCCCTGTGTTACAGGTTTGACCCTATGTTTCATCGCAGACAGTTCTGAGGCTACCTTGCTTTCTGGCCTTGTATATTTTACTGGTGCCTCGGGCCCGTTGGGACGTGTGGGCTCTGCAGTGGAACCTCCGTCTTCAGTGGGCTCAGCCCTTGGATTGCCGCTCAGTATTTTGGATGAAGCTACTTGGGACCTTCAGTGATGGATGAAGGATTCCAACCTGACTTGCGGCAGGCTGTCCTCCCTACCCCATCCAGAGGACATGGTGGTGATTGATGCATTGACTTTGGGCTGGAGGTACCGCCTGTATGAGATGGGGATCAGAGGCCTCTGGTCTCCGCTATAGAGGAGGAAACACATCAGTCCCCTGGAGCTGCGTGCATTCCAGTTGGTGCTCAGGGCCTTACTGCCTGCCATCCAGGGCGGTCCAGTGCAAGCCTTGATGGGCAACTTGACTGCCACATGGTACTGCACTGCAGGATTAAATGTACTATGCCAAGAGACATTGAGACTGTGGTCCTGGCTGGACCTACAGCACACTTCCGTAACTGTCCGCCATCTTGCAGGGTCCTTGAACCCCAGGGGTGGCTAGCGCAGCACACACCATTTAGCAGACCATGATAGGCATCTACATCCAGAGGTGGTTCAGGGCCTATTCGCCCAGTGGGGCGTTTCTTGGGTAGATCTTTTCACCACCGCTGAGAACGCTCATTGTTGAGCTTTTTGCATTCTAGAGTTTCTTCCTCAGGTTTCCCTTGGAGACACATTTCACCTACAGTGGGACTCCTGTTTCCTTTACTTGGCCATGCCTCTGCTTCCTCAGGTTCTGAAGATGGTCTAGAGGTACTGAGCTCAGGGCATTCTGATAGTCCTGGACTGGGTTTGGAGTGTCTGTGTCATGTTGGGTAAGTTGCATATGCCATTGGACAAGCTGTTTGCTGTTTCCCTATTGGTCATTTGCTACATTTCTTGTCTTTGGTTCTAGCACACTACTTAGTCTTGACTGGCTTTGCACTCTGTTCAACATGCAGTCAGCAAACCTTCCAGCCTCTTTTCTTCCAGAACCAGGCATGCACAAAATAAAGTGGAAGCAATGATTAAAATCGTTTGAAGGTTATTTAATTGCTACTGATGCAATTAAGTTTGACTATTCAAAAACAAGCTATTTTGTACAACTGCTTAGGTGCAGAGGGCCAGAGAATTTCTGATCACCTCCCAATGGGTACCTTTGAGCCTGGTGAAATGGATATTGTAAAGAAACAGTCTATAAGTAGCAAACTTATTTCTAGGATGACACTAGCATTATTGTGGAATGTCACAGATTTTTCACTCGTCACCAACTCAAACATGAACCTATTGGCAGAATTCTTGCAGAACTCAGGATTTTAGCCTCCACATGCGACTTTGATGGAAATCTAGATAATTATCTACAGGACCAAATTGTAGTCAACTGTTTCGACAGGAGTGTTCAAGAGAAATTATTATGTTGCAGAAACCCCAGCCTCCGCAATACTTATGAAGTTGCAAGAGGCATCGAAAGATCCATCATAGCTTCCCTAGAGTTAGGGAAATTCAAGCATGGTGTAGATTCTTAGACAATGAATGCTATTCTAACTAAAAACACATCTGATGCTTCTTCATCTATTGGTCAGAAAAAAATGGAAAAGAATGGGCAACTTGCTAGTAACCTATGTTACAGATGTAGTTCCAAATCTCACCAAGCTAATGCTTAAGCTTGTCCTGCTTTAGGGAAAAGCTGTCTAAAGTGCAAAAAGATTGGCCATGTGCCAGGGTCTGCAAGGCGTTCCTCAAGGTGGTGTTCCTAAATGAGGAAACGTCCAGTTCAAACCTGGAAATGGAAAAGTATGATTGCATGGTCAAAAGGGTGGTATTATCTATCAAGATGGTTTCATCTTCTGTCAGCTGCAATAGGACGATCTGGTGTGCACCATTATGATTGTGGACATCCAAGTTGAGGTTACTGTAGATCCAGGTTCACCTGTACCTTTTATTACTGCTGATCTGTATATCAGGGAGTATGTCAGGTAGTGTTATCCCCGCCAGATATTTGTACTGTTACTTTTGGAGAGTACGCTATTGACATGTTAGGGTATTTTCAGGACAAAGTATTGTAAAAGCACAGAGAGATTTACACTAAAGTCTATGTAGCTAGGAGAGGTTACAATATTTTGGGATGGAGGGATCAGGGAGATTTTAGGATGGTTCTTAGGTCAGGTACAGCATGTCCGATTTCTTTAGTTGACGTGACGGATGATCAGGACAAGTTTTTGAGCATGTTGTTGGAACACAAGGTGTTGTTTGAGTATAGATTGGCAACAGTGTAAGTATTTGAACACAAGATAGTTTTTAAGGAGCAGCCTTGTTCAGTGGCACATAACTTCAGAAATGTCCCTTTAAACTTTAGAAAGAAATTGCGTGAACACTTGGACGTGCCTTGTAAGGAAGGAGTCATTGAAACCATTGACTCCTCAGTGAATTTCTCCCTTAGTGGTAGCGAGGAAAAGGACAGGGAAGTTGAGGCAATGTGTGGACTTAAGGTCCTTAAATAAGAATATTCTGGTGGACTGTTTTCCCTTCCCGAAAATCCCGGATATGCTGGCACGCATAGGCCAGGCTAAAGTATTTATGATCATAGATTTGAGGTCATCTTGTCACCAGGTGGCACTTAGTGATGAGTCAAAATGTCTTATCACCTTTATCAACCCATCTGGTGTGTTAAGGCATTTACGCACCCCTTTCGGACTGGCGTCTGCAGCGTCTTCTTCCAGAAGTTGATGTACAATTTATTTTGATGCATTTGTTCTGTCTCTTAAATATGTAATGTTCTATTGGAATTGTTTTCCGGCGTTCTTTGTCAATGATTCCAAATTCCACATCGGTTGGAGAGGGGTGTCTGTGATCTACGGCAGTGGACGTTGGTGTGCTGTTTTACTTTGGAATTAAATCTCTATTCATTTTTATGTGGATCATGTGTGTTCAGACACCACAGTCTGGTACTCTGAATCCGGGCATCTCTATCCTTCTCCGTAAGCCTCATCGGGAAGACCTACTTTCCCAACAACAGAGCAGAGTTTTACAACCAAGCCCCTACAACCTAATTCTGCATGAGTGGAGATTGAGCTGACCTAGCTGAGTGGATTTGATCTGCTCTTGGAAGTAGTGGATGTCATCTTGAATGCTTGATGGTTGTCCTCAAAATCAGTCTATCATAGATGTTGGGCTACGTTTGTGGCCTGGTGTGAGGACTGTCGGGTAGATCTGCTGCAGACTAAATTTTCAGACCTCTTTCAGTTCTCTTGCTTATACTGTCTTTGGCTCCGCAAGGTCTTCCCTTGGACACATTTAAGTCATTTGTTGGCTCTTTCGGCCTTTCTACATATGCCGGTTTAGCTCTCTTTATTTAAGTCACCAGTTGCGATGCATTTCTGTAAAAGGTATACATATGTTTCTCCCCTGCGTCCTTTATTATGCAACAGTAGGACCTTAGTTTGATTCTTAGCCCCTTGAAGGGCATGCATTTCGAGCCGCTGCACAGCTGAGGTTGCTGACCCTGAAACTATATTTCCATTGCTGTTATTTTCCTGTGTCACGTCAGTGAACTGCAGGATCTGTCAGTGCATCCACCAGAAACCATCTTCTTTCCAGATAAGCTGGTGCTCAGAACTCTGGCATCCTTTCTTCCAAAAGTAATGTCACCATTTCGCGTGCAGCAATCCATCACACTCCCTGCATTCTCTCATTGCCTCTTTCCTCTGAGGAGAAGAGGCTTTACTGGTTGGACCTCAAAAGAGCACTTGGTCTTTGTATCAGTCGAACTAAGGGGGACTGAATGGATGACGAACTTTTTGTTGAGTTCTTTGGTGCCAAGAAGGGAAAGGCAGTCTAACACAGACCTTATCTAGATGGATTGTTCTTTGCATAAAGATGTGCTCTGATATGCTAGGGCCTTTGGTGTCATTCTACCGGAGCTACATCCTCCATTATGGCCTTGTACAGGGATGTTCTGTTGCTGGACTTCTGCCAGGCGGCTACAATGGTATCCACACCTTCACCAGGCATTACTTTGTTGACTCTCAGGTCTGCAGGTAAAGCCAATTTGCCCAATCTGTGTTGCAGGATTTACTGGTGGGAATCCTACTGCTCAGATCCTCTTTCTTTTGGTATCTATTCACAAGATGAATCTGCAGTTAGAAATATATATTAGAAGAACAAGTTAGTTACCTTCACTAGCACTCTTTCTGGTGGATGCTCCTCTGTGTAACTGTGGATTCCTCAGTGACCCTCCTTCCACCCTGTTATGTTTTGTGGCCTTCTGGGTGTTCATAAGGTCTCAAGTTAGATTTTGCACACTGTCACGGTTCTCAGTCTATAACTGATGGTCTGCTTTTGAGAGTAAGGAATGATTGGTTTAAGCTGACATTGGCATGCACTTGTGGTGCCTATATATGGCTTTTTGTTGCCACTTTGGTGGGTGGATCAAGGTTGTGGTGGGTTCCGATGGCACTCCCTACTGGTACACTTGAGCAATTGATGGAAAAGTTTTCAGATCCAGCCTGGCACCTTAGGGTACTTCATGATGTGAGGAACATGTCGTTAGAGTATCCACCAGAAAAAGTGTTACTGAAGGTAATTAAATTGTTAATTTAGTTGTCTTTAAGTTGGAGGAAACTGCAGACTAGTACACTCAGCATGTACTCTGTTTATCTATACCACAAGTGCACGCTATGGGGACAGACGCAATCTGATACTAAAACAAGCTAAACTTTACTTTTATACTATAACTGTATTAGCCTTTTTTTCGCGATTAATTTATCATAAAGCGTCACTGTCTTTGGCATTCTACTCCAGCAGTAAGGAAGCTGAGGGATATCAAATAGCATTCATGGTTTGCCTAAATCCGCCACACACCTGTACATTTTCTCTGAACAGATATTCACAACATCTTCCAAATAGTCTTACCTTCTTTCAGTCAACCTACTGTTATTTCTGGCATTGACGGCGAAAGAGTGATCTGATGTGCAGAGACTGAGTAAGCTATCCTGACCGACCTCGTAGGTGTTTATTGTTAGTCCTTTGGAAGTATTTTGTGATAGAGAGATCCAACTTGAGAGCGCATTTACTCCAAGTCCTTCTGTTGTAGCATATTGCACGTGCTACCTTTTGTTCCTAGCTAATGTGCAATGTGTTCAATTACTAGAGTTTTAATAATAGTATTTAAGGATTATAAACATATTCTAAATAATAATAAGACATTCTTTGAAATTGATGCCGAGTGATTCTTAACAATCCTCTCACATATACCTGTTTTGGAAGTAACTGCATTCAAAATGCTGCACTTCTTAACCAAACTTTAGTATTGTAACGCAATGGCAAAACCCACCTGCCCAAAGCAAAGAGTAAACTTTTTAGCTGCTGGCTTTAATAAAGATATATTTAATCCTGAACACACTTAGAGCCTCCTGTATCAAAGGATTTTCCCCATCCTGTGTCTATGGAGAAATGTGTTGGTACATAAGGGCCCAAGTTCCTTATGACCACTCCAGTTGCCTACCTAAGGTCAGGGCCACTGGACTTATGCCGCAGGGAAAGACCAAATTATGTGACAGGGTGGACTAAACCATCCGGCAAGCAAAGGCAAATTATGTGGCGTAATGTGCCACATTTCGTGATAGTATTAGTTCATTATGTTGTCGTTTTTATAGTCTAGTTTGACAGGGCAACTGTCGCCAAATAATTATGTGCGTTTCACCAGGGGAGGGCTTTGGCTCCGCCCACATGTTGGAAGCCAGAAGTACATGTTTTGATTGGGTAGAAGTTGTATGCTTCCACAAAAATTCCTTGCCCTACATACAGCTGTTATTATTTTTGTTTTGTTTATTCCTCTGCCTGTGCTTCAACTTTTAGGGGCACACACATGCCTTTGTAATGCTACTAAAGTGTCTTGGTTAACTAGATAATTTATGGCGTTTCTCTCCGGTAGCTGCACACTTGGGAAGAGGGCTGTCATTACTGCCCATGGAATTTTAGGTCTGGCTCGACAGTGCATTCATAAGCTAGACCTATTGCCATTGCTTGTTACACATTTTATCACTGTCTGGACAAAGTTTCACCCCATTAGTATCTATTTAACACCCAAATACAACAATAAGCAACATAGGCGACCAGTCAACTTTTGTGAAGGGCCTTCCACTGTGCAGCAATATGTGTCACTGCATTTTAATAACTTTTGATCCTTTTGAGTTAGAAATAACTTTTTTTGTTAACATCTGCAGATTATGATTATGTGGCAAATCCACAATTATGAGGAAAATGTTTCAGCCGCACAATCTCATAATTCCAGTGGCCCTTTCTATTGGGTAGATTGATTGTTCTCCTACTGAGGTATTTCACAACACCAGTTTATATGCCTCCTAATTCTATATGTTGGCAATCCAAATGATTCTTTTGTAACCTGCAAGGATGCTGTAAACCCAGTTCTTAGCGCTCTGTCTTTGTAATCGTCTGTATTAGATGTAAGACCCCTGGCACACTTATTGGGGCTTTAGAGCACGTTTCAAAAATCCAAATCAATAAATAAATAGTTTGTAACCTTAGTATTGATGATAATCCATAACCAGAAATCTCGGGATCAGTGGCGGCTTCTTTTGAATGCAATTTGTTGTAATTGCATTGCCTTTTTATACCTGTGCTAAAAAGCAAAATTAACTAATATGCCGAAGTGACGGTGGAACTAAACTTGACCACTTCCCTTGCCCCCCACGTGCCTGGTCTTCCATGAGAGATGGAACCTGAAACTAGAGCGCGAGGATTGAACATTTTAATGAGCTCTCCGTGGTCCTGAGATCCAGGGGAAAGGGGCGGCGGATCGGAGATCGGCCCTCAGAAATCAATTTGAATGAAGAATATGTGTAATGTGATCGATAGAATTGCATTTATGTTCTGTTTCTCTTTTAATCTTAATTTGAACGAAGTGAGATGAGTGTAAGTGCAAACAACGCTGACGGAGGTATTCCAGACGCACAGTCCTCTCGTTTTCGAAGCAGTACGTTTAAGACGCATCTGCACTATTTTGGAGAGGCGTTTTCTAATGATTTCTACAGTAAATGGTTAATTTATACTTGTTGACATCATCGAGACGTTACCGTACAACCGGTTGCGCAGTGATTTCCTGCTTGTTGTCAATATATCTGTGCATATCTTCCAAAGACGGACGGTGAGGCTGCCACACTGCACGCACAGTTAGATTCTAGTTCTTCACGGCCAGGTACATTTGTTATCGGGTTGGATGGATCAGTTAGTCAAGCTCTCACTATGGGCTTCTGTGTGTGACCTGCAGGGCACAAGTTCGAATTTTGATTTGGCCTGCACAGCTGATAACTCCTTCGACCGGATAAGAATGATAGTTATCATTTACAACACTTAAAATAGAAGACTACAGCAATAGTCACAATATATAAACGTGATGTGTGTGTATGCATCTCTCTCTCTCTCTCTCTCTCTCTTTTCTCTCTCTCTCTCTCTGTATGTGTGTATATATATATATATATATATAGCCAGAGACGCGAAAGAGGACCCGTTCTACAAGTTGGCTGGGGCTTCACTGGTTCCTGCATCTGCAGTCTTTTGTCGTCCAAGGTATTGGAAATGCCTCAGCCCGCCCCACAGCGCAAGCTAAGCAAGGGCCGCTGCCAGGCGCAGCCCGTGACTTCACGGGAGGTGAGATTCACTGCAATCACAGCCTACAGCCCGGCGGACGCCTGTACGGGGGGCTTGAACGTATAGGGGACCCGAGGAAACACTGGCACTATACACACCGGGACCTGTCTTGCCCTGCATGGCGCCAGCCCACACGGGCGTAATTCAGCCAAGATTCCCCACGCAACATCCCACCAGGGATGGAGAACTCTGGGAGTTGCAGTCCCCATTGTACTGCAATTGGTGTGCGAACACATGATCTGGGGTGGCGAGCACTCCCACCAATGGGATGAGTGCAGGACATTTGTAAGGCGTGGTTGGGACGAGATTCGGTAAGCAGCGGCATCTGATGAAGGCGGAAATCGCCGAAATGCATTATGCCACAACGCTGTCCATTAAAGCTGTTTCCTCAAGGTTTCCCCTAGTGGCCTCTACTTCTTCAGAATGGAGGGGTTTGTGTGATATATATATATATATTTAATTCCACTTATCCATGTTTTGAAAAGTACATTTCAACCTTAACGCTGTGACTACCCATTAACATATTGAGGCCTCTCTCCTCTAGGTTTTCAAAAATCTGGCTATGTGATGTCACACAGCCTACCATTTTTCAAAATGTATAGTATATAGCATCATTCTTCACTCCTATTGTACACTTTCAGTTTGTTAGGTCCCCTTTCAGCTGTCTGTTGTTGAAAGGGCTCTTGTGGACCATCCCAAAACTTACAGTGGGCTTTAGTCCCGCCCATTTCTTACTATCAGTCAGCTTTTTTTCCCTCTCATTTTCCCTCTCATTTTCATGCTTCTTATTCAATGGCTTCCTTTCCTCTTCTTCTTGTGTTTGCCCCACCTGCGAGCATTGCTTCTTTTCCATTCTTTTTATTGGATGATGTGTATGCTGCCACTTCTCATGTTTAGCGAACTACTTTTTTCCTTTGCTTTCTGCACTCCAAAAAAGTGCATGTGTTTTTTTTTGCTCTCGACTTTGTGTGCACCTTTCCCCTGCAAACTAGTATCTTCCTGTGCTCCATTTTACTCTCTCCCATCCTCCATGTCCTTTGCTTTCCACGAGTCCTTTTATTTATTTTTTAATGTCCTTCTATGTTGCTCTCCCACTTACTGTTGCTCCCGCCCACATTCACTTCTCCATTCTTCTACAGTCACAGTCCTTAATTTAAAAAAAGTCTTCATTTTATTTGGTTTATATAGCTGCTGCCATTTGCTGCTAGGCCACTCCGTTTTCACAACACGCTTTCTATATGTTGAAATTGTTGTGTGTGTGTGTTTTTTTTAAGTTGCTGCTCCAAGTGGCTTTGACCATCCTGGAACACGTAAGTAAGAGAAAAAAAAGCTAAACCAAGTTGTGCTCAGTGTCAAACTGTATGCGTACATATTCGTGGCGACGCATTTCCATGCCAACAGTCCTCACCCTGGGCTGCAATTGCATAGTGATGCAAATATACCTTTTTAGGTCTCGCCTAGCGTTGCAGCGCGCATGCGCTGCTCGCTCTGCGAGGCTTCTTGTAATCAAGCCAATTTCAGAAGTGGAGTCTAGGCTCCGCCCCTTCTTTCCATTGGCTTGCGTCATCGTGCAGGCTAAACCCTGGCTTTCCATTGTGAGTGAGGCTTTTTAGTCCCTCCTTGTTGCCGCCCTGTCTCCTTTTGGCCCCGCCCATCCGGACTGGATCTTTTACTTGCGGCAATACACGGAGTCTTTTAATTATTGGGTTCGCACTTTTTTTTTACCATTCGTGTAATGTCTGTTTACCATTGTGGTCGCTTCAATACTTATAATGGCTGACATTTTTTTGGGGGGGGTTTGTTTCGATAACCTGTTATTGATTTTATTTTGGCTATGTGTTTTTCCGACGGTATGTATGTGCGTTTTTTGGGATTTATGTTTCAAATGTATGTTTATTTCGGAGCGCGGCGCCCGCTTTAGGGACACCGCGCTCCGTTTATTTATTTGTACTTTTATTTTGGAGCGCGGCGCCCGCTTTAGGGACACCGCGCTCCGTTTATTTTATTTTTTTTACTTTAATTCGGAGCGCGGTGCCCGCTTCAGGGACACCACGCTCTTTCTTTTCTCTCGGGAAGGTGGCCTGCTGGGGATTTGGAAGAACCTTTATGGTTCAGCAAATTAACTCCCCAAACTAAATTGTCTCTAGTTTCCTCTACATTCCCAAATTCCAATAGTTCCGTGTGGGCTTGTGGTATGACTAAGAGCGCTGCTGGTGGTCTTGTTCAGTCCTCGTCCTACTGGAGTACCAAGTTTCGGTACATATGACTAGTCCATCACGGCCGCCACGATTAGGAGCCGCGGTACAGTTCTGCCTGCTGGTGTCCCTTTTCTGTTTCCATGGTCGCTTGTTACAGACTACCTGTACCTGCTCCGCCGCTGGTTTAACTGTGGATTCAGCAGCTACAGGTGGTGTTGCAATAAGTCTTGTGTCGCTCCCTGGTCTTTAGCTGCTGTTCTTGTTATTCTTTTCTGACCCGTTATCCTCTGGGTTCGTCACCTCTGTTCCCCTCGTAAGATGGCGTCACTCGGGCTTCAGTGGAGGGCAGGGTGGCCGTGGCCTGGTCCTTCCAGGCTACCGTAGCACAACACTGCCAGACGGCCTGGGTACTGGGAGTTATACCGGGTCAGCTGTCCAGGGATAGAGGGAGCCAGAGCCACTGACCGCCTGGGTTCAAGTCCGGCTGCGTCACGGGCTCAGCGGGGCACAGGAGTGGGGTTCACTCTCTACCCAGGAGACTGCAGGTGAACCGGCCGGCTTCTTGCGACTGGGTGCGATGGAGAGATTGCTGGACAGCAGCCTGGAGACGAGCTGGTGAGACACAATTCTTTCAGAATATTCTGCAGCATCTAACATATCCCCTCTTGTGTCTCCAGTGACTGTGCCTCTCACACCTGCTTCCCCGCTTGTGCAGACACCAAACCCCCTTTACCTGCCACCCTTTCGTTTGTTTCCCCGCCTCTCTTCCCTCCCGCTGAGAGGCTCGCCCTTATCACTGACAGCCTCTCCTCCTTCCTGCTGACAGCATCTCCTGCCGGGAGGCTCCCCCTTATCACTGAAAACTTCTCATCCCTCCTACTGAGAGCATCTCCTCCCGCTGACTTACAGCCTCGCCTCCCTCCCACCGCCTTGCCTCCCTCCCACTCACAGCCTTTCCTCCCTCCTGCAGACAGCACCGCCCTTCCACTGACACCACCACCCTTCCACTGACAGCACCACCCTTCCACTAACAGCACTACCCTTTCACTAACCGCACCACCCTTTCACTGACAACCTCTTCTCACTCCTGCTGATACCCTCGCCTCCATCCCGCTAACAGCACCGCCCTTCCACTGACAGCACCGCCCTTCCACTGACAGCACCGCCCTTCCACTGACAGCACCGCCCTTCCACTGACAGCACCGCCCTTCCACTGACAGCGTCTTCTCCCTCCCGCTGACACCCTCGCCTCCATCCCGCTAACAGCACCGCCCTTCCACTGACAGCACCACCCTTCCACTGACAGCACCACCCTTCCACTGACAGCACCACCCTTCCACTGACAGCACCACCCTTCCACTGACAGCACCACCCTTCCACTGACAGCACCACCCTTCCACTGACAGCGTCTTCTCCCTCCCGCTGACACCCTCGCCTCCATCCCGCTGACAGGACCGCCCTACCACTGACAGCACCACCCTTTCACTGACAGCACCACCCTTTCACTGACAGCACCACCCTTTCACTGTCAGCACCACCCGTTCACTGACAGCACCACCCGTTCACTGACAGCACCACCCTTTCACTGACAGCACCACCCTTTCACTGACAACCTCTTCTCACTCCTGCTGATACCCTCGCCTCCATCCCGCTAACAGGACCGCCCTTCCACTGACACCACCACCTCTTCACTGACAGCCTCTCCTCCCTCATACTGACAGGACCGCCCTTCCACTGACAGCACCACCCTTTCACTGACAACCTCTTCTCACTCCTGCTGATACCCTCGCCTCCATCCCGCTAACAGCACCGCCCTTCCACTGACAGCACCGCCCTTCCACTGACAGCACCGCCCTTCCACTGACAGCACCGCCCTTCCACTGACAGCACCACCCTTCCACTGACAGCACCACCCTTCCACTGACAGCCTCTTCTCCCGCCCGCTGACAGCCTCTTCTCTCTCTAGCTGACAGGACCGCCCTGCCACTGACAGCACCACACTTTCACTAACAGCACCACACTTTCACTGACAGCCTCTTCTCTCTCCCGCTAACAGGACCGCCCTTTCACTGACCGCACCACCCTTTCACTGACCGCACCACCCTTTCACTGACCGCACCACCCTTTCACTGACCGCACCACCCTTTCACTGACCGCACCACCCTTTCACTGACCGCACCACCCTTTCACTGACCGCACCACCCTTTCACTGACCGCACCACCCTTTCACTGACCGCACCACCCTTTCACTGACCGCACCACCCTTTCACTGACCGCACCACCCTTTCACTGACCGCACCACCCTTTCACTGACCGCACCACCCTTTCACTGACCGCACCACCCTTTCACTGACCGCACCACCCTTTCACTGACCGCACCACCCTTTCACTGACAGCCTCTTCTCTCTCCCGCTGACAGGACCGCCCTTCCATTGACAGCACCACCTTTCACTGACAGCACCACACTTTCACTGACAGCCTCTTCTCCCTCCCGCTGACTCTCAGCCTCACTTTCCTCCTACTGACCGTGTCTCTTCTATCTGACAGACTTCTTTTTCCTACTGCCCGACTCTCCGCCCACTGACTCACAGCCTCTCCTGCCGAGAGTCTCACTACTATCACTGAGAGCATCTTCTTTCTCCTGCTGAGAAACTTCCTTCCTCCTGCTGCTCCTGGGCCCCGACGCTGGTACCTCCCGAGGCATTCCCTCCTCTCCCTGCAGGGTCTGTGGACGTCGGGGGTCCTCCAGGCACTTCCTCCTCTCCCTGCAGGCTCTGTGGACGTCGGGGGTCGTCTTGTTTAGTAGATCCCACAGTCCGCCCTCTTCAGCTCTGCCCTTGCTTCTTATGCTGCTGTTAGAAGTTTCAGTAGCAAACTAGTTTTCTGGTCTTACCTGTCTCATTGAAAGAAACAGGGTAACCTGAATTAAAAAAAAAAAAACCGGGGAAAGGTGAAGGGCTGCCTTCTTCAGTGACTGTTGAAAATTGATTTCTTTTTCCTACTTTCATATAGAGAACAAATATGGAGTTTTTTCTTTATTATATATGTCTGCAGCAAGTTGCTTTACTTTCTTATACATTGTATGCTATTTTGTGTTTTGTATACATTTAAAGGTGAAGCTTCTTTTAACCTGAGGTCCTTTGCGGGAGTATATATACACTGCCTCGCTTTCTCCCTCACTCTCCTTCCTTGTGCCTCACGCTGCTCTTCTCCTCACTCTCCTTCCTTGTGCCTCACGCTGCTCTTCTCCTCACTCTGCTCTTCTCCTCACTCTCCTTCCTTGTGCCTCACGCTGCTCTTCTTCTCACTCTCCGTCCTCTTGCCGCTCTTCTTCTCACTCTCCTTCCTTGTATCTCCTGCTTCTCTTCTCACTCTCCTTCCTTGTGCCTCATGCTGCTCTTCTCCTCCTCACTCTCCTTCCTTGTGCCTCACGCTGCTCTTCTCATCACTCTCCTTCCTTGTGCCTCACGCTGCTCTTCTCACTCTCCTTCCTTGTGCCTCACCTGCTCTTCTCTTCACTCTCCTTCCTTGTACCTCACGCTGCTCTCCTCATCACTCTCCTTTCTTGTGCCTCACGCTGCTATTCTCCTAACTTTCCTTCCTTGTGCCTCACGCTGCTTTTCTCCTGACTTTCCTTCCTTGTGCCTCACGCTGCTCTTCCCCTCACTTTCCTTCCTTGTGCTTCACGCTGCGATTATCCTCACTCTCCATCCTTCTGCCTCGTGCTGCTCTTCTCCTCACTCTCCATCCTTCTGCCTCGTGCTGCTCTTCTCCTCACTCTCCATCCTTCTGCCTCACGCTGCTCTCCTCCTCACTCTCCATCCTTGTGCCTCATGCTGCTCTTATCTTCACTCTCCTTCCTTCTGCCTCACACTTCTCTTCTCACACCTTTCCTTTTTCCTCATGCTGATCTTCTCACTCACCCTCCTTGTGCCTCATGCTGCTCTTCTCCTCACTCTTCTTCCTTCTGCCTCACACTTCTCTTCTCACTCCTTTCCTTGTGCCTCATGCTTCTCTTCTCACTCTCCAATCTTGTGCCTCATGCTGCTCTTCTCGCTCTCCTTCCTTATGCCTTACGCTGCTCTTCTCTTCCTTCACTCTTTCCTTGAGCCTCCCACTGCTCTTCTCTTCACTCTACTTCCTTCTACCTCACGCTGCTCTTCTCCTCACTTTCTGTCCTTGTGCCTCACGCTCCTATTCTTCTCACTCTTCATCCTTGTGCCTCACGCTGCTCTTCTCCTCACACTCCTTCCTTGTGCCTCACGCTGCTCTTCTATTCACTCTCCTTCCTTGCGCCTCACGCTTCTCTTCTCTTCCTCAGTCTCCTTTCTTGTACCTCATGCTGCTCTCCTCCTCACTCTCTGTCCTTGTGCCTCACACTGCTCTTCTCCTCTTCATTCTCCTTCCTTATGCCTCACGCTGCTCTTCTCTTCATTCTCTCTCCTTGTGACTCACGCAGCTCTTCTCCTCCCTTCTCTCCTTCCTTATGCCTCACACTTCTCTTCTCCTCACTCTCCTTCCTTATGGCTCATGCTGCTCTTCTGCTCACTCTCCATCCTTGTGCCTCACGCTGCTCTTCTCCTTCCTTGTGCCTCATGCTGCTCTCCTCCTCACTCTCCTTCCTTGTGCCTCATGCTGCTCTTCTCTTGACTCTCCTACCTTGTGCCTCACACTGCTCTTTTCCTCAATCTCCTTCCTTGTGCCTCATGCTGCGATTATCCTCACTCTCTGTCCTTCTGCCCGACGCTGCGATTATCCTTACTCTCCTTTCTTGTGCCTCATGCTGCTGTTCTCCTCACTTTCCTTACTTGTGCCTCACGTTGCTCTTCTAATTCTACATCCTTCTGCCTCACGCTGCTCTTCTCCGCACTCTACATCCTTGTGTCCCACACTGCTGTTCTCCTCACTCTCCGTCCTTGTGCCTCACTCTGCTCTTCTCCTCACTCTCGGTCCTTAGTGCCTCACGCTGCTCTTCTCCTCACTAACCTTTCTTGTGCCTCACGCTGCTCTTCTCCTCACTCTCATTCCTTCTGCCTCACGCTGCTCTTCTCACTCCTTTCCTTTTGCCGCTCTTCTCCTGACTTTCCTTCTTTGTGCCTCACACTGCTCTTCTCCTCCTCACTCTCCTTCCTTCTGCCTCACATTCCTTCTTTCCTCATTCTACATCCTTCTGCCTCACACTGCTCTTCACCTCACTCTGTGTTCTTGTGTCCCACACTGCTCTTCTCCTCATTCTGTCCTTATGCCTCACTCTGCTCTTCTCCTCATTCTGTCCTTATGCCTCACTCTGCTCTTCTCCTCACTCTCCGTCCTTGTGCCTCACTCTGCTCTTCTCCTCACTCTCTGTCCTTATGCCTCACTCTGCTCTTCTCCTCCTCACTCTCCTTCCTTCTGCCTCATGCTGCTCTTCTCCTCCTCACTCTCTGTCCTTGTGCCTCATGCTGCTCTTCTCCTCACTCTGTCCTTCTGCCCCACGCTGCTCTTCTCACTCTCCATCCTTCTGCCTCACGTTGTTCTTCTCTTCACTCTCCTTCCTTGTGCCTCACACTGCTCTTCTCCTCACTCTCCGTCCTCGTGCCTCACGCTGCTCTTCTCCTCACTCTCCTTCCTTCTGCCTCATGCTGCTCTTCTCACTCTCCGTCCTTGTGCCTCTTGCTGCCCTTCTCATTCCTTGTGCCTCATGCTGCTCTCCTCCTCACTCTCCTTCCATGTGCTTCACGATTCTCTTCTCCTCACTCTCCGTCCTTGTGCCTCAGGCTGCTCTTCACCTCCTCAATCTCCTTCCTGATGCTTCATGGTGCTCCACAAATAACAATTCTAATCTAACTCAAAATATTCCACTACACACCACATACATACACTCCATAACACATGGGTACAAAACATTGCCATTTACAACGCCAAAAGCTCAAAATCAAACAAATGCGAGACCTATTGCATTTCCAATGCTTGTTTTGTTGCTGATGCTGCACAACATCTGTAAGAAGCATAGTCAAAGCGAATAGATCGGAATGACGTGACCACTTAGCTTTACCAATGCTTGTTCTATTCTGCTCCTTCCACGTGGATTCTTAGTTGTATGTAATGGCTAGGAGTCTGTTTCAAATGGACCGGGTGGTAAACTTTACATGTTACACAGGTGTAACAATTTAAATTCGTAGATGGCAGAGCTAGACCACTGTAACTGCCGCTACAGCAGTGCTTTTATTTAGGTTATATAAATCTTACAGGTGTACACGTGTTGCGCCAAGCTTTCTTATCAGTAGTATTGATAATGTCTTAAAAATCTTTATGAACATAGATGACGAAATGTATGAGTGCCATAGTAATGTAATATATTGTCATCAGCGATATCACCAAAATGCCATCAATTATATAAGTTATGATGTCTATGAGGTTATAAACAGTGCATGGGGCTGGGGGTTAAGGTTGCATATCTGTCCTAAATTACCAACTTAAATTAATCATAGATACTGCATTCAGGCAGAAGTGTGTTTGTGTGTGTGTGTCTGTGAACTAGGAAATAGATGGTTTTGATTTGCTGCTGAGTTTGACAGTTGTAAACGAAATTTGTGCACAACTCTGATTTTTCATTCCAAGTTTTGGGGAGATTCGTCAATAAGGGACAAAGAATATTGTGATATAAAAGCAGCATTTTCCGTTTTAATTCCCATAGGAATCATGTTTGCCTGTTAAATCAGACACTGCTGAGCATATCTAAAACAAACTTGTATAAAGACACAACTTGGAAATCACCCTGTTCGTGGTTTACTGTAAATCTTTTTTGTAGTTTTCAATGTTTTTGCGTTTTAAAAAGGTGAGGTGGACTTCATGTTGCAAATCTATTATATATTTGTACTGTTAATTTGTATATTAACACCCACAGGATTGGATGATCAGAGTATCAATAAAAAATGTAAGCCTGATTGGACGATGGAGCATTTGCCATATTAGCATTTTCTGATCCTTGGGTTCTGCATGAAGCTTCCTGAGATTACCCAGTGTTCCTAAATCCTGGTTTTCTTAGCGGAAATGAGCAATTTGGTAGGCTGGCCATGATTTAAATATTTTTTTAAAATGCAGCCGCTATTAAGTAATGCAAAGGAGGGCCCATTAATATTTGCAGATGATCCTGCATAAAAAAAACTTCAGGAAGCACAATGGATCTGAGCTAGTATACTCTGATCATAGGAAGGATATAGAAGGATCACAGAACGGCAGATCCTGCCCTCAAACTTTGTAAAAATATTTTCTTTTGCGAGGCCCTCAAAATCAGATGTGCAACTGTAGATCTGATAAATCAGTTTTGATGCCCTGGTTCCTAGAAACAATTACTGTTGCCTTCTTGGAACCAAAATTATTTTTTGAGATCCAAAAATAACATAAAAAAAAAAAAAAAAAGCAAGAAGCTATCCGTACTGAAATGGACACTAAGGGCAGGGAACATGGACTTGTGTGAAGTCATTGGCATGCATTGAGGGGGTTCTGGTTGTGTTGCTCCCCATAACTGTCATATTTCTGTAATTTTTAAGTTTTACATCGTAGCATCCCTTCATCTGATGTTTTCAGGAGGATATTACAGTGGTGCGTTTACTCGCCTGTAGTTGAGGTTGATACCTTGCTATGTAGGAAATCTCTTTTTTTAGCATTAGTAAGTTTACCCCCTCTTACTATTGTGCACTAACCTAGGCACAGATTTGTCAAAGTGGTCAAAAGTTGTAAGGGGCATCCCAAATGTAGTGTATTTTCAAAATAACATGAAAATTGCAATAGTCTACTTTCTCCGCAGAAAAAAGTTAAACACTTACTGAAAATGCACTGGATTTGCTGAGTTGGCTCCACTTGGTGTCTGTTGTTGGTTTGGTGACTTTTTCGTTCAGCCGTTTTTGAGTTCCTATTCAAAACGGTGACCTGACCATGTATTCCATCGTGACCTATACTTCCGTAAATGTTCATGAACTGTGGATCATTTTTTGCAAACACAGAAGAGGTGCTCATTGTGCAAGCGCCACATCTACACATTTGCATTGTAGCATTTCTCTCTATATATTTCAACCAACAGTCTCCGACATCCTCCTGGCTGCAGCAATGGCGATATGCGGCGGCCTCAGGTAGCCCTTAAATCCAGGAAGAAATTTCTGAAAAGACATGTAAGAAAAAAATGCATACACTCGAAATCTGTAAAAGGTGATTAACAGTGAATAAAGATTTGTGGGGAAAAGCATTGGAGGCTTGCAGCCATTTGATGGATGAAATCACCTTTTGAAGATTTTGAATGGATGCATTTTTTTCTTACGAGCCTGTGTGAAATTGCTTCTTATATCTATCTCTCTCTCTCTATATATATATATATATATATCTATCCAACTGGCAGTCGCCAGTAGGTAGTTATAGTTAGGACCTAGTTTCCATAGGAAAAGCGTTTTTTGATTTGCCAATATCTTTGGCGCCGTTTGACGAATCTTTGCGAAATTTTCAAAACTAATGGGGCGTTCTGGTCAGCTTATGTCTTGAAAGTTTTGGGGTGATTCGTCAAGCGGGGGCCGTGAAAAAAGGGGGGTCCCAAAACGCGTTTTCTCCATGTTAATTTCCATAGAAACTTTTGTTGCGGCTACAGCCCGAACTGCTGAACGGAATTACACCAAATTTGTCAGAGAGGTAGCTCTTGGTCCAGAGTGTGCACTCTTTGCTTTAAATGGTGTAAATCCGTTCAGTAGTTCCTGAGAAAAAAAAAAAAAATATCTATCTAGTCACCGCGGTGGAACCTGCGAACCCTCCCGATCATGAGCTTCATTCTGATTGGCTGCCAACACTTCAAACCAAGAAGTGTTGGCAGCCATCTTGTGACTCGGTAAAACCGAGTCACAAGAAAAAAAGGGAACAAAATTATTTAAAAAAAAGAAAAGGGGGAAGGGTAGAAACAGCCTGACCCCCTAGGCCTGGGCTAAAAAAAAGCATAAAAAAAAAAAAAAAAGTTGGCGCTGGGTGCGCGAATCCCGCAGAGAAAATAAAAAAAAAAACGAAGCATGGTATCCCGCGCTTCGTTTTAATAAGCCCCCGGGTGGGCCAGGTCCCGGGGGCAATAAGTAAAATATATGCGGGGGCCCCCGCAGCCCCGGGGACCGCCACCTCCGCGGGGCATGATTAATATTATGTGGGGGGCATGCAGCCCCGGGGACCGCCACCTCCCCGGGGCTTGTATAAATTATGGGTGGGGGGGCTCCTGCCCCCCACACAGCCCCAGGGACCACCACCTCCCCAGGGCTTTAAATTTGTTGGAGGAGGGCCGCGCGGCCCCCCTCATGGAGCCCTTCTTGGCCCTGAGGACCGCCACCCCCCTAGGCCGGCTCCAGCAATGTCCCGGGGTGCCTACCCCCGGGACATTGCAGTTTACAATGACAGGGCGGGAGCACGGCTCCCCCCCTGTCATTGCAAACTCTGATTTGCTTCGTGAGAGCGAGAGCAGGAAACCTGCTCTCGCTTCCACGAAGCAAAGCAGAATTGCTTTTGGACAAGGGGAGCTGCATGTCAGCAGCTCCCCTTGTCCAAAAGCAATGTTGGCTCCCGCAGGAGGTGGGGTCCCCGGGGCGAAGGGAGGCCCAGCATGGCCCCCCTTTCCTAGAAATTTAAAAAAAAAAAAACAAACAAGGCCAGGCCCCTGGGGATGGGGTCCCCAGGGCTAAAAGTGGCTCTGGGAAGGGGGGCCACGCGCCCCCCTCCCGTACAAATATTAAAAAAAAAAAAAAAAAGAAGAAAACGAGGCCATGTCCCGGGCGATGGGGTCTCCGGGGCCAAAATTGGCCTCGGGCGGGGGGGGGGGGGGCTGTGCGGCCCCCTTCCCATTTTTTTTTTTGGGGTCCCCAGGGCCCACAAAATATTAAGAGAAGGGGGGCCACACAGCCCCCCTTCTAACAATAAAAAAAAAAAAGCAGACACCGGCATCTCGCTGGAGGCCCCGCCCCCTCCCTGCACCACTGTGCAAACGCGCCTCCTGGCGCGTTCTGGATTGGGGGATTAAGTCCCCAAGAATCTTAAGGGTCCTTAGGGGCCAACTAGCTCACTAGGTACCTTCAGTAAGCCCCACACAGTGGGATTGCTGAGAGGTGGTCCAAGGCCACGCCCCTTTTTAAACCACGTCTCAGCAATCCCACTATCTGGGGCTTACCGGAGGTGTCAGCAGTAGCGGTCGGTGGTGGGAGTGCCGCCGGGCGCTGATGTGGGGCGGGGGAGGGGCAGGATGGGGGGGTAGTAAACTACGGATTAGGGCCGATTACAGGTAAGTACATAATTCGTTTTATTTATTTATATGTGTACTTACCTGTAATCGGCCATAATCCGTAGTTTACTACCCCCCACCCTGCCCCTCCCCCGCCCCACGTCAGCGCCCGGCGGCACTCCCACCACCGACCGCTACTGGGTGTCGGGTAGACTAGTTGGCCTCTAAGGACCCCCAGCATCGAAGGGGACTTTAATCCCCATCTAAGAGCGCGCCGGGGAGCGCGTTTGCAGACTGGTGGGCAAAGGGTCCGTGGCCTGCTTTGAGAATTTACCAGTGCTGCTGTGTGGGACTTACTGGAGGTAATAGTAGGGGTAGTTGGCCCCCAAGGTCGTCCTTGGGGGGCCAACTACCCCATCTGGGGGGCCAACTACCCCATCTGTTACCTCCAGTAAGTCCCACACAGTGGAATTGCTAAGAGGTCTTCGGAGGCCACACACCCCTTTCTCCACCACTCTGCAAACGCGCCTCCTGGCACACTACGGGTTGGGGGATGAAGTCCACTTTACTCCTGAGGGACTTTGGGGGCCAAAAAGCCCTCCTGGTACGTCCTGTAAGTCCTACGCAGCGGAATTCCTGAGCGCTGGTCAGAGGCCCAGCCCCCTTTCTGCACCACTCTGCAAACGCAACTACTACGTTATAGTTCTAAATTAGCATTTTAAAAACCTTAGAAATTCACTGAAAAAACCATAGGTTTCAGGGACGTTATAGTTAGCAATTAGCATTTAAAAAACCTTAGAAATTCACTGAAAAAAACATAGGCTTCAGGGACGTTATAGTTAGTAATTAGCATTTAAAAAACCTTAGAAATTCACTGAAAATAACACAGGTTTCAGGGACGTTATAGTTAGTTGGACATTTCACTCGTACAAAACCAGAGAAATTCGGCCGTTCTAGTTAGTTGAGCTAACTATAACTTGCGCCCCCGCAATGCACTGCTGATGACGTCGCATATTACATCACTCATGACATGGTCAGTGACCTCACTGATGACATCTCAAATGACATCACTGATGACCTCACAGATGACATCATCCACTTAATATCTGATGCACCTCCTCACACCCTAATATAACTTTTCATACACCTACTCTAAAATATAGACTACCATTCTCGAAACCATAGACACACCAATTCCAGTTAGTACATACCCACTCACTGATTCATAGGTCTACACACACATCCACTCACCCATACTGTCACTCATACACGCAGTCACTCATCAATGCAGCCACTGATATATGCAGTCATGTACCTATACAGACACTCGCACACCGCCACTCACCCGTAGTTACTCACACACCGTCATTCACCCAAAGAATCAATCACACTGCCATTTACTCACCTATACAGTTATACACACACACACACACCACCTCACTTATTCATACAGATAGTAACACATACTTACTCTCGTCTACAATCACTCACACAAGCACACACTCGCCCATATAGCCACTCTCACTCACACAAACTCACTTATATACTCCAACACTCAAATATACTGCATTTCACATATGCAGTTACTCACCCATATACAACTGAGACATCCATACACTCACCGAAAAAGCCACACGCACACTAACTCAACCATACCGTCCCTCACAGACGCAATAATGAACGCATACACCCAGGGATTCACCCACTCATACATCCATGCAGGGAGTCACACAGCCCCTCACCCACCCACACAGACACTCAGGCACCCATACAGGTACTCATAAAACTAATCAATAACCCATATAGACACTCATGTACCTACTCACCAACCCATGCATGCAGCCACTAAGACACCAACTGACAGACTGATACACACATTTACACAGATTATTCACTCACCCATACATTCACTAAGACACGTTTAATCACTCACTTATACAGTCAGTCACGCACCCAACAAATCATCCATTCAGACACTCATACACCCACTCATTCTTCCAATACACCTTGGCGTATATATATAACATTCTTAAACTTTTTAGAAACACTCACAGGATGATGTCATCAGTGATGTCATTTGAGATGTCATCAGTGATGTCACTGACCATGTCATGAGTGATGTAACATGTGATGTCATCAGCAGTGCAATGCGGGGGTGCGAGTTATAGTTAGCTCAACTAACTATAATGGCTGAATTTCTCTGGTTTTGTACGAGTGAAATGTCCAACTAACTATAACATATCTGAAACCTGTGGTTTTTTCAGTGAATATATATGAATATATATATATATATATATATATATATATATATATATCTCTCCGTATCCAAGTGACGGTTATAGTTAGGATTGCTTTTTCTTAGGAAAAGTGTTTTTTGTTAATTTGGCACCGTTTGACAAATCCCACCAAAACTTTCCAAAAAGTGTTCTTTTTGCCTAGTTTTTGAAAAAAGGGAGGGGTCCTAAAACGCAAAGCCCCCGTGTATTTTCCATAGGCTCCTTTAGGCATGGCTACATTAAAAACTACTGAACGGAATTACACCAACTTATGCAGAAAGCTAGATCTTGGTTCAAAGATTGTGCTTTTGGCGATTTGGTGTAAATTCGTTATGTCGGTTTTTTAGAAATAAATGTTAAAAAAATATTTGTATATCTGGACTGTTGGGTCCGCAAGAGGCTCGCGGGAGCTCCAATTCAAAAATAGAAAATTTTGATTGGCCCAGGGAGCTATTGTTCCCTTGGGCCATCTCGATCCAGCAGGAGCGAGCGCTACAATTGGCTGCCAGCAACATGAGAAAAATGTTGCTGGCAGCCATTACAGGACTCAGCTACCCCTCCTCTGAAGTTAAAACCTTACCGAACGTCAGTCTGGCAGTTTGGCGGTCTGTTCACCGAGAGCAGCAGCAGCAGCAACAGCGGGGAGCAAGCCGCAGAGGGTGCACCGAGTTAAGTGACCAGTGGCTTTCAGCCCCCGGCTCCCGGTCCAGCGCGGTTCCCGTGGTCCTTGCGGCTCAAACGGCAAGTTTCCTGGCGGCTTACTCTGCGGCTGCAGAGTGGTTGGCGAACGGACCCCGAGGTCAGAGGCATTGGCCCGCCGTTGATATAACTTTCCATTATATCCACCTTCCTTCTCCTTGCCCCCTCGTCTGGGTAGCCGTTCAACCAGCTTTCACGGCCACTTTCACTGCCGCTTTCACTGGGCTTTCATTGCCGCTTTGGTCGCAGCTTGGACTTTGCCGATTTTCTAATCGGAAAGAAAGGCGAGACGGTGCGCTGCAACTTGTCATCACTGTTACTATCGCTGGGGGTTGAAGCCACGCTACGCCACACAACCTGAGAGGCGCATAGGACTGAGCGCAGGATAGAGCGCATAGCTCCACTGGGAAGGTGCAGGGTGCAGGGGGCCCCTCCTTGGACCCCTCCTGAGGCCCTTGCACGCCTTGCTTGCCGCCTGAATGCCACTGACTTTATGATTAAACCTCAACACTTTAGTTGCCATAATTTCTTGGGAAAGAAGCTAGTGGAAATTCGGCTCTGCACCTGGCTCTGCATTAGGAGGAAGGAAGGAATATAGACAATTCTGAGTCAGCAAGCCAGCCACACCTGCGGGCACATCAGTGGGCAGGGAATCATGAGGTCGGGTAGAGTAAGAAAAGCCCCAGTGAAAGCTAAATCGAAACCTCAACCCAAGGCGACAAAACGGAAGAGCGAGGATAAGAGTGGGCTTAGGGTTACTAGCCCATCTGACTTTAGCCCAGACAGCCCCAAGATAAAACGCGAAAAACCCGACGGGCTAATAAACAATCTGGTGCCCAACAAGACCCTCAATCCCTTTAATAGACTGTCACACAATGTGACAACTAACAATGACTTTCTACGCCAGGAAGAAAGTAAATTTCTAACCATAACTCCAAGCGCAACTGGAACTTCAACGGGAGAGGGTGCTGTAGCCAATATAAGGCTTGGTCCCGAGGATCAGGCCCTAATTGGAATTGAAGGGTTGCCATCGAGGAGAACCCCTTGTTCCTTTCAGCCTAAGATTTACACTAAATTCTCCTTCTTGAAAGATCCTGGCACAGCAATCTTCTCCAAGAGTGGCACCATAGAAGGGCTGCAAACCCCTCTTTTACCCATATCATCAGGCAGTCTTGCTCAAGCTCCTCAATCAACCAAAAAGCAAACCACAGCATTAATTCACTCCATCGATAGACATCAAGAAGGAGCAGATGGTCTAAATAGGAATTTACCTTCTGGCTGTCCCGAACAAACTGTACACCTTATAACAAAGCCAACAGTTGAACCAACTCATTCCGGTGACGGACTTAAAGATAAAGTCAAAGGGAACATTAAGGAGGAAGAGCTGCTCCCTTGGCACAGTCACAAAGTAATGCAACTGGTAGAAGAATCAAATAAACCTTGCATAAATAAGGAGCATGTTTTCGACCAACTGGACTGCCATGTCGTTCTTGAGAAGCTCAGGGCAGCATTTGAGGGCCCTTCAGACCCGGTGTCTTTAATATTTCATCAACAAGGGGGGACAACACCAAGATTAGACTCCATGTTCTTTCCATCCTCCCCGCAAGTTGCAGAGATTGGTCTTGGTATAGACACTCCAACTACATTGCTGCAAGTAGAGCCTGGCATGGGACTTGTCAACGAGTCCCGTCAAGTCCTCTCACAATTAGCAACCCAGCAGGAGGTAAATAAAACAAGGGAGAATGTATTACAACCAAAAGGCTCCTCTCCTCAATTCTTGTCACCTCCCCGCTTGGATGATATAAAGCACTCAGTGGTTTTGTCCGAACTTGGCAATCCCTACGAAAAATTTCAACCAGAACAAGGTCAGTCGCTCCCAAAGGAAGACTCCCACACATCAAACGTTGACAATGCTGACATGTCCTTCTTAGCCTCTCCAGAGTGGGAGGAACTAGTCGCCTCCTACAGTCATGACCCCACATTCCAACCTAAAATCGCAAGCTCAGAACGAAGCAACATTGGGAATACAAACAATAATAAAAAATTAATTTGGGAATCTTTACTAAGTACAATGCAATACTCAACAGTGGCACTGCCCATAAACTGGACCTCCAGCTTACAGTTTTACAAACTCTTGCCGACTTTACTTCAGGGATTGACAGAAAGTTAGCTGACCTGAATGGATTAATAAAGAGAGGGCAAGAAGCGGCCTTTAAAACACAATCACTGCAACAAGAATGCTCCTGTGCCCCAATAGTGGATAAATTATTGATGCTCCCGACGATACTGGGTGACTTATTGTCCATCTTGAAACCAACGGCCACAACCCAGGAAACTGGTAGCAATTCGAACCTCACGGAGGGTAGCTCTACATCGATCCTACAACCAACACTGATAACATCACCAAACAGCGAACCCTTATCAGGAGAAAGCAGTCCCAAGCAAAACATTAAAAACAGGATCACCAGATAAACAAAAAAATCCACCAATAAAAATTGGCCGTAAGCAAAAAAGGAAAGGAAGGAACGGGAAATCCACTACCCAGGTTCAACACCTGACCATTCAGTCCCAGCCAAGACCAGCCGTAATCGATCCCAAAAGTGAGGCAGAAGGCACAAAGACTTGCTTTACAAGAACCAATTCTACAAAGGCGCAGCAAAGGGACTCTTGGCCTCCAGCGAGTACTAGTAATACTCCGGAAGATAATCACAAACCAACTAGAACACTGTCCGGAAGTATTTCTACTCTTAGCCCTTCTATCCAGGGTAGAAACATGGTAAGCACTAATTCAAGGCAGAATCTGCCCTCAACATCAGGTGACACAAAGGCATCCACTGAAGGAATACAAATCACAAGGCAGAAGCCAGGCGGGGTCTCTCAGGACAGTCACTACGAGCAACTGTTACCCACGAGACATATTCTTGAGCAAGGTACCGGTTTGCAAGACGAAACCCGGCCTTCAACTGATAAATTATCATTACCTTATAACAACCCTAAATACGAACTAAATAAAGTATATATATATATATATATATATACATACAGCACCACAGTCCTGTCACCACAACGTGCCAAGAAGTAATTATGCAGTGTTCTTTATTACGTGCAAACCAGCATGACGCGTTTCGGTTGTGTTGCCACGGCCTTGATCATATATATATAATTTTTGGGGAAATTGTATTACAGTTACAAACTTAAACTAGACTAACATATGAGATTGTAAAGTTATAGTTGCACCCTACGTTAGTAAGTTAAAAATCTATTTCTTATTGATATAAGACACAAACATGCGTCCTCGGTGTTGTCACCTGAATCGAGCCACGGCATCAACTAAAACACGCCCTTTCCCAATGTGGTACTTGTATCCTACCATATCACATAATTTATAGAATTTTCATTAGGTCTGTGAATAACAGCAGTGATGCCATTGCAAAATACATTATTTGATCTAAAACAGTGCATTGCACAGTGATGAGTTATAGTTGATTCCCTGTAGTGATTCAGGGACAACACTGGGCACCCGTGTGTGTCTTATACCAGAACATTCTTTGAGGGATGGCATCAAATAAACTATGGGTAGTGTCTGTAAAAGAAGATGATGCATTATTTGTGCTGGAGATTGAAAGTTTGGAAATAAAGAAGTAATAGTTCTTCTCAAAAGCATAATCTTTGCCTCTTCTGTTAAAATTCCTAGCCTAATGTCTTGTAATAATTTTCCATATTCTTCATAAGTGGATTGCCTCATATTTTGTGTTGAGTTCGGTGTATGTAAAATGCACCCAAATGTTGACATTGCCTATACTTCCTAGTAAATTGCGAGTTTCTTTTTGTAAAAGACTCTAAAATTGGCTCACCTTTTACAGGCGTTACTTGCAGCAGATCTACAAAAACAAAGACGTTTCCCTCCAAAGAGAATGTCATAAGATGTTGTTAGTACTTCTTACATCCATAAGTGAAAGAAAGCTAACATCAAGTTTGACACAATGCTAACCTAGTCTATAATCAAAACTTGTAATTATTTTTAAAGTCTATGGAGTTCTTGACCGGCACCACTGTTTAAATGTGTAAGTTTTCTGATATGTTATCATGTTCCACTGCCAGTAGTAATAGACAATGTAATGTAATTCCTTTTATATTATGTGCTGCTAATCGTGTAGGAACACTTGCCACTCATGATAAATTTGAATTTGTCACTTTATGTACTTAAGTGGTTATTACTTTTATACAGAAGCTTTTGTCGGTTCCAGCTTGGCCTGTGTTGTATTGCAATGTAGGCCATAATTAGTACATTGACATAATCCATGTTCATGTTGAAGTCCATGATCTACACATTCTTGAATTTGTTTGTGTATATTAATTTGTTCAGTGTTTAATTTGGCTGTGAGGTATTCTAGATGTTGTACATCCTACTGAACTAGCTGTATGTGATTTAATTGAAAAAGGATTTAATGGAATACGCTTACTGAGAAACCATTTCATCTTGTTGTAGTGCTCATAGTGTTCCTTCTTAATCTTTTCAAACTGACCAATGTTTTTTTCCATGTGTAAATGGCATTTCAGTGGAACAGATTAAGTCTTCAAGCTCCATTTTTAGGTTTTGCCTGCAAATCGCTTGCGCTGTGCTTGAGAAATCTATCGTTTTTCATATAAACTTAAGTGGGATTTACATCCCGCCTCCTCTCTTTCCTGGCCTCTTATTGGTTCCTGTTGGCTGTAGCATATTTTCCTGCATTTACCAATGCTTGTTCCCCGTCTGCAGCTCTTATCAGTTTCCCACTGCCGAAATACTGTCAACTTCCGCTTTGGTGGAACTATATTTTCATAAAGTTTTGCCTGTTACTCTTGCAGCATATTTATATAACAATTTATCACTCAGAGAGATTAAGTGATTTGCATAGGATCACAGGATGTTTCGCGGTACCGCTAAGACTCGAACCGGGATCCCCAGCCCTCGAGGCAGCAGCTCTGGTCGCTGCGCCACATCCTCTCTACTCACGTGTTATCTGTCAGGGAACTCTTTCCTTCTCCCGAACGATGATTGATGAAAAAAGCTCTTTACTTATTACATAGGCGAAACCGATGCATTACCAAATGCTTGTTTTTATAGTGGATATCGTTATTCTAAAGGTACGAAATGGCTTCTTGTATTTTTCCAATATTTATTCTTGCCAGATTTTTTTGTCTTGTGTTGGGACTCCATTCACAAATACAACTAAAGGTTGTTCTAATTTGCGTTGTACCCCAAGAGTTTCAACGTTTCTCTTAAAATTAAATGGAAGGAAAATAACTTTTCCTTTGAGTGCACAAACAAATTCCTTATGGTAACACTTTCCTGTTGTTGGTTACTTTCTAATAATATTTTGAAAAGGATATGGTGTTTGAATTAATATATTTTCATATAAATTTAGACTTCTTAATTCTGGAAGTATAGGATAAAGTTCTAAAGTGTTCTGAATTGCACACAAAAACATAGAATTATAGTCTAACTTTCCAAAGCAATAACTATATTCTATTGAATCATCACAAACATCTGTTTATGACAGTGAGATAAATAGCAAGTTTTCTCCAAGCTATTCTGTCTTCTTTTTCAGTTTTTTATTGCAAATATTTTTTTTTGTTTAAACATAATGAGTTCTTCTGTAGCAAATGCATATTTTATTGGGTATTTCAGAAAAGGCTTCTTGAAATTACATGATATCCCTTTGATAATTTTGTAAGTTCATTAATGTATTTTCCATTGGATTTTGGATGTAGACAACATCTGAACACAGAATTTTCTGATTCACCATCAAAGTATTTTGATTGTATGTAGTGTGTAATAAGAGAACCTTTGGTGCATTTGAGTGAAGTAGAACACTGTTAAGTTGCTTCAATTGTATTGTTGGTCCTTTAACAAAGTATAAAGTCCGTACAAGTTGTCTTATACTTGAATGATGGATGGAAAGTATTTTAATGTCATGGAATGTTGAATTGCACATCTCATTTTAAAAGCAGGCTAAAGAATGACCTTATAGGTTTGTAATATTTCTAAATGGGCAAGTGTCCAATTTTACCTTGGAGTTGTGATTTTTTTAAATGTCAGCAATGTGCTCAGTTTCTGAGAGGATTTAGTTTGAATATTGCACATAGGTGTACAGTTCCATTCGTGCACAGGTTTTGTTTGTACTTCTGACCTGAAAGCCCTCTTTAGACAACTGTGGTAGTATTTTTATTTATTTTTCTAAGCCTACCACATAAACATGTAACAGTCCATAGCAACGTCCTTCATCAATCACAGATGGGACCCAGTTAGTGTATGGATGGTAAGTCTCTTGATGAAAGTATGGTTCTGTACTGGAGGTATGTCTCCAGCATCCTCCAAAAATACTGCAGAAGTTGAGTATTGTTAGATCTTTGTTCCATAACTTAAGTATTTTATATTTTCCAAATGTGTTGGATTTTTATCTGATTTATTATTGCAATAAATCATTTTCTCTCTGTACAATAGGTTAGCCCCTTTAGTGCAGGTGTTGACTATTGGCCGACACCCGCACTACCTCCCCAGTGCGTCTGTCAGCAATTG
Source organism: Calotriton arnoldi (assembly GCA_963921515.1). Lineage (NCBI taxonomy): Eukaryota > Metazoa > Chordata > Amphibia > Caudata > Salamandridae > Calotriton > Calotriton arnoldi. The sequence continues at coordinate 2,504,024 of CAWUFW010001391.1, read as the reverse complement.
GCCGACAATTGGGAGGCACATAAAGTCCCCTCGGGAGCAGAGCACCAGAGCGATTCCTTTATTATTTTTAAACTCTAGCTGCTCAGGAAGAGCTTCCTGAGCAGCCTGAGTCTGGCATCATTTCACTAAAGTGAAAGTAAAATGAGCTGTTTTACTTTCACTGCGTCAGTGCTCAAGGGGGCATATCTCAGCCCCCGAGCACAGATTGAGGTGGGAGAGGTGTCGTTGGAAAGGGGAGAATCTCCCCTTTCCAATGATATCCCTCCCCAGTGGAATCCTGCTTGGCGACCTCCATAGGAGAGCGATTCCCAAGCAGGGATTCACCCACTAGACACCAGAGATTTTGAGGGAGCGGCCCCTAGGGTAAGGACTTTTGCCCCCCTTCATACCCGATCAGTCTTTCTGCCCTCCTTATGGGGGCAGATGAGGGTAATTACCCCGATCTTTTTTAAAATATATAATTATGGGGGGGTGTATGCTGCCCATTATGGGTAGGGCCTTGCCCCCATTCCCAAACACTCTTGTGACAGTATTTCTGACCTCCCCCCCCCCCCCCCAATGGGGCAGATGCGGAGATTACCCTACACCAAGGAATGTTTTTTTAAATATAGCGGTAGAGGCTGCCCACCATTGGCAAAGCCATGCCCACACTCCAACAAGAGAGATAGGCTTTCTGGCCCCTGGGGGCCGGATGGGGGTAATTTGACCCCCTCCCCAAGTGGCAGAAAGCCACCTAGACACCAAGGCCAATTTTGTTAATAAATATAGGGGGTGGGGACTTCCCACTATGGGCCTGGCCATGCCTCAACCCCCCAAAAACTACAGTGACAGTCTTTCTGCCCCCCCTCAGAGGGCAGATGTGGGTGATTACCGAGAGCCACTAGACACCGGGGAATGTTTTTTTTTTTTTTTAAACATAGAGTTGGGGGCTGCCCTCCATGGGCATGGCCATTCCCCCACCCCAACAAGAAGCCAGACAGTTTTTCTGCCCCCCCTCGGGTGGATTGGGACAATTACCCCAATTTGTCCCCGCCGGGGGGCAGAAAGCCCACAAGACACCAGGAACTACATTTAGGCAGTTTTTTTCTTTGAGGGGGAGGCACCCCCCTGGGCATGGGCCCATGCTGTCTCTCACCTCGCAGCCCAATAGAAATACTGCCCCCCTGGGGGATGGATAGTGATATTTATGGCCAATCTGCCCCCGCGGGGGCAGAAAGCATGGGTGGCACCACAACACGACCCAAATACCCCAGCTACCCTGATTGCTTATCTCTCAGTGTAGTTCTTTAGAGCCTTTTTGTGTCGTGATCTTAAGGCCCACCCACACAAGTGGGGTACTGTTTTTATCGGGGTACAAGTTTGAACTCGGAGTGGTTGCAAATATGTGGCTCCCCGCAGATTCCAGAAATTTCCATCACAGAAATGTAAGGAAAATGTGTAGTTTGTTTACTAAAGTTTGACGTTTTGCAAGGGCTTCTGGGTAAAATTACCTAGTAAGAGGTACCTCAGCACCTTGAGACCCTAACTGGTGAGTAGACACGCTATGCAAACTCCTGAATGATTGATTGATTGAGAGCCATGCGATTTCCCCCAGGTGTCTAGTTTTCAAAAATGTTCTAGTTTGCTAGGTTTCCTTAGGCGTCAGCTGAACTAGGGCCCAAAATCCACAGCTAACCACTTTACAAATAAAGGGTCAGATTTGATTGGAAAAATGTGCTGTATCCATGTTGGGTTTTGAGCCTTTTCCTGTTATGGTTCCTAGGTCTGCCTACACAAATGAGATACCATTTTTATCGGGAGACTTGGGGGAATTCTGTGTGGAAGGAAGTTTGTGGATACCTAGTTAAAAAACTGGTTAGAGCCACTCAAGTCACTCCTTCCTAGATTCCCCCAGGTGTCTAGTTTTTAAAAATGTGCAGGTTTGCAGGGTTTACCCAGGTGCTGGCTGAGGTAGGGCCTAACACCCACAGCTACTCACTTTGCAAAAATAGTGCTAGTTTTCAGTGGAAAAATGTGATGGGTCCATGTTGTGTTTTGGGCAGTTTCCGGTTTCGGGCAGTAGGCCTATCCAGACAAGTGAGATACTATTTATATATGCACACATGTGGAAACATAGATTAATAGAGCATTTGTTATTACCAATTGGATTTTGCTGAATTTGTGCCTTTCAAATGTAAGCCAGTGTGTAAGAAAGAAGACTTTTTGAAAAATATTCTCTAAATCATATGTTGGCACAAATTCACCCACAAATTTAGAGATTTTCAAATAACCACTATTCCTAAACTCCATATCTTGTGCCCATTTCAGAAATACATAGTTTACCTTGATACCCATTTGTCACTATACATATTTCACCATATGAATATATATACTCTGTACACAATGAATAACCATTGTACGGTGCAACTCAGTTGTTGCCTTTGGGTACCTTGGGTTCTGAGATAACCTACAAACCCTTTATATCCCCGCAACCAGAAGGGTCTAGCGGACATAATAGCATGTTGCTTTTGTAATTGTGACAAAAAGTTACAGATGAAAATGTTGTCATTAAAGGCCGTTTTTTCGTACTCCTTTTCAGTATTTCTTTATTTCAGCAGTTAGTTTCTTTGGGAAAACGTTAAGGGATTTACACATATGACCCCTTGCTGAATTCAGAATTTGTCTACTTTTCAGAAATCTTTAGTTTTTCTGGATCACCCACGGGTTTCACACTGGTTTCTACCACAAACTGGATGTGGGTTGAGAGCCCAAGAAATTGGAAAAATGGGCTACTTCTTTCAAAAATGCCAAAACTGTGGTAAAGAAATTTAGTTTTTTTTTATATTCAGATCTGCATGTTCTTGAAAGCTGGGCAGATGGTGACTTTAGTACAGCAAACCGTTAGTAGATGCCGTTTTTAGGGGAAACCAGACACTTTTATCCAGAGTACTTTTCTCCAATTTTTCCCCCAAAAACTCAAAATTTAGCAATATTTTGCCTATTTTCTCTGTCCTCTCCAGGAAAGTCCACAAACCCTGGGTACTTTTAGAATCTCCAGGATGTTGGAAAAAAAGGACACAAATATGGCGTGGATACCTTTATGTGTAAAAAAAAAAAAGTTATGGGACCCTAAGTGCAAATTACCCCAAATAGCCAAAAAAGAGCTCCGCACTGGGGGAGAAAACCCCCAGCAGTAAAGTGATTAACATATTGTTTTTGTAAGAGTCTATCAGTTTTCTTCCTTTGAATGGGCATTTTTTTGAAGTAAATTGGAAATTACTATATTTTTAAATTATTTAGATATAATATTTCTAATGTACTCCCTTCTTGTACGAGTGTACAGTGTAATTAAAAGTTCCTTTTCGTGTTTAGACGTGGAGACCTTCTTGACAGTTATATGCTTCTTATAAACATAATATTGGTCATGCACATGCATAGATTTGATATTGAGCTTACCAGTATTTAGTTCTTCCGTTCATTTTTTAGCTGTGGTAAGCGTTTCTCTCATCTCTTTAGAGTATATGTTCTTTTTATTTTTTTATTGGTAATATTTAGTAGGCATACCGGTAAATGTATAGAACTCTGTATGTAGACATAATATGTAGGAAAACATAACTGTTTCTGATCAGTATAGAAATTCAAAAAGCACAGGAGAATTGTACTGGTAAATACTGATGTGATTTCATAACAGCAGTATATAGTTACATTTGTAAATGGTGTAATGTAGAAATTAAATTAGTAGAGGGTTTTGCAGTATGTAGCTTTAGAAATCCTGTTCTGTTCTAGTAGAGCTGTTACCAAAGTAGCTATGGTGCCGTCATACATTTAGTAGTATTGGGCTACCTTTCTAGCCCAGTTAAACTTGTAATCCAATGAGTATCCTTGTTACTTATTTATTATATTAGTTATGACGCATTTTATTTGTGATTCATATCATGTAATTTGAGGTGTAGTTGTACCAAATGACCAATTGCATAACATGTTAGAGCTGTATATCCCTTGGTGTACCATTATCTATTGATTTGAATTGTCATGTGACCTTCAATGTGTGTGTGATTGTTGTAGGTATAATGTAATCTAGGTATGCAGTCTAGTTTATTTCTTATTGAATGTGGTTCTTTAGTAGTGTTTAGGCTATACTAGTAGCCCAAGACAAAGGGGATAATGCAAAAATGAATGGTTTTGAGACTAATTTAGGTTTAGAAGACATATATGTTATATTAGTTGCTCAAAGAGGTTTGAGGTGGAATAACGTTCTCCCTCTGCTTTCATCTCTTAGTTTTTGTGAGTATCCACAGTTTATGATCTTTCATTGTGGAGGGGATGATATAGGTTACCTCACAGGTGCTAGAATAGAAATTGAGATGAAAGCTACTTTTCAGTCTTTAATGAGTATATTTCCTAATACACATTTTGTTTTCAAATATTTGTCACAGGAAAAAATGGAAATACTCAACAGCGAATGTTGAAAGTTTGAAAAAAACAGACATATCAACAAGACTGTCTGCATTTCTGAGAGATCATACAATGTCTTCCATTTAGCACCTAAATATTGTTTTTTCAGAACCACATCTATATTGTGGAAATGGTGTCCATTAAACCTCCGATGGCAATAATGTGTTCCTGAGTAACATCCGTGAATGGCTTACCGAACATATATAATTAGACATTCTTAATTTCAAATCAAAGACTCTTTTAAGAGCAAACCTTGTTTCTAAGTAAGTGATGCCCAAAAATGTGTGGATTTTTAAAAACATTTTTTTGAAGGTACTGCAGTCGTTTCTAGACAATACTGTGGTAGTACTGCAGTACTCCATACATTTTTTTAAATATATAGAAACTTATAAATATTTTTCCATACCTATTACCACTTTACTTAAGTGGTAATAGGTAGGGGAAAATAATCAAACCTAATACTTAACTTCATCTGAAGGTGTAACGCAGAACACAGTCAAAGTGCACCTAAAAACTAAGATGGTTGCCTGTACCTGTTCTTTACCCATATGTTTGAAAATGAATAAAAAAATTTAAAAAACAAAACAAAAACTAAGATGGTTGCTTTGTAGTTTTGTAAGGGTAGTCATTAGCCAATAATGTCATCAATTGTCAACGCTATGTACAGCAGTACTACTGCGGCAACAGATATCCCTAAGTTGTTTTGCCTTACAACTTAACTATTGCACAAATCTAGTTGCCATGTGAAAAAGGATCATCTACATACTGTACTATAATGTGTGAAAAGGAGATTTTTGCATTGTTTCTGAGTAATCAGTGTAAAGTGCCTTTAATAACGTTTTTTCATTGTGTTCAGGGCCGGACTGGCCGTAGCAGGCAGCTGGTGGGCTGCCAGGGTGGGGGCCAGTTTAGGACCCCTGGGGGGCCGTTTTTGTTACCGGGGGCCGGTTTTGCAGCATAGCTGCAATATCGGCCACCTGTAACAAAGGGATGCTTTTTCCACTAGCACCGCCCCCCGTGGCCGGCCGAGCTGTTTGCCAGGGCCAGTTTCGGTTCCCAGTCGGGTCCTGATTGTATTTATATTTTGATATTGTTGTATAGGTAATAACTTTTGCCCCTCTTTAACCCTTGTGAGGATCTCAGTCACCTTGATAACCATACGCATGTCAGACAGTGCAGTGCTCCGGACAATGAGAAATATTCTTCTGGGTCTATTTCCTCAAACCATTAAAAAAATCTCCATATCTTAACTCCAGCAACTCAAGATTATGTATCTCTATGTGTGGATTCAATTGTGCATTTGCGATAGACCAGAAAATTTTTAAATTTTGTGAATGTGGTATTTCTTTTTGTGGACTGTTGTGACAATTAAGACAATTGGATGTGAAACATTAAATAGAAAACATACAGAAGACCGATATAATAACCAGAAATGATGAGCAGTGGTGAGTTGGATAGCAGATGAATTTGAATAAAATCGAGAGCCGTTTTTTGGTCTGATGGAAGAGTGCTTTGGATCTCTTACTTAGTAACCTTTTGTGAGGGATTAGAAGTCATGCAGCATTTATGCTTCAGGCCACTGGCTAGTGTGCCAACTGTCATGCTGGCTGAGTGCATCTCCTTCGGTTGTATTATATAGCGCATTGTTCATCAAAAATGTTATCCTTTGTACTGAAATACTCAGTAGTTCAACGAGTGCAGGCAGAGAAAGTTTATTAATTGAGCAAGATAGTTCTTATGACTTTCCATATGCTGAAGTGATTGTGAATGCACCCAATGCGCACAGTGCATGTGTTTTAAAACGTTTCCCTAAAGGGTCTGGGATTATCCAGTGTTCCCACCTTCCTAAATCTTAATATCCTGAACAGGGTGGTGGACGAGCAAAGTAAGTTCAGCCTGTAGCAGTAGATTGGAATTTCTGATTGTGAAATAAAGGACCAAAACTGTAAAAATCCTGATTGTCTGTACACAGTGACCTCAAGTTAATACCTCGAGGAAATGGAAGGCAGTGCAGTGTGCAAAGAGCACTTGTGATGGGTGAGCAGAGTAGTAGAATTTTTGCAGCCGCAGCCTGAGTCCCAGCAGATTTCTTTGTGGAAGATCTAAATATAGTTGTTAGGCACATTCTATTCTGGATGTCACTAACGCCATGGTGGTAGAGACTCTTGGTGGTGGAAAATGAAACTTAGCTGCCTTAGAAGACACCCTAATATTTTTGCGGACATAGGCACGGCCACGCCTCCTCCTGGGATGTACACAAGTCTCTTGGCTTTGCGACTGGTGTTGTCACACATTCTACATGGAGCCTCTGCTGCACTGAAAAATCTGTTGCAGAATGCAATAGTAGTTGAGGGAAAGGAAGCAGAGCAGGACAGGACGATGCCCTTCTTTGTGTCACTGTCTGCTGGCACTTGGCTGGCTGAGAAGCTGCCATGTTTAGCTTATGTGTTTGTGTATGTTCATGTGCTTATTTGCACCTGTGCCTGTATGTGAGCATGCATTTCTGTTTGTCGAATTTGCATGCCTGCCCAAGCCCTTTAAAGAAAGTATAGAATCCAATATGTTGAATTGCCATACATATGAATCCTAATGATGGGGTCCCAGGCATAATTTGATGAGGAGCTACTTTAAATTTAACTCTGCCTGTTCTTCTCACATGTATGAAAGAGCTCCTTTTTGGCCAGGGGGTGGATGTGAGGGAGCATGCTCACATGTACCTAGTGGTGGCTACTGAGCTTCAAAAGGTGTGGGTCTGTGTTCTGAATCTCACAGGGAGCAAAACCAGAAAGCTCAACTTCCCTGTCTCCCTCCTCCTCCCAGAAAATATTGGGGGGAAAAAATTGACAAGGAGTGCATTATACAGATCAGTTTTCAATAAATGTGCCGTAGGTTTCCTCACAGTTCTGTAGGGTCACTCGTGAAATATTCTAATGCTTTTGCACTCCATCCTTCCACAAGGGTTTTGAGGGAGAGAAGGGGATCACTCCCCCAAAGTAGTTTGAAAATATGTTGAAAAAACAGTGCTTTTTTAAAAATTAAAATGCCAGAAATATTATATTTTTCAAATATTCTGGGTATGCAATTTAACATGGCCATATGTCATTTTGCAAGACTTATGTAACTTTTCATCCTTCCCCTTCCAAGTAGATTCTCATTCCACAGCTCTCACAATCATGGACCATAAACAACTGGCTAACCAACAGTTTGTATAGTACACAAGAGGGTAGCTGTTCCTAAAGAGGTAACGAGATACAGCTAGGAAAATGCAAAAAGATATTTTTAGGTGGGAAAAGGGAGGGCTTCCTTTTTAGGAAGTGATGCACTGACACACCTGCGAAGGTGTCCTGCTTCATCATTGGGCGTTTTTGCTCCTCGTGGGGTCGGAGCTGCAATACCCCACGGTCCACGCGAGAGGGCTCTTTAGCTGAGATCTTTTTAAAAACCAACAGTTTGGACAGATGTATAGACTCGAACATTTGAGCTACTGCTCAGATTGCAAAAAGTTCACTTTGCATCTATATCTCTTGGGTTTCACCTGTCTTGCAGGTTTAGGCTTTAGAGATGGATGTAAAAAAGATATATGTCGATAGAGATGAAGACATGATTCCACAAGGGTGATGAAATATCTGTGTGCTCCCAAGCAACATGATATTTGACCTCATGGGGCTTATGAGAGATGAACACTGCAGCCCTTTGCCTCAGCCCTTAGAATGCCAATAACGTCACCCAGATGCTTACAGATGACATATTAGAGGCTGTTGTGCCACACACAAACAAGCATTGGCAAAGTTAATAAGTCGCACCTATACAAGATCTATTGGCTTTGTCAGTTGTTTAGCTATGTTGTGCAGCCGCAGCTGTGCAACATGGATCAAAGTAAACAAAATGTTGTAGCAACATAGCTAAAAGACATTATGCCCAGCATAAATAGAGGAGTGGGTGGGAGGGAGACGAAGAAAGATATTACAATCCAACAGCATATTCAGAGAGGTATGTATAATGTATGAACAGTTTCTACATGCAAAAGGCATCCTGAAAGGATTTAGGGAAATGTGGTTGGATGGTTAATTTACTGACCTTTGTGTCTAGTATGCTGGGTTATAATCCCATATTCAGCGCTTGAACAAAAATTGATCGCTTCTGGTTGACTGATCTTTCTGTGCTTGAGATTGTAAATATGTAAAATCCAAGTGTACTGTCTAGTTTTGTCACAGTTACATTTCCCGCCCCTGCACATCATATCTGGTTTCGGTAATCTGGTTTAAACTAGTCCCAAAAGCACATTGTTGAATGTACAACACCTAATTACGCCTGGTGCTAGTTGAGGACTTTTGCTTTTTCTAAAAATATACTTGTGATATAATTACTGATAGGGGCCATTCCTCATCATCCCTTTGTTTCTTGTTGCCATTCATATTCTTCTTCCGCCCACTTCAGCATACAGCACAGAGCAATGTATCTGCCCACTTCAGCCATTGGGTAAAGAGCACATGCACACAAAGTAGTTTTCGTCAGTACCAGGAATTGCTATGGCAAAGTGTGCTGTGTGAGGCCCAAAATAATTTTGATTTTAATGTTTATTTTTTATATTGGCGAGGGCCCAGCAACTTCTCAATAATAATGTTTTACAACAACTGTGACAAAACAATCATTGACAAAACCAAAAGTCTGACAGCCAACGCCAGACCTGTTTGATGTGCCAATGCATGTTTTTAGGTCCTGCCTGCTGTCAGCGCATGCGCTGTCTCTGCAAGGGGTATTGTTTACTATGACGGGCTTTGAGCCTGCCCATTGCTTACCATTCATTTGCTTCATTGTCACTCTTTTTGCTGGCTTCACTTTCTCGTCGTTCGTGGGGAACTTAGACCAACTGCTGATTGGTTTAGCTTGAATAGTGTCCTTCCTCTGTCCACTCACCTCTCGTTCTGTGATTCAAGCACTATTTTCGTTATTTGCTGCTTTCCCTCCCATCCCTCACCCGTTATCCCTGTTGCGTTTTCCCCTCCCACCCCCTGCTTCGTGTTGCTTTTTCCTCTCCCACCCCCTGCTCTGTGTTGCTTCTTTCACTCCCAACTCCTGCTCCATGGTGCTTCTTCCCCTCCCACACCGCTACTTCGTGTTGCTTCTTTCCCTCCCATCCCCCTGCTCCAAGTTGCTTCCCACCCCGTCTTGCTTCTTCCCGTCCCCACGCACTGTGGTGCTTCTTCCCCTTCCACCCCAGCTCTGTATTGCTTCTTCCCCTCCCACCCCAGCTCCTTGTTGCTTCTTCCCCTCCCACCCCAGCTCCTTGTTGCTTCTTCCCCTCCCACCCCAGCTCCTTGTTGCTTCTTCCCCTCCCACCCCAGCTCCTTGTTGCTTCTTCCCCTCCCACCCCAGCTCCTTGTTGCTTCTTCCCCTCCCACCCCCACTCATTGTTGCTTCTTCCCCTCCCACCCCTGCTCCGTGTTGCTTCTTCCTTTCCCATCCCCGTGTTGCTTCTTCCTTTCCCATCCCCGTGCTGCTTCTTCCTTTCCCATCCCCGTGCTGCTTCTTCCTTTCCCATCCCCGTGTTGCTTCTTCCCCTCCCACCCCCGCGTTGCTTCGTCACCTCCCATCCCCGCTCCGTGTTGCTTCTTCCCCCTCCCACCCCTGCTCCGTGTTGCTTCTTCCCCCTCCCACCCCTGCTCGTGTTGATTCTCCCCCTCCCATGCCCCACTCCATGTTGCTTTTTACCCCACCCTGCTCTGTTGCTTCTTCCCCTCCCACCCCCTGCTCTGTTGCTTCTTCCCCTCCCACCCCCTGCTCTGTTGCTTCTTCCCCTCCCACCCCCGCTCTGTTACTTCTTCCCCTCCCATCCCCCGCTCTGTTGCTTCTTCCCCCTATCCCCCGCTCTGTTGCTTCTTCCCCTCCCAAACCCCGCTCTGTTACTTCTTCCCCTCCCACCTCCCTGCTCTCTTGCTTTTTCCCCTCTTTGTGTTGCTTCTTCCTCACCCAGCCCCGCACCGTGTTGCTTCATCCTCTCACACCCCCTGCTCTGTGTTGCTTCTTCCCCTCCCACCCCCTGCTCGTGTTGCTTCTTCCCCTCCCACCCTCCTGCTCCATGTTGCTTCTTCTCCTTCCACCACTCTTCTCTAAGTTGCTTCTTCCCCTCCCCTTCCCCACTCCGTGTTGCTTCTTCCCCTCCCATTCCCCGCTCCGTGTTGCTTCTTCCCCTCCCATCCCCGCGCTCCGTGTTGCTTCTTCCCCTCCCACCCCCTGCTCCGTGTTGTTTCCGCTCCTTGTTGCTTCTTCCCCTAACGGCCCCTTTCCGTGTTGCTTCTTCCCATAACACCCACCCCACTCCGTGTTGCTTTGCTTCCTCCCCACCCACACCGCTCTATGCTGCTTATTCCCCTCCCAGCCACTCTCTGTGTTGCGTATTCCCCTCCCAGCCACTCTCTGTGTTGCTTATTCCCCTCCTACCCCCACTCCGTGTTGCTTATTCCCCTCCTACCGTGTTGTTTCTTCCCCTCCCACCCCTGCTCCATGTTGCTTCCTCACCTCCCACCCTTGCTCTGTGTTGCTTCTTCCCCTCTCACCCCTGCTCTGTTACTTCTTCTCCTCCTCCCATCCCGCTCATTGTTGCTTCTTCCCCTGCCACCCTCCTGCTCTGTGTTGCTTCTTCCCCCCCACCCTCCTGCTCCGTGTTGCTTCTTCCCCTCCCACCCTCCTGCTCTGTTTTGCTTCCTCCCCTCCAACCCCCATTCTGTGTTGCTTAATCCCCTCCCACTTCATGCTGCTTTTTCCCCTCCCACTCCTCGCTTTGTGGTGCTTCTTCCCTCTCCCACTCCTCGCTTTGTGGTGCTTCTTCCCTCTCCCACTCCTCGCTTTGTGGTGCTTCTTCCCTCTCCCACTCCCCACTTCGTTTTGCTTCTTACCCTCCACCCCCGCTCCTTGTTGCTTCTTCCCCTCCCACCCCTGCTCCATGTTGCTTCTTCCACTCCCACCCCTGCTCCTTGTTGCTTCTTCCCTTCCCACTCCCCTGCTCCGTGTTGCTTCTTCCCCTCCCACCATCCTGCTCCGTGTTGCTACCTCCCATCCCACCCCGTTCTGTGTTGCTTCTTCCCCACCCCGTTCCGTGTTGCTTAATCCCCTCCCGCATCATGTTGCTTCTTCCCCTCCCACCCCCATGCACCTGTTGCTTCTTCCCCTTGACCCCCCCACCCCTGTTGTCTGTGTTGCTTCCCCTCCCTCCACCTGCATAAAAAAGCACTGTGAGATGAGCAACACTGGCCAGGGCATAGTGCTTTTTTTTACTATTGCTGTTCTGTTCCCTCTTTCCCTTGCATGTACCCTCACACTCTTGCCTGTTCCCTCTCTACCACCCTTGCTTGTTCCCTCTCCACCACCCTCTCTGCTGTTGTCATCTTGCCTGTCCCCATCAGCTAGAAAAAGAAAGAGTGATATGACGTGGACAATGCATAGCACTTTTTTAGGTCTCGCCTGGCGTTGCAGCGCAAAGCGCTGCTCGCTGGGCGAGAGATATTGTAAGAGAGCAGATTTCAGAAGGGGACTTGAAGCCCCGCCCCTCATTTCCATTGGCTGGCGCGGTGGCCTGCCATTGGAAATGAGGTATTTTTGTTTCCGCCCTTTCGCCTTTTTGTCCGGCCCATCCGGACTGTCTCGTCTGCTTTGCGGCTGTCGCAAAGCATTTTCTTATCTTTGTCCGGGCCATCTGTTTTCACTCAGCCGCGTGTTTATTTTTGCATCGCGCTTTCAGTGAAAGTGAAAGCGCGATGCAAATATAAACACGGCTGAGTGAAAACAGATGGCCTACCCGCAATGGCGAGCGCTTGTTCTTTTCTTTCGCCAAGATCAGGCTAAACTTTTTTTTTAAATCTCCTTTTGCCACAAACAGCCATGAATTCGCTGAGATAACATTTATGAGGCAACCACGATGCATCAGACTATATCATATGACTCTCTGCCAAAAGGAACAACTCCGTGAAGACGACAATCCTAAAAAAAAAAAAAGAAAACATCCTTTAGCCCCCAAAGCATATTTTAAAGAAATGTGCACGCCAGCAGCGGGAGGCAACAGCAATCTGGCTATTGTATAATGCTTACACAACAAAACGGGGGATTTTATTGAAACTGTTCTTCCTTCTGAAAGGCTCTGGCAACAAGATAGCATAAAAGTGTCTGTCTCCACCTCAGGATGCAATGTTCAAGGTTAAAAGGCCTGTTGTGCGCTGACCTCATCCCGTTCCCACTCTGGCTCCCCAGGGGTGATTCATGTGGCCTTCTTTTATGAAACATTATAGCGCTGTTGTCTCGGTCTGTAGGTTCCGTCTCCCGCGCGTACAGCGCCTCCCCTCCCACCCCCCCCTCACCAAGGGCACAATGAACCGGAAGGGCAAGCTCGCAAACGCATTGGAAATATTTAACAAAGAGAGGACGGCTGCCTCGCAAACAGGCTAGCAATGCAGCCGTTGTTAGTTTTATATTTATTTATTTATTTAAAAAATATATATCTTATGGTGTTTTACAGCAAATACAGCAGTTGTTAGTTTTATCTACTTATTATTATGCTTTTAAAGTTATGACGCAGTGGCTTTGGCAGTTTTGAGGATGAAACATTGTGCTTGATGACACGAGCCCCCACATCTCGCAAGTCTCCCTGACTTTGCGGGAGTTCCCCTGAAAGGCCAGTGACCCCTCTCTGCCCGCTGACTCGCCCCCACTACCCCATAACTTGCGTCACTGTATTAGCCTTCCAAACGTCACTGAGAGAATGCTTCAAAGCCACACAGATCTCCAGGAAAGGGACCCTTCGATTCGAGGCGCACCGTCTAATAGTTCTCAACATACACGGGCACTCCCACTGCTGTTCTCTCTCACTCCTAAACTTTTTCTCAACGCTTTGAAGCGACCTCTTAGCGCCTATTGCTGTTATTTAGCCGGCGCCGTGCATCATGGGATGCTAAAAAAAACTACGTAAACTGATAATTAAGCCTCCTTGAACTGGCGGGATTTCCACCAGGTGGCCCCATGGAGGGAAGGAATCTGAGAGGTGGCGAGTGCCGACAGGCCTGGCTTCAGCCTCGGCGAGAAAGGGGCCGCGGCGCGTCTAGCGTGGGAAGCTGGGATGTGTGCGCGCCTCGGTACAGAGAAAAGTAGGGTCGGATTGGGGGGCAAACCATGCCCGGGGACTAAAATAAAAGTGGCCCACATTTATGAACTTGGTGGTTTAAAAAAAGAGCGACTCACATTTGTAAATATAGCAATTCTTGACTTGACTTGACCACGTGTGTTTGCGCGTGTTGTAATGTTCTACAAATATTGACACTCCCCGGCTCTGCTACCCACAAACTGCGAGGGGTCCATGCGTGCTTCTTGTGACGATGTGACAGCGTTCACCCCCTGCATAGTGCTGCCTGCTACTGCCCCCCAGTCTTTATTAAAGATGTTTACAACACCAGTACACACCGCCACAAAACATGGTCACCGCACAGCCACAAATATGACCCACCACACAACCTGCCCACACACAGCCACAAAACTGGTCCACCACCCCACAAAACTGCCCGCCACATAGTCTCAAAACTGACCCACCACCCCACAACACTGGCCCCCACACAGCCACACTACTGGCCCCAACACAGCCACAAAACCGGCCCCAACGCAGCCACAAAACTGGCTCATCACCTCACAAAACTGGCCCATCCCATCACAAAACTGGCCCACCACCACACCATAAAACTGGCCCGCCACCACACCATAAAACTGGCCCGCCACCACACCATAAAACTGGCCCGCCACCACACCATAAAACTGGCCCGCCACCACACCATAAAACTGGCCCACCACCACACCATAAAACTGGCCCACCACCACACCATAAAACTGGCCCACCACCACACCATAAAACTGGCCCACCACCACACCATAAAACTAGCCCACCACCACACCATAAAACTGGCCCACCACCACACCATAAAACTGGCCCACCACCACACCATAAAACTGGCACACCACCACACCATAAAACTGGTACACCACCACACCATAAAACTGGCCCACCACCACACCATAAAACTGGCCCACCACCACACCATAAAACTGGCCCACCACCACACCATAAAACTGGCCCACCACCACACCATAAAACTGGTACACCACCACACCATAAAACTGGCCCACCACCACACCATAAAACTGGCCCACCACCACACCATAAAACTGGCCCACCACCACACCATAAAACTGGCCCACCACCACACCATAAAACTGGCCCACCACCACACCATAAAACTGGAAACTGGTACACCACCACACCATAAAACTGGTACACCACCACACCATAAAACTGGTACACCACCACACCATAAAACTGGCACACCACCACACCATAAAACTGGCCCACCACCACACCATAAAACTGGCACACCACCACACCATAAAACTGGTACACCACCACACCATAAAACTGGCCCACCACCACACCATAAAACTGGCCCACCACCACACCATAAAACTGGCCCACCACCACACCATAAAACTGGCCCACCACCACACCATAAAACTGGCCCACCACCACACCATAAAACTGGCCCACCACCACACCATAAAACTGGTACACCACCACACCATAAAACTGGTACACCACCACACCATAAAACTGGCCCACCACCACACCATAAAACTGGTACACCACCACACCATAAAACTGGTACACCACCACACCATAAAACTGGCCCACCACCACACCATAAAACTGGCCCACCACCACACCATAAAACTGGCACACCACCACACCATAAAACTGGTACACCACCACACCATAAAACTGGCCCACCACCACACCATAAAACTGGCCCACCACCACACCATAAAACTGGCACACCACCACACCATAAAACTGGCCCACCACCACACCATAAAACTGGCCCACCACCACACCATAAAACTGGCGCACCACCACACATATTTGGCCCACACAACATCCTGAATGGTAGAAAAAGTGATCTTCCCTAAGCTGCCAAACATAATTACATATGTAAGTTCATTACTCAGCCACACAACATTTACAGCTTCACAAATGTGCACGCCAACACGAAGTATGAAAACCCAACAGGCTTCTAGAACTGACCGTGTTACCACAACCTAATTAGGCAAAAATCCCATATATATTACACGGTGATCCCTGCATAACCAGGCATTCTACTCTGTAAAAAGCAGGAGTTGTCCGCGCCCAGACACGTGACCTGCTTCCTCATCGGGCTCTCTCTCCCTCCCTCACTCTCTCCCTCCTCTCTCAACCCTCTCTCCCTCTCCTCTGTCTCTCTCTCGCTCTCTCTCTCTCCCCTTCGTCTCTCTCCCCCTCTCTCTCTCCCCCTCTCTCTCCTCTTTCACCATCTCTCTCTGTCTCTCCCCCTATCTCTCTCTCTCTCTCTCTCTCTCTCACTCTCTCTCTCTCTCTCTCTCACACTCACTCTCTCTCCTCGCCTTCAGAGCTCTCAGTATTTTAACAGCTCTGTGCACATCATTCACACACTTCCTTGTAAAATGGAAAGTACAGTTGGCACATGTGACCATAAGCCTGTGCGCTCTGCAGAGGCCAAGGATTGGATGAATCTTAATGAACCACAGGCGCTGTGAGAAACCTTCACCTTTTTCAGCCTGAACTCCGGAGCTCTCCATTTGTGCCTCGTTTTTTAATTATTTTTTTATACAGAGTTTTATATAGCGCGAACTTGACCCGAAGGTATCGGGTATCAGAGCGCTTTACACGAGCGCCAGTTGCATTACATGAGGATACATTCATTTTTGTTAGGCTCGGGGAGATTAAGTGATTTGCCCAGAATCACAGGATGTTGCGCGTCCTTGACGAGACTTGAACCCAGTTCCACAGATTCGAGGTAGACCGCCCTAGCCGTTAGGCCAGCTCCTCTCTCCGAGCACCCACCCACAAACTGAACTCACCCAGACACTGGGCGGTGACTCACATCACAGTATGCACTACACATGAGTCAAATTTTGCATGAGAAAATTACAGAAACAAACCATCTGGAAAAAGCAAATACCCTAGGCAATGCAAGATGAGATAACATTAGTGACACTAAAGAATCGATTAGATTTATCCATGAAAACTGAGACTGCTGCAGGGAAGGGAGGTATGAGCCCGAACAGTGTTTTTTTGTCAGCTCAAGCGTCCCATGTCCAGGGATGGCCCTGCAGGACTCTGTAGAAGTTGAGGTGAACACAAAGGACACCTTTCTTGCCGAGGCAAGAGGAATGCTTTGGCCAAGAGATGGCCATTACTCTTCTCTGGGACAAAGCTCTCCTGCTCCTATTGGTAGTGGGCCAGGCCATGCCCTTTTTAGGTCGGTCCTGGGCAGCGCACGCACTGCTCTACGAGGCATGCTGTATTCAGGTAGGGAATTGAAGCTCCGCCCACTCTCCTCTCAATATTTTTCATTGGCTTGTGTAATTGTCCATTGTAAACTGTAGCTCTTCATTGGTCCATAGGCTTAGTAGTCCCTCCTTAATACTGCCTTGTCTCATTTTGTAACCTCCCATGGTGACACCCCCGTTACGTGTGTTGTTACTCGGTATAATTACAGTCTTTGAGCACTATTTTCTCAAATAGCTCTGTCCTGCCTGCTGTTGCAGGCAGGACACGCGCTTTACTACCTCCTTTCTTTTTCTTTTCTTTTTTTTAGCACGGGTGCTGGCATTTGCAATGCAATATGTCTCGCATTTGCGAGAGGTCAAGCAATTGGCATTGTAAATGACACTGCCTTTTATTTATCTGTTTTAAAAAGAACACAAAAATAAAAGGCATTGTCATTTACAATGCCAATAGCTCAAACTCTCGTAAATGCGAGACCTATTGCATTGCAAATGCTTGTTTTAACTTTACTTTTACGCATGCTGCTGTACAACATGGCTAAAAGACATTGGCCATTAGCTCTCGCATAGGTGGGGCCTATTGGTTTTGCCAGTGCTTTTTTAGATGATGCTGCAGTAAAATAAAATCTCTGAAGCCCTACGCAGCTCTTTACAGCGGAGTTTACACTGTAGCAAATATCTAAAATAAATGTATTTGTTGCGTTTTAACCAATTGTGTACTCATCAACTGCCGACGATAATGTCTGCTCCTCATTATCTGAAAGCATTTTAATACAGCAATTCCACTATAGCAGTTGAATCCCTTTCCTATGCACTCTGTTGACAGCGCTGCGTATGGCTCAGTTTTGCTCTCAAACGGTCCATAAAAGCGCAAAGCACTGTCTCCTAGGGGATAGAGAATCAGTGCATAGTAATTATGCGCCGCATAATTTACAGTTCTCTGCAAAACGTAAAAAGGGACAATAAAATGTGTGGTCTGTGAACGTTAATGACTGCTTTAAACGGATGTGTTCACAATGAGGCGTACGTCATCGGTGTGCGGAGACTGAGGCATTCGGAACAGCGTTATTCAGTGTTTAGCCGTGACAGGAATTTTGTGTAGTATTTTTTCACTTTCTGAGAGTTGCAGTATTTTGATACCGCGTATTGTTTTATCCATCAAACAGAACGACCTGTCATGGTGGTATGGTGTGTCATGAAGAGGAACCTTACTTAACTGATTCTTTTGGTAGGAACCCGCCCCTATGTGAATGCCGAGTGATTCGTGCTATACACAATAATTGTTATAATGTTCTTTTAAAAGTGTACTTGAATGCGTTACAGTGTGTCTTTTAAGGTGAGATCTCAGAGGGCTGTTTTTTACTGTGAAGAACTGTTTATTCTATTTTAATGAGGTGTGTCTCGTGCTTCGCACTTGCAAAAACTCAGCATTCTTAAAATCTTTACTAGGACATGCCATTTCTTGCAGCTGAAGTGCTGCACGTTTCTCTGATTCATATCCACCAGTCCAGGCTTCACCGCGCAGCCTCATCCATTGTGGGCTGCGGGGGGTGGGTTCTTCTTACTACTGAAGGCCATTGCGTTTCACTTTCTTACTTAAATTTTCCCGTAACTGGTACCGTTCGTGCGCCTCAACAAGCTGCCCAATTCTGTCCTCCTGACCTGTAAACTCGGAGCAAGACCCGCTCATGACTGGATAAAATAATACGGCGGCAAACACTTGATGCTGAGAAAGTGTTTGGTCTATCCTTAAAGTCGGGTGCGCCGCCATGACGTAAACTAACAAGTGAATTTAATGTATTCCTCTGGTAGCCCAAGAACCGTTTTCATTTTTAATGTGACCTTACTTAGAAAATATGAGCTTTTTCAGAAGACAGCTTGTTTATGAATATTCAGGTAGCAAACGTGCCATAAAGCTATCACTCTAGGTCAATAATTATATAAACACTTTTCTGATTTGGGCCAGGTACCTTTTTAGTGACTCACTAAGTAAGTAAAAAAAAAAAAAAAGTTTGTGTATGGTAGAGAGAATCTATACTAGTTTCATATAAAGAATGGCTCTAAAAAATGACATGGTACTCTTACGTAACATAATATGGAAAAATAATTCATTCATCTTACACACATAGTTATCATAATTGGGCGCCAAGTATGTTTTTGACAATTGGGTTACACAACTGCAGTACCACTAACTCATGAACTGTCTTATTTTGTATTGAAACATTTTATTAATTTTTTCATATTATACAATGGCAGTCGCATGTGGTATTAAAGATTAATCGCTTCTTATAAATAAAGCAAGTGTGTGTGTATATTTTTTTTTGTGCAAAGTTCTATACACTCGTTTTCTTCCATTCAAACTTTACACTGAATACAATTAGTACTTCCGGGGAAACAGAAGATCAAGTCCTCTATATCGGCACCAGCCCCCCTCCTCCATATCTTAGTGTATTTCTGGGTTGTATGACGTTACCACACATGCCATTACCATGTATGTCTTTACTGTGCATGCAATAGCAGTAATGCTATGTGTTGTCCTTTACATCGTGTGGCATTACATTGTGAAGCTAATGACGCATCTTTGCAGTGTGTATATATGTGTATGTGTGTACGTGTGTGTACGTGTGTGTACGTGTGTGTGTGTGTGTGCGTGTGTGTGTGTGTGTGTGTGTGTGTGTGTATATATGTATATATATATATCCACAAACAGAGGTTGCCCTCGATGGAAATGCCACACATCGGGGAGTTATCACCATATTTATTGCAGGTTAGCAGTCACAACACGTTCCCTCCTAAGTTCATATCACAGGCCAAACGCGTTTCGGGCAGCACTCTGCCCTTGATCACTGGCAACTTGAACAGCAGTCCCGGCAACAATCAGGAAACCATATTTATGCATTAAGACCCGCCCCAGTGGGCGTGCAATCACGATGCCTCATGGTCTTTGAAGTCCCTCGTCGTTTTACCACAGTGGGTGTTGTCGAGTTCTGCAAAAATTAAAAAACAGTTCTTTACCCAAGTGGGCTACTTGAGGAGGAAAACAATGATTATGCTGCTTATTCCACTTCCCACAGTATAGGACTCCCTGTCCTCTCGACTCCCGACATTTCAAGAATCGCTGGTCCACTGACTTGCAGAGGGGCGTTTCCGCGGCTGGGCTGCCGCTCAAAATATCCACAAACAGAGGTTGCCCTCGATGGAAATGCCACACATCAGGGAGTTATCACCATATTTATTGCAGGTTAGCAGTCACAACACGTTCCCTCCTAAGTTCATATCACAGGCCAAACGCGTTTCGGGCAGCACTCTGCCCTTGATCACTGGCAACTTGAACAGCAGTCCCGGCAACAATCAGGAAACCATATTTAAACATTAAGACCCACCCCAGTGGGCGTGCAATCACGATGCCTCATGGTCTTTGAAGTCCCTCGTCGTTTTACCACAGTGGGTGTTGTCGAGTTCTGCAAAAATTAAAAAACAGTACTTTACCCAAGTGGGCTACTTGAGGAGGAAAACAGTGATTATGCTGCTTATTCCACTTCCCACAGTATAGGACTCCCTGTCCTCTCGACTCCCGACATTTCAAGAATCGCTGGTCCGCTGACATGCGGAGGGGCGTTTCCGCGGCTGGGCTGCCTCTCAAAATATCCTCAAACAGAGGTTGCCCTCGATGGAAATGCCACACATCAGGGAGTTATCACCATATTTATTGCAGGTTAGCAGTCACAACACGTTCCCTCCTAAGTTCATATCACAGGCCAAACGCGTTTCGGGCAGCACTCTGCCCTTGATCACTGGCAACTTGAACAGCAGTCCCGGCAACAATCAGGAAACCATATTTAAACATTAAGACCCGCCCCAGTGGGCGTGCAATCACGATGCCTCATGGTCTTTGAAGTCCCTCGTCGTTTTACCACAGTGGGTGTTGTCGAGTTCTGCAAAAATTAAAAAACAGTACTTTACCCAAGTGGGCTACTTGAGGAGGAATATTTTTTTGTGCAAAGTTCTATACACTCATTTTCTTCCATTCAAACTTTACACTGAATACAATTAGTACTTCCGGGGAAACGGAAGATCAAGTCCTCTATATCGGCACCAGCCCCCTCCTCCATATCTTAGTGTATTTCTGGGTTGTATGACGTTACCACACATGCCATTACCATGTATGTCTTTACTGTGCATGCAATAGCAGTAATGCTATGTGTTGTCCTTTACATCGTGTGGCATTACATTGTGAAGCTTGATGACGCATCTTTGCAGTGTGTATATATGTGTGTGTGTGTACGTGTGTGTGTGTGTGTGTGTGTGTGTGTGTATATATATATTTATTAATTATCCAGTGGTGGTCATCACTGGGTAGTTAAAGTTAGGACCACATTTCCAAGGGGAAAGCATTTTTTGGCTTGCTAATAACTTTGGCACTGTTTGACAAATCTTTACGAAACTTCGTGCCCTTGCCATGCACTGCTAATTGCCTCACATATTACATCACTCATGACATGTTCTATGACACCATTGATAACATTGATGCAGCATCAAAAATGACATCATCGATGACAACACTGTGAAGGGGGGTTGTGAGTTACTGTTACTTTAGGTCACAAGGTATAGATAATTGAGATAACTATAAGTGGTAAATTTTATTCGTTTTGTTTATTTAAAATGGTATGTTTTAAATGACATTTTCACCTAAGTATAACGTCACTTTGACCTTTGTTTTTTTCAGGGCATATATATTTATATATATATATATATATATATATATATGAATCTGTGTCTAAGTGTGCACACATATACAATGTATACATATTTTACTTTTTTTGAGGTGGGAACCACTAAACCTCTATATATATATATATATATATAATCTACTGGCGGTCGCCAGTAGATAGTTATAGTTAGGACCTATTTTCCATAGGAAATCCGCAACATTCTATTTGCAATAACGTTGGCGCAGGTTGACGAATCTTCGCGAAAGCTTCCAACTTGTTGGTGCGCTCCGGTCCGCTCCTATCCTGAAAGTCTCAAGGTGATTCGTCAAGTGGGGGGCCGAGAAAAAAGGGGGAGGGTCCCAAAACGTGTTTTCCCCATTCATTTTTCCATAGGAACCTTTAGTCGCAGCTACAGCCCGAACTGCTGAACGGAATTACACCAAATTTGGCAAAAAGGTAGCCCTTGGTTCAGTGTCGTGCCTTTTGGTTAAATGGTGTAAATCCGTTCAGTAGTTCCTGAGAAATTTGAAAAAGAAAACACATATATATCTGGGCGGAGCCTAACCACACATGTCATCGTGAGATCTGATTGGCTGTCAGCACTTCATCCTGGAATTGCTGGCAGCCATCTTGGGACCAATATAAATGATAGTACCCCATTGAAATGCATTGTAGTGAATCGAAGATTTTGAGGGTTACCAAAAGAGAACTATAAAGGGTGATAACAGACTTTAGTTACATTAGAATTCATTTGTTGATGGTACCATACTAATTTCAGGAATTGTGGTGTGTTCTAAGGTGATTTTACCCTGTGAAAAACCTTCTGCTGGGATATCATGAATCATGTTTGAGAGAAAACTATTTTCACATGCTTGTCCCATACAGTTTTGGAAGGTGCTCCAGAAGCTAAAATGAGAGCATATTTTCTGTAAATTCACATTATCTTTCTCAGTCATGTGAGAATGAAGTCTGACATTCTCAGTAAAACATGTACATCCAACAAGGGCAGAGACTGTCAGTTGATTCCTTTGTGTTCTACTGCAGCTTCCCAGGGTGTTCTAAAGAACAACTAGAGTGCTAACAGCCTTACTTATGACAAAAGTATGGCACACCTGAAGCCATCTTGATTGGAATAAACTGGTAACACTTAAAACATTTAATTTAAAAGGAACAAAATTTTGGGGTTCATTTTGTCACAGAAATTATGGTTAGTGCTGTAGAAAGAAAAATTAGGACATGTTTCAAGTGTGATCTCAAATATCTTCCTGTTATATTTCAACAGGAGCAGCCTGTCAGTTGATGCCTTTGTGTTCTACTGCAGCTTCCCAGAGTGTTCTAAAGAACAACTAGAGAGCTAACAGTCTTACCTATGACAAAATTATGGCACACCTGAAGCCATCTTGATTGGAATAAACTGGTAACTCTTAAAACATTTAATTTAAAAAGGAACAAAATGAGGGGGTTCATTTTGTCATAGAAATTATGGTTAGTGCTGTAGAAAGAAAAATTAGGACATGTTTTAAGTGAGATCTCAAATATCTTCCTGTTATATTTCAACAGGAGCAGCCTGTCAGTTGATGCCTTTGTGTTCTACTGCAGCTTCCCAGAGTGTTCTAAAGAACAACCAGAGCGCTAACAGTCTTACTTATGACAAAAGTATGGCACACCTGAAGCCATCTTGATTGGAATAAACTGGTAACACTTAAAACATTTAATTTAAAAAGGAACAAAATGAGGGGGTTCATTTTGCCATAGAAATTATGGTTAGTGCTGCAGAAAGAAAATTTAGGGCATGTTTTAAGTGAGATCTCAAATCCTCTTCTATTTCATTAGAAATTTCTGACATGCAGACTGAAACAATCACTTTCAATACCAGCAGTAGACTTCCCGTTAACTCCCTGGTGAGCATTAGCTTTACTACAGTGATCTAATGAACAACTAGAGTGCTAACATTCTGAATTTATGGCAAATGTGTGACACATCTGAATGCCTTCTTGATGGAATCAAAGTAAAAAACTGAAAGCATTTCCTACTGAGGAGACTGCAGTAAATGACGAAATTAGGAAACTTCATAACAAATAAGTCTCCCAAGATGGCCACCAGAGAAAGAAGAGCCCAAATGTAGCACAAATATCACCCAGATGTAGCCCACATATAGCCCAATGACAGAAGTGTGCAAAACACTTTTTATTTTTAGTTTTTCTGCAGTTTTATATAGTGCAAACTGGTCAGGTATTGGAGCGTTACATCTTACTTGGACCCCTTATTGCGTATTTTGCACGAAGTACATGAGATTGATCTTGCGAAACATTGAACTTTACTGATTCTGTTAACCTGAAGTTGCTCTGAACCGGGCTTTGTAACACCCGTTTTTACCTACTGGTTTTAATTAATTCTCACTGTATTGTATTAGGAAAGAGGATTTACTGTTTTTATGTACACTTTCATGATCTATGTTTCTAAATCAGATCAAATAAAGTTTAATGAATTCTATGGCAGGACGGAGGCGAGGATTATGCATATCTTTCCTCACTTTATTTGCATAGCAGTTCAAAGAAAGCGTAACACAACAATCATTAAACAAAAGACTACACAACCCATGAACCATTAGGGGGGTAGTCTCCAAGGCAACTATAGTCCAATGATATCACAGTCCATCGTATATAATATCGTGACGTCCCTTCTGCTTCCTCTTTCTTCACTGCTCGTCAGTTAAGTGCATTCCTTACATTCTTGGCTTAATCTGACGTTGTTGCTGTTTGTATAGCGGTTTCTTGTGCACGTTATTAGCATTATTGCCTTGGTATTGTTTCATATTCCCTGCGCAGCAGGCTTTTGCCCGAGCGCGTTCTCCCCCTCGCAGTTTCTCCCGCTGTGTGCTCTGCACGCGGTGAGATCCTGTCAGGCGCGTCTGGTACGAGCGAGGCAGCTCCGTCGAGCGCTCCCGCTGGTCTTTACGCGCATTTGGGAATCCGGTCACTCCTTTAGTGTCCGCTTGATTCCCGACCAACCCTCGCCTAATTTTGACACCCCTACGCGGTGATTTCCCCACACGGCCACGTCAGTGACCAGCGCCACCTGGTGGTGGTAATTGGTATTGCGCCTCAGTCTATTCTTATAACAGCTTTGGGGAAAGCCCAGCTGTTGGAGCACCGGCGAGGGGGCTGTCTTAAGGATTTTAAGGGCATGTTTTCTGTGCTCACACCCTCTGCTATCATGTCTTCTCCAGAAGATCATTTTTACTCCTCCTACCAGGAAGTGGAGGAGGAATGGCCCCCAACTTCTCCCTCCAGCAGTGGACCAAGCCCTCTCTCTGGCTATTTCTAGGCGCTGGCTCCTCTTAGGGATCAGGTTGATAAGCTGGCGAAAAGCATCCCTGGGGTGTTCAGTGACCCAGATCTGGTGGTGGCGGGTCCAAGTAGCTCCCAGATGGGGAATAAAAGGGCCGTTAAACATAACGCGGGGCACTTGGAAGGATTTGATAAACTTACGGAGACCTTCCTCAAGAGTGCGCGAACGCTAAAACATGCACCCTGCCGGGAGGAGGAGGGGCCCGGAGAAAATTGCGACACTGTCACCACTATTGTAGACCCCGGCGGCGGGTTTCCCTTAGAGGGAGAGGGTGTATCGGAGGACGATCTCTCCTCCGATGAGGATAAGGACTCGGGCGTCCCTGGCGTCCAGAGTCCCACTCCTCTCAGTCCCCGGTTGGGGACGGGGTCCACTCGGACATGTTCGAGCCTACCCAAATTTACCAATCTAGGTCGGCAGAGTGGACACCTGACGCCAAAGTGGCAGAGTATGTGGTGGGGAAAATCCATCAACCCCTTGAAAGGGAGGTCAGGAATAGGATGAGGGAGAATGCCCCAGGCCCTCACTGAAGGGGAAGGTGGCACACACGCCTGAAATTGATGAGAAACTATGTACCTTTTTCTCCAAGTATATGAGGGATCCCAAGAAAGGAATTGATAGGTCTTGGACGTGGTAGGGCCCTTGACCCAAATTATTCAATTGACTGAGCGTTCCAAAGAGTCAGGATCCCCTTTGTCCACGGATATTGTGGCTGGTTGGGCACACTACCCTAAACCCTAAAACACTACCCCCTCCACTACCCAAACACCACTGCACTACCCCAAACCCTAAAAAACTACCCCCAGCACGACCCCCTACACTACCCAAACATAACTGCACTACCCTAAAACACTACCACCAGCACGGCTCCCTACACTACCCAAACACCACTGCACTACCCTAAACCCTAAAACACTACCCCCAGCACGGCTCCCTACACTACCCAAACACCACTGCACTACACTAAACCCTAAATATACCCCCAGCATGACCTCCCACACTACACAAACACCACTGCACTACCCTAAACCCTAAACCACTACCCCCAGCACGACCCCCTACACTACCCAAACACCACTGCACTACCCTATCCCCTAAAACACGACCCCCTACACTACACAAACACCACTGCAATACCCTAAACCCTAAAACACTACCCACAGCATGACCCCCTTCACTACACAAACACCACTGCACTGCCCTAAACCCTAAAACACTACCCCAGCACTACCCCCTACACTACCCAAACACCACTGCACTAACATAAACCCTAAAACACTACCACCAGCACAACCCCCTACACTACACAAACACCACTGCACTACCCTAAACCCTAAAACACTACCCCCAGCACGACTCCCTACACTACCCAAACACAACTGCACTACCCTAAACCCTAAATATACCCCCAGCACGACCCCTACACTACCCAAACACCACTGCACTACCCTAAACCATAAAACACTACCCCCAGCATGACCCCCTACACTACACAAACACCACTGCACTACCCTAAACCCTAAAACACTACCACCAGCATGACCCCCTACACTACTCAAACACCACTGCACTACCCTATACCCTAAAACACTACCCCAGCACGACCCCCTACACTACCCATACACCACTGCACTACCCTAAACCCTAAAACACTACCCCAGCATGACCCCCTACACTACTGCACTACCCTAAACCCTAAAACACTACCCCCAGCACGACCCCCTACACTACCCAAACACCACTGCACTACCCTAAACCCTAAAACACTACCCCCAGCACGACCCCCTACACCACCCAAACACCACTGCACTACCCTAAACCCTAGAAAAGAAACCCCCACCCCATGCCCAATCCCCCTTACCTCTCACTCCTCATGGTTCCTCTCTCCTCGTGGGTCCTGCTTCACGTCATCTCTGAGGAGCGGTGCACGTTGTTGTGAGGAAACGGAACAGCCTCTGTTTCCTTACAACGACATGGATCGTCTACATGTTTTTTAGAACGCATGGTCATTTACCATACGTACCTTTACAACAAAATTCGTTGTAAAGGCATGCGTGGTAAATGACCATGCGTTCTAAAAAATGGGTAGTAATGACTTCGTGATGTACAACGCATGCGTGGTAATGCATGCGTTGTAATGGTATCGCAAAGTAAAAAGTCGTTGTAACGGCTGTTTACCGATCGAAGCTGGCCCCTGTTCTTCAGTGAGACGTTTATTTGATTAATTAGGAGGAAGGAATGTGTTTTTACCGAAAAGTGCATTCCCGGCTGTTGTATTGTGAAAGTGTCCGCGTGGCCTGGTTTCACTTCCGGTGAGAGAGTGGAAGAGTCTGTTTGGATCTAAAGGAGTTCTGTTGTTGGACGGGGCCGGCGCGACATGTCATCAGAAAACATAGCTAATGGAAAGCGTCCTCCCTGAAGTGTGGAGCAGTGCCATGAGAGGTCAACGAGTGTGCGTCCCACCGCAGTATGACCGTACCGCGTGACCCATGTGCCACCTCCAGGGTACGGGAGGCAGAAGCGGCATCGCAGGTCCTCTTGAAGACCGTTGTAGCACTAATTCTACATTTTGGTACTAGGGCATTTTAACTTCGTCGTTCCTGCCAGATGCAAAGAGAAGATCCTGTGTTATTCAGTGCCCTCGTTACCTTTTTTGTGGGTTGTGGTGCTTGTCACTTCGCTGCCCCGCCGGTGCACACGACTGGGCACCCCACCTCGTGTGCCATCTGCAGGGCCTCTGCCCTCGGATCACTGGTTTCGGTTTCTGGAGTGGCAACATAAACAGTTGCTGCCAAAGGACTAGCCTGAACACTTAGGTGAATATCCCCTGCACCAGCATTCCACGGAAATTCTTTCCTAGCTCTCTCACGTCAACGAGCACGGCTCCGCTCACGACACCGTATGACGTCATCGGAGCCATAAGAGGACCTCGTCGGCGTGCTGACGTCAGTTCCACCCATTTTTTCCGTGCCACCGAGGCAAACCAGGGACCGAGACATTTTCACATGTATACATAGTATAATAAATATATATATATATATTCACTGAAAAAACCATAGGTTTCAGGCACGTTATAGTTAGAAATTAGCATTTAAAAAACCTTAGAAATTCACTGAAAAAACCATAGGTTTCAGGGGTGGGTGGACAAAATATCGAAAACACAAATATCGTCGGACACAATATCGTGTCAAAAATATCGAGGACAAGAATATCGTGAAGGTCATTTTCTATGGGTAAGTAAAGTTTTACTATATATAACTCCACATATATGTACTTTGACGATATATATATCTTCAAGGTACGTAGATCTGGAGTTAAGAATAGTAAATTGATACCCATCTATATGCACTTACCTACTCGATATTCTTGTCCTCGATATTTTGGACACGATATTCTGTCCACACGATATTTTGTTTTCGATATTCTGTCAGTGAACCGTTTCAGGGCGTTATAGTTAGTTGGACATTTCACTCGTACAAAACCATAGAAATTGCCCCGTTATAGTTAGTTCAGCTAACTATAACTCGTCGCACCATAATGCACTGCTGATGATGTCACATATTACATCACTCATGACATGGTCAGTGACATCACTCATGACATCACTCATGACATCACTGATGACATCTCAAATGACATCACTCATGACATCACTGATGACATCATCCAGTGAATGTGTGTTTTTCTGAAAATTAAATATGTTTTATATATGTATATCTCAAGGTCGATGGAAGAATAAATGGGTATATAAGTGTCTAAATTGATGATTTTTTTGTAAAATTGATTGTATAACTGACTAAGTGTATCTTAGTGAATACATGGGTTAGTGAGTAATGTTTAAATATGAAAATATCTGTATCAGTCTCTCATTTTGTGTATAAGTGGCTGCATGGGTTGGTGAGTAGCTACATGAGTGTCTATATGGGTTATTAGTTGGTTTTTGAGTATCAGTATGAGTGTCTGAGTGTCTGTATGGTTCGGTGGGGGTATTACTTAGTGCATAGATGCATAAATGAGTGACTCACTGTTTGTATGTGTTGAAGACAGCATGTGTGCAGGACTGTATAGGTGGATGAGTATGTGTATGGGTGTGTTAGTGAGGGAATGACTGTCTCAATAGTGTCTTTATGAGTAACTACATATGTTTTAAACTAGTATATGCGAGTATTGGTGTATATAAGTGAGTATATGTGAGAGTGAGAGATTGGAAGAGTTCCTATACAGATAAGTAGGTGTTTCTATAAGTGATTGTTTAAGAGAGTAAGTATGTGTAAGTTTCTGTAGAAGTAAGTGTGGTAGTGTGTGTATAACTGTATATGCAAGTAAATGGATGTTTGATACTTTGTTTGCATGTGTGACTATGTGTGTGAGTAACTCTATGGATGAGTGGCGGTGTGTAACAGGATGTATAGGTGTACGAGTACATATGATGAGTGAGTACATGTATGAGTGACTGTATAGGGACTGTTGGTGAATGAGTGGATGTGTGTGTAGATCTTGGAATTACTGAATAGGTGTGTTGTAACTGGTATTGGTATGTCCATTGTTTTGAAAATGTTAGTTTGTATTTTTGAGTGTGTGTATCAAAGGTTATATTAGGGTGAGAGGAGGTCTGCCACTCTATCACAAGGATGATGTCATCAGTGATGTCATCAGTGATGTCATTTGAGATGTCATCAGTGATGTCATGAGTGATGTCACTGACCATGTCATGAGTGATGTAATATGTGATGTCATCAGCAGTGCATTGCAGGCGCGCGAGTTATAGTTAGCTGAACTAACTATAACGGGGGAATTTCTATGGTTTTGTACGAGTGAAATGTCCAACTAACTATAACGCCCCTGAAACCTATGGTTTTTTTCAGTGAATATATATATATATGTGTCTATATATATTTTAATGTATGTGGGGAGGACCCCCTAAACCCCCCCCTTTTTTTTTTTTTTTTTTACTCCTAACCTTCCTTTACTTCTTCCGAACCCTAAAGTTATTATTACCTCATTTTACCTCTACCAACGCTTAAACCATATAATTTCCCTTAATCCCCTTTACCTCGACCCACATTGAACATTAAATTCACCCTTCCTCCCTTTACCACTATTTATCCCTAAACCCTAAAATCACCCTTACATCCTTTTACCTCTGCCCTCCTCTAAACCGTAAAATGCCCTTTCCTCCCTTTACCCCTACCCACCCTAAACACTAAAATCACCCTTCCCTCTCTTTCCTCCCTTTACCTCTACCCACAACTAAACCACTGAGTGGTAAAGGTATAAACACTTGCATGCATGGTAAAGACTGCCTGGTAAAGGCCCTGTGTGGTAGGGACTGGGTGGTAAAGACTGTCCCCCGTATTTCTGTGGCCACCCTCTGGGCCATACAATGCTTAGAGTGCCTTATTAATACAGTGTACTGCCCTCTACTGCCCTTCTGGCTGGGTTTGCGCTATACAAATACCACATACATACATGTGCACCAGTGTGCTGCCTGTCTAAAAAAGCCCTGAACAATGACGTTGGTTTACCTCAGGATTCAGGATCTCACAGCAAGATACTCATGCTGCCGGGGGTGAGGGAAAGATAAAATTGTGTGTTATCAAGTCAGTGAGATTTATTACCATGGCCCTACGTCTAGCACAGTTTTAACAACTTTGTTGTGATGCATCTCATGTACTGCTTCTTTAAACATGTCTTATGATGTATTTGCCTTTAGAATGTATATGTCTTGGCAACAGAATGTAGAGATTGAATGCTCTGAGAGCTGTTGGCAGAGCTGGTCATCTTTGCTCTGCTGTCCGTGTAGCCAATAAATAACCAGCTTTTCACTCTCTGGGTCAGCGTGGTTACTACAAATTTATGGCGACGATCTTTGGCTACATGGAGGAACCCACGCAGCTGTTTTCAAGATATCTTAACCTACTCTACAACGACTAGAACGATATCTGAACTAACTACAATCTCCTCAACCCATGTGGATCGTAAGGAGAGGTGAGAGCATAAAGGCGCCACAACTCCGGTCTTCCTTCAACTTGTTCGACACAACTGAAGAACAACCGCTATATGGATTCCTGGACACGAGGTATTTTGTGTCTGTCTGGAACCTCTCTTTCACTTTGTTTGTGAGACCCCTAAAGACGCTTTCAACTCCTGAACAAAGGAGCAAGTCTTTATTCTCACTGCGCCTATACTGTGTCTGCTGCGCACCCCGCAACTCCCTTCTTGGCTGAATTTTGGCTTTTTGACATTTTATTTTAAAGTGGGGTGATAGCGAGAGACTGTGTGCTCGTGCGCCAAATCAACCGTCATTTCTTCGCGCGAGCAAGCACCTACCTTGCGAGGAGTTCTCACGAGCCTGCTTCTCCTCCGTCCATCCACGAGATCCTTCACGCTCCTGGCTGTGACATCATCACGCCGTTTCACGCTGCGTGAAGGCGGCGGCCATTTTAAATCGGGAACATCATCTTACACAGTTACGCGCTTGTCATTGTAGCATTTCAAGCATTCAGTTCCCTTGACAACGCGTGTCCTTTCGTCGGCGGTGACACGCACACCAATTCAAGGCCATTTTTTTTTTAAATTAAAGCATCAAGCATCCTCTCCGTATGACAACGCGTGTCCTTTCATCAGCGGTGACACGCACACCAATTCAAGCATTATTTTACAATAACTAGTGTTCTTTCATCAGCGGTGACACGCACACCAGTTCAAGCACTTATAGTGTAGACAACACGTGTCTCCTCATCGTCGGTGACACGCACACCTTTTCTAGAATTTTCCCTTTTATGAATAGTGGGCTATATTTTTTTTTGGGGCAGTGACACACACACACACCTCATTTCTCTATGTTACATTATTGCTTCTAACATTTTGTGTGTATATGCTACACTTATGGTAGTTATGTAGTAGTGGAAACCTAACCTGTGCATTTCAATAGCTACATTTATTCTTGAATTCGTTTTCAATTTGTCGTTCCTCGCTGCACCATTTCTTCCATTATACCATCACTGACTGAATTGTGCAGTATGCAATCCGTTAACCCACCACCTTCATTTCTTGACTCTCCTGGCGATCCCCCAGTTCGGTGGGAAGTCTGGCATGATGCGTTCCAAATGTATCTGGGTGCCATCGGTGCTTTGCGTCTTAGCGCAGAAAGGAAGAAATGTCTTCTTCTTCACTCATTAGGGTTTGAGGGAAGATCTATATTTAAACATTTGCCACCTCTTTCGCAAGAAGAACTCAATGGAACAGATGAATATGAAGAAACCATCATCAAGCTGAGAACCAGGTTCGACAAACAACCAAGTCTTATGGTCTTAAGACATAAATTTTTCAAGAGAAATCAAACCGAAGGAGAAGATGTGGATGCATACATCTCTGTTTTGCGAAGATTAGCTGCTGACTGTAAGTTTGAGAATTTTACTGAGCAACTGATCAGAGACCAATTTACTTGTCACTGCAAAGACAAAAGCATACGTCAAAAATTATTGAGTTTGGGTGATCCGTCTCTTGACGAGGTTATTAAGATAGCCAAAAGCATTGAGACATCCATTGTTTCTCTTAAGGAGTTAGAGGACAAACCCATAGATAGTGTTAACGTTATTAACAACAGCAATGCTGTAAGGCCACAGGGTAAACCAGGGCTATCGTCAAGTCAACCCTTTAAACCTAAACATGATATAGGGAGTTTTTCAAATGCTAATGGCAATAATAGGTGTATCAAATGTGGTAACCCTCCACATAGCAAAGGTGCACGATGCCCTGCAAGCAATTTTATGTGCAACTATTGCAAAAGATGGGACACTTTGCCAAGGTCTGTTTAAAAAAAATAGGAATTTCAAGAAACCTACAGTCTGCACTGTTGAATCCGACTGTGAATCTGACCCTGAAGTTATCTCTGTTGTCAGTTACTCGGATGAGGGAAATTCTTATAAAAGTCAGTATGGTCAAGGTGTTGTGGAGGGTGACCCTTCAACTTGCATTGATCCTATTGTGGACATCGATATTGGGAATCGCAAGGTGAAGTTGTTAGTAGATTCAGGAGCAAAAATCACTATGATTACTCAAGAATTATTCAACGAGAGCGTGGAATGGTTCTCAAGCTCTTTCCCCTCCTGACCGCTCTCCTGTTTCGTACGAGGGACGAAAGATAGATTTAATGGGATTTTTGAAGAAGAGTTGGTATTTAAAGGCAGGAGGATAAAAGGAAAGATATATGTTGCGGTGAAAGGCCTCAACATATTGGGTTGGTTCCATCAGGGGCTTTTTGGGATGATTCTGAGACCTGGGACCAAGGAGCAGGTGTTAGTGGTTAACTGTGAAGATGCTAGCAGTTCCTGGAAAAACAAATTTCCGGATGTCTTTAGCAAGAACCTGGGAAAAATCAAAGGGTTTAGACATAAAATAATTGTTAAAAATGGAGCCATTCCAACTAAGCACAAACTTAGAGGTGTACCATTTAGCGTGAGGGAGGACCTAGAAAAAGAATTAAAGGAGTTATGTGCTAGAGGGATCATCGAACCAACCGACTCCTCATTGTGGCTTTCTCCCTTGGTTGTGGCAAGGAAAAGGGGAGGTGATCTTCGGGTCTGTGTGGACTTGAGATCACTAAATAAAGAAATATGGGTAGACTCTCATCCCTTACCAAAAATTAACGACTTATTTTCATTCACCAAGGGAGCACGTTATTTCACCAAACTAGACCTAGCCAGTGCGTACCATCAGGTGGAATTGGACCCAGAATCACGTCATCTGACTGCATTTGTGTCGCCTCTGGGAACTTTTCGCTACTGTCGCATGCCATTTGGCCTTGCCTCAGCAGCGTCGGTTTTCCAGAGGATAATGAGCAATATACTCAAAGGTGTGGATGGCGTCCTGGTATTTCAAGATGATGTGCTCATTTTTGGAAATGATATTGCATCTCATGATTATGTCCTAGAGAAGGTATTAACTTTGTTCAAAAAACGTGGTGTAGTGTTAAAGGAAGAGAAATGCAAATTTCTGTGTTCAAAAGTGGAGTACTTGGGACATGTTATATCTCATGATGGTGTCAGTCCTCGACCAGGTTTACTGCAGGCCATTTTAGATGCCCCTGAACCAGTAGACAAAGCTGGGGTCAAGTCACTTTTGGGATTATGTGAGTACTACTCACAGTTCATTCCCAATTTTGCGTCCATAGCACGTCCCATTAGTAATCTACTTAAGAAGGGTGTCAAGTTTGAGTGGGGAGAAGAGTGTGCTGTTGCTTTTGGGTTGGTTAAGTCAGCTTTGAAAAATGGACCCATTTTAAAACCTTTTGACCCTAGTTTATCCTGTTGTGTCACTGTGGACGCAAGTCAAGCAGGTATTGGTGCTACCTTAACCCAATGGGGCAAGAATTGTGAGAATACGGTATGTTTCGCATCTAGAGTGCTAAGAACTCCTGAGCTCCAATACTCGGTCATTGAAAAGGAGTTGTTGGCCTGTTCCTGGGCGATAGAAAAGTTTCGACCTTACATCTGGGGGAAGTGGTTTTTGCTCCTAACGGATCATAAGCCACTCGTAAACATTTTGGGGGGGGGAGTGTGAGTAAGTGCTGTTCCCCGAGAATTATGCGCATGGTGACGAAACTCTTACAGTATCAGTTCAGAGTGGAACACATTTCTGGTGGAAAAAATGGTCGGGCAGATTTCCTTTCACGCTTCCCCATCAAGGTGAATGAACATGATGAAGTCAATCTAGATGATTTTTCTAATGAGGACTGTGATGACTGTTTGGTTGCTGTGTTAGACCTTCCTGACCTTGATCTCGGTTCGGAGGCTGATTGGGTCCAGGCATTGGAATCTGACTGTGTGATTAGTGAAGTTTTTACTTATGTCAGAAATGGGTGGCCAAGGGAAAAGGCTCTTGCTACCTCTCTCCAACCTTTCTGGAAGGTTGAGGATGAGTTACCCATAGAAGATGGTTTATTGCTGAGGGGGACAAGTTTGTACCTCCTAATGTTTTCCGAAAACTATCATGGAAAGGGCTCATGAAGGGCATCTCGGCTGTACTCTCACCAAACGGCGCATCCGGGAAACATATTGGTGGCCAAGTATGGACGCCGACATTGATCTGGTGGTTGCTAATTGTTGTGTCTGTGGTGCGGCTGACAAAAGCTTGAAAGTGTCTGTTCCCCTTTGATCCCTATTGAGTGTCCAAATGGTCCTTGGATGAAACTAGGCATTGATGTCATGGGGCCATACGAAGTTCTTCCTGGGGGTTGTCGGTTCATCTTGGTTCTCATGGATTATACATCGAAATGGCCAGAAGTGAAGATGGTGAAAGAGGCTAACACAAAAACGGTTGTGGAATTTCTCAAAGATGTGTGGATGAGAGAGGGTGTTCCTGAGACGCTCGTCTCAGACAACGGAAAACAGTTTGTCAGCACGGAATTTGAAGCTTTTCTTGTTGAGTCTGGTGTCAAACACCATAAGAGCTCCCTTTACCACCCGCAAACCAATGGTTTGGTTGAGCGCATGAATCGGGTGGTGGGGGAGTGTATTAAGTGGGCTAGAGCTGGTGGTCATGATATCTGCAAGTCTCTTAACACAATGGTGTGGTTCTATAGAACTACGCCACACTCTTCTACTAAGATTTCGCCTTTTGAGCTTCTGCGGGGACGTAAGCCTAACACCAGTTTTAGACCTGCCTGGATGAGCAAGTGGGTTAGGTCTGAATCTGATGTTGTTCAACTCATGTCCTTGGCAAGTGAAAACATGTTAGTTTCTCAAGCGAAACAGAAGGAATATTTTGACTCACGGAAAGGTGCTAAACTAGTGGCACTTAATGTGGGAGACATGATTAAGATCAAAACAGCTGTTCATTCTAAGAAAGGGAACAGCAAATTCAGTGAACCAGTCAAAGTTTGGAAGATTCTTGGTAATGCTGTAAAAGTTGATGGTGGTCATTGGTGGAACCTTAATAGGGTGGTCAAGGTTCAAACTAAAAATGCCATTTCAGGTTCAGCGGAAGTTCTTCCCTGTGGTTCTGAGCCAACATGTTACAGGAAAAGCTCTAGAAACATTGTTAGACCTTCTAGATACAGGTTGTAAGTTTTCTTGCCTTAGTTTGTTATGTTTTTTTTTTGTTTTTGTTTTGTTTTCGTTTGGAGGAGGAGAAGATATGTTGTGATGCATCTCATGTACTGCTTCTTTAAACATGTCTTATGATGTATTTGCCTTTAGAATGTATATGTCTTGGCAACAGAATGTAGAGATTGAATGCTCTGAGAGCTGTTGGCAGAGCTGGTCATCTTTGCTCTGCTGTCCGTGTAGCCAATAAATAACCAGCTTTTCACTCTCTGGGTCAGCGTGGTTACTACAAACTTCTATAGGGTGACTCACCCTTTCAGCCTTGTTTGGTGAATGAGAAGACCCCATTCCTTTATCAGGTCATACTTATTCTAGAGATGTACTCACAGAAATGTGAAGGTTAATGCTGCTGCAGCAGGTGGACTCAAGCACTTTTTTCACTTAGGGATTAGAAGATGGCCAGTCAAATTCCCATGCAGGTCTCTTTTTCAGCTCATGTTCCTTCAAAATGGGACTTTTGACATAAACGTTCTAACCGTGTGACTTTTACCATTGACACGGTCTGTAACTATCATTTACATCACATGGAGAGAAAGGCACTAGACTTTTCTTCAGCTGTATTCTTTTCCTTTTATAGAGTCAATTGACTTATTACTCCCCTCCGCTCAGACCGATTTTGTTCATGATGTTAAGTCCGTCCCATTGTAGATCTTAAATCACTCCTTTAGATCTAATATACAGTACCGGAGGGTGTTAGATCCAGTGGCGTCTTAATACTATGCACCTACTGGAACATGATCTTGTAAAGCATCTGGACATGAAGACAAAGAACTACTTCAATATTAATACAAACACTGCAGGATATCGCCAAAATGGCCGATGAGTGTAAAGGAATTCCATGATCTCTGCTTGAGAAATCTTTTTGTTGCCTAAATCATGCCTGAATCTGAAAACTTTGTGGTCTCTTGAGTAAACTCTGTGCTGTTCTGACTGCTAGGATATGGTGAAGAGTGCTGCATACTTGTTGGCTGATGAGTAGAAACCGAGAGTAACTGTTTATTCAAAGTAGAATAAATTGTTTAGGCTCTCGGCAGAGCGTGGTGCCTTGACAGCCATTTTGCAAAAACACCAAAGTTGAGTGCAGGTAGAGTAGTGGAATCCTTAAGTTCGTACGGAAGCTGCAGCAAGGGCTAACTTTATAAGTGTAAAAGGAAAGCAACAAAAGTAAAATCGTGGTTAGGGTTGAGGCTAGCCTACGATACTGATTTCTACTGCAAGGGGAAGTCGCTTGGGAACTGCTCTAAGTGCTGAGAGGTTTGCTTGCCTGATTGACTTTTTAGACTGTGCTCTTTGATTCGTTTTTTGTTTTTTTAAGATTCAGCAGAAGGATGCTATTGTATTGTATGCTACACCATTATTTTGTCTCTTGGAAATTGTTAATAAAACGTTTAAATAAAAAAAAATAAAAAAAAAGAAGTGTGTTTTCCTAATGGATGTTAACTAGGCCACATTTCTGTGTAAAACGCCATTTTGACTAAAATGTAAGTCATCTCTGTCATTCATTCAGTGCTTCTCCCCTGCACCCATCCTCTCCTCACAGGCTCAGCAGCATGCAACCAAGCTGAAATATCCTAGGAGAATTCCAGTGTTGTTGTTGTTCTGCTCATTGTTAACTTTCTCTAACTCGGATGTAACTTACCACAAGCTGCCATGTCTTCCGTATCTTCACTGAGACCTATTCATTCAAATAGTGTGACGCTGTGAATGTATCTTGTTGGTTTGATCATTTCCGGATGACAGTAGCATAGAGGGTGCTGAATAATTATTTATGTAGTGTGATAATGCTTAGGTTTTAAGGTAATGTGACCTTTATTTTTCTTGTGCTCTGATTTGCTGAAGAAATGATACATTTGCTCACACCTTGATAATTCTGCAAAAGTTCTCATTTTCTATGCAATAATTGTGTATAAAACCCTCTTGATTTAGGGTTGTGAACCAGAGATTTGGAGAAGACTTTTCTGTTCTACTAGGCGTGCTGTCAAATTCTTTGCTGATTTCGCTGCCAATTCAGATTTACAATATTTTCTGGTTTCTATTTACTCTGCACAACTCTGTATTTGAAAGTCTTCATGGCATTTATTCTGTACCATATGTTTTTGAATTTTGCAATAAAACCCTTTTCTTTTTTTCATTGAAAAAAACAAAAAAAACAAAAAAAAAAACTTTATAAGTGTAACTTTGCTGCTACCTGATTAGAGAGTAAGGTGAATTTGGCAAAAAAATAATTTGTTGCTATGACATTGTGTTGCCATAATATGGCAGTAAATGATCAAGTTCAAGAGTAGAACAAAAGGACAGGCGCTTAATGCTGATTCAAAGGAAATAGGTTTTTGATGACGTTGAGCCAGAACTACATTATGTGGAAATTCTGAGTTTGCTAATTGCCTTGCATGCACACAGTTTTGTCAGCAGAAAGACCACCTCGTGGAGGAGATTTGGTAATTACTGTGTTTAATGAATCCAACAAATTGAAGGCACTATAATGCGATCCTACGTATTGGCTAATCTTTGTGAGTACCTTGCGCCCCCCCTTTCACATATCCCCTTGGTGAGTTTTAATCCTTTATCCGTTTTGATCTGTATGGTGGGAGATAGCAGGTTTGTACCTGGTGATGAATGTTTTGTTAGGAGGCACTAAGATTAGAGAAATGTGTGGTTGGGAGTGGTCTTAGTTTGAATAGAAGTTCATTTGGGAAAGGGTTTATTTGCTTCTTGGGACATGCCTTTTTTCAAACTTCAAGTCAATTAGAGAAATACAATGAATTCTCTATATTACTTTTATTTCCTGTAACATAAGGGATTTTAATGGTGTCAAGTTCCATCAATTGGTACTAAACAAGTTAGTACTTAAGCTAAAGGTAACATGGAAGGACTAGTTGTATTTCTTTTTTTCCTTTTCAGATTATACAGAAAGATGCATTAGGATAATAAGGATATTCTTTGGGGGAAAAAAACATTACTATTAGTTACTTACGTTTCTGATGTTGACACTGCAGGTTTATTAACAATTGGCTACATTTCACATTCCACATGCATGGAAAAGCCCACACCCTCCCACACTAGGGGAGTGGTGTAAAGGACGGAACTGGTGCGCTCAGCAGGAAGAACCAATCTGCGTGGCCTGGGGTTGGCCCCAAAGCATTGCAAGATCTGGGGCAAATGGTGGGAGTACTATGGGCGTGTCTTAACCACACTGAATGCTTAATTACTGGGTGTATCAATGTATAATAGAGATGTATGCATTGTTCTGATCGGTGATGCTGCAGCACCTTGTTATGGTTTGTCTTGCCTTCTATGAAATAACTTAATAAAGTTGGTTATCAAAGCAAAATTGTCTACATTTGTTGCGGCCATGTGGATAATTTCCTCCTGTAGTAGACTGACTTTACACTTTGATTATGACACAAGATAGAACAGGAAGGATAGAAGGAATATGTGTGTGCACATCTTCAAAAGCCCTGTAAATCACACATTTAAAAAAAATACATTTTTATTGTATTATCATAAACAACGCAGTCCTGGGCTCAGTACAGCAGAAATATTTGTGGCCATATGCACAGTACATTATTCGTGTAAAAATTCCAAAGATATCACAGGGTCCGGAATCAACGTGTATAATGTAATATAACACAGGCCCTTCCTAACTACAAAAAAATAGACCCTTCACCCTATCCCCTAGCCCCCGAACCCAAACTCCACACCATGTTGTCCCACAAGAATACCAATTGTGGGAGCCTAGTGGCCACTCAATCCTCCAACATGGGCAAAAGCCTTACAGGTCCTGTACTGGTCCAGGATCGAATGATCCTAGGCGCCCCCCCCTCCCCCATCTAATCCATTCACAGATAGGGGAGACCCTTCTAGGGGGTCCGGATCAGGGTCCTTAAGACAATCTACCAGATGCTCCCAGGCGTGGGCTCTATCAATCAAACCACATCCCCTCTTCACCTCTCGATCAAGACGACACTCTCATATTCTGCTCATTTAATAAGTTCGTCCCTCCATTTATCTGTTCTGGGACCCCTAGTGGCCATCCAATGCATTGTGATCTCCGGCTTCTCAAGTAGTAGAGCTAGGTCCGTAAACCTAGTCGTAGTTTTACATTTGTTTGGGCATGGGAACCCCCCAAATAAACAGGTCATAGGAGTACAAGGAATTGTCCGTTGGGTAATTTCATTAATACAGTCCTTCACATCTACTCAAAAGCCAGTCGGGGAGGGGCAAGACCACACCATATATCACATCTCAGCTCCATGTTTGTTACACCTGGGACAGGTTGCTTCTGCCGAGTGGTAAAACCTATTGTTTTTGCCAGGTGTGAGATAAGCTCTGTGCAAGAAATAGAAATGTATTAATTTAAGCCTGGCATTCCAGGAGACTGCAGGAGTGTTTTTAAGAATCCTTGCTCAGTCCGCATCTGTAATTTTGAGTTCAAAATCCTCCTCCCATTTCACCCGCAGATCCGTCAGAGGGGTAAGATTATCAGCCCGCAGGGCCTGATAGAGACATTTCACCGCTTTAATGCTGCCCGTCATAATATAGAGAACGTGGCAGCATTTATGATAATTATAGATCTTCAAACAGGAGGAGTTCTCCATCCCAGGAGAGATCCCCACTCAAGTCACTCCATAAACAGCCCACTTCGCTAGCCCACGTAACACCTCACCCTGAGTCACCAGTTCCAGCCACTGCAACGGCAGGTCCGATGAGTAAGGCACCCAAGTGTGGGTTCGCTGCAGGCACTGCTGCCAGTAGCGCCAACTAAGCAGCAGCTCCTGGGAATCTCCCTGAAGGCGTCGATTGGGGTCATACTGACCTGAAACAGGTCACGAGAATCTGAGATTGAGTAGAAGGCCCCCCCATCTGTGTTCATCCGAGAGTAGATCCACTGGTTGAACTATTACAGCTGTGTTGGCAGGTAATAAGCTTCTAGGTCAGGTACTGCCAATCCTCCCTCCATAACCAGACACTGTAATTTGGACATTGCCACTCTGCTTCTGCCCTGCCCTCACACTAGCTCGATCACCAATGTCTCACGGTCTCGAAAAAACCAGTGGGAGACAAGCAGGGGCAACGTAAAAAAAATAATTAAAGCAGCTGGGGGAGTACCACCATCTTGGCCACAGCGATTCTACCAGCCACAGACAGGGTCAAAGATGTCCTAAAGTCCACACTAGTACGGAGTGCCCTAAAGGCTGCACCAACATTATCATCCAGGTCTAGAAGGTCATGATAAATCTTGACCCCCTAGATATTTCAGGCAGGTCCATTCCAATGTCAAGCCGCGCAAGTCCCGGGGTGGAGGTACACTGGCAAAAAACGGAAATAAGTGGATTTCTGCTAATTGATGCACACACCTGACACCCTCCCAAAGCGCTCCAGAAGGGCTATTGCTCCCAGTAAGTCCGCTTCTACATCTCGGAGGAACAATAACATGTTGTCTGCATATAAAGCTACGAAGTGAGAGGCGCCCTGCATTTCTAATACACGATAGAATTCTCCAGTGTGTGCCCTGATCGCCAACGGTTCCACTGCAATGGCGAAAAGTAAAAGGAAGTGTGGATACCCCTGCTTAGTTAAATGCCCCACCTCATAGGAGTCCGAGATCGACCTACCGGTTCAAACCCGCGCTGTAGGCCCCGAATAAAGGAGCGGAGTCCATTTTACAAAGCCCGGTCCCAGACCCATATGTGACATCACCTGATATAGGAAATCCCATCGCAGGCTGTCAAAAGATTTTCTGTATCGCCATGACTGCTGCTCCTTGTTTCTCTACAGTCATCAGTCAGGAGCGAGAGATGTCCAAGATTGTTGAGTGCCGTATTGCACCCCAGTATAAAACCCGCCTGATCGCCATTGATCAATTGAGGCATAAGAGACAAACGGCGAGTTGCCAGTATCCGACTAAGTACTGTATAGTCCACATTGAGCATGTACAAAAGGCGATAAGCTCTTAAGTCATTGGGGGGGTGGGGGGGCAGGTTTCAATAACGGAATCATCAGTGCTTTGTACGTGGCCGGTAAGTCGCCCAAATCTTGAGCTGCAGCATAGAGATTGACTAATCTAGGTGCCAAGTCCTCCCTATAAGTGGCATAAAACTCCACCCGCAGGCCATCCGCCCAAGGTACCTTGCCCCGTGCCATGGTCTTAATAGCAGCTCTCACAGCCTGGAGTGTAATGGTGCCACCTAGCTCCTGTAAGTACCTGAAGGGTCACTGGGTCCAAGAACTCGTCAAAGGCTGGAGACTGTAAAGCAGCTGATGGGGCATAAAGGGATGTATAATAGTCCTCAAATCAAGTGTTAATGCAGTCCGACTATGTAATCGCTGACCAGTTTCCGATTCCACCTTCAGAATCAACAAGCCCTGGGAATTAGAAGTAGTGAGCCATGCCAGCAATGTTCCCGCCTTATCGTACTCTGCATGGGCGTGGACCATGTATTCCCGATAGTCAAAGCCTTATTTAGGAAAACTATATGACCTGCAAAATCTGCCTGGGAACAGGCAATTTGGGAGAACTTGCTTGAAGCAGCTAAAAAAAAGATGCTGGACGTTTTTGGCATATAGTTTGCCATGGTGGTCTCCATATTGCTATGAGGCCTGATGTGCATATTTTAACCAAGCAAGTGTTTGGGTTGATTTATTTTAAACTGGTTTATTCTTCATTGATGCCAAGCTCCCTCTCTGAACATTTCTCAGATCGCAGCAACCTACAGCTCCCGAGTGTTATTAGCCATCCTATCACTTTTCCGTGATAACGCCAGGCTAGGATAATGTCCCCATCTATTTATTTTGTTCAAAACTTAAAATATGGGTACCTTACATTAATATTATTTATAAGGATAATACTACCGGCGGCTCCTTCGTGGAAGGAGCAGAGAATATACCTGTCTTTAAAAAAGGCTGTCGTAAAGTCCCAGCCAAATATCCCATTAATCTTCTGGACAATGTCCAAAAGATTTTTGTAAACAACTTCTCGACAGGTTGATCGATTGGATCAGGGATAATATTCCACTTGGATCAGGGATAATATTCCACTATGTTACCTTCAAGCAGAAGTTAGAGTAAAAATAGGAGCAGTGGACCAAACTTTTCACTTTTTTTCTTTTTAACTTGTTTTCATTGATAGCACTGCATCAGAGCTCATCTTAATAATTTTTCATATATATATATTACATTGTAACAATCCTTTTGTTGTGGCTAATTGTTCACATGACTGTACATTTCCATCGCCACTCGTGTAGTGGATTACTATATACTGCAGTGCACTTTGAATTTTTGAAAATAACCGTAGAATATAAACAAGAAAACAAAAAACAACAAATTAAATTAAGGACCCCCCCACCCCCTCCCTAGCCACCCTTGGCAGCAACTGGCAACATCACTACTCATTGTGTGGGTGGTCAGGCAATTGTCATAACTAGCTTAAGGTTTGTGTGAGAGGGCTATTGGAATATTTCTGCGTTGAGTACCGGTGAATTTTGGGTGGGTGACATTGTAGGTACGATTTCAACTTTTCACTTTCTTATTACCAAGTGGAGAACAGTGTACATCGATGGGTTAAATCTTTACATTGCCTTTGTCGATCTCTGAGCCGCCTTTGACTTGGTCCCTCAAGTAAGGTTGTGGGAGGTATTAGTCACTATGGGAGTTACACCAGACCTACTAAAGATAATAATTTGCCTTCACAAAAACAATTATGCTCAGGTCTGATGGGGCCCGAGCGGCAAACTAACCAATACAATTAATGTTAATAAGGGCGTGCACCAGGGCTGTGTGTTGACTCCAACTTTATTCCGCTCCTCATTAATAGTTGCGTCAGGTTTTGGGCCGACTGCGAAAATGATTGCCCCCCCCCTTTTGCCTGAAGAAATATTGTGGCACTACTTTTTGCTGATGACTCCCTCCTTATCTCAAAATCTCCCAAGAGCCTGCAAACTCTTATACACAGGATTTCTTTATTTTGCGTCAACAATTGCCTAGAAATGAAAGGCCATAAGTTTGGTTTTCTGAGCATTAATCAACAGAAGAACTTTAGGGGAAATATTAAGTTGGG
Organism: Calotriton arnoldi; assembly: GCA_963921515.1. Lineage (NCBI taxonomy): Eukaryota > Metazoa > Chordata > Amphibia > Caudata > Salamandridae > Calotriton > Calotriton arnoldi. The sequence goes on along the minus strand of CAWUFW010001391.1, from coordinate 2,459,991 downwards.
CGAGAACATCCCTGAGAGGATTGAAGAATTTGATTTTCTCGAAATAAGATTAACTGATAAAAATTTGTGGGTGCCACAAATTATGGAGAGTTTCATTTTGATTAAGCACAGGGCTTCGATTTTACTTAGGGTTGCCAATAGAGCATGCTTATACTCAATTTCCCCAGCCATAGAAATGTATAAAGCTCAAGTGCTGCTCTCTATTTTGCAGAACTCTGGGTTTATTGTGTTGTGGGTAAGATAGGGGTAGACGAGCATAATTTTTATTGGGGCCTTACTGAATTTATATAAACGCACCCCATTATTGCCATTAAGATTAGAACTTGCCCCGAAGCCCATCGCAGAGCACACAAAAATTAAGGCCAGTCCTGTATTGGCTTCGGCTTTGCTCCTCCAAAGAGTTGATGCCGTACAGTGATGTTGTTAGCAATATTATCAGTCATCCTAGGGCTTACAGGGTTCCTTGGTTGAACCATGTCAGGATGTACCTGATTGACCTAGATTGAGTGACTGCTGGTATAGTCCTTCATCTATTAGGCCAGCTCTAATTGCTACTGTTAAGTAGCGGTGTTGGTGTCTTTTTATGGAATGTAGTGAATTGTCTGGCTCTTGGTAGCACTAGCCGGTCCCAGGTTCTCGCGCTTCATAAATGTGCATTCAAGCAAGTGGAATTCCTTAATCTTATCAACCCTTCTTTTGCAGGATCTCTTTACTTAAAGTTTAAATATGATGCTCTTCCTATATCCACTTTCTCTTTCTCCTGGACACGTCCTGGTTTTAAGTCTAAACTGTGCCCTGTATACTGTTGCTCCGAAGAATCTGAAATAAAATCCAGAGCCAGATAGATAGTGCCCTTGTGTCACTTCATGGGGGTATTAAATTGTCTTAATGCACTAAGAATCTGTAAAACTGACACTGGTGCTTATGTAGTTTTTGCTGTATCAAAGTTCTTACTTGCCACCTGGCTCAAAAGACTTAAAATGTTGAGTATGAGAAACCAGTCTATCAACTAACATTTGTAATTTTTGGGTATGATGTCTTTTAACCTTTTGGTTTTAAAAATTCTGTGATTTTATTATTTCTAAGATTTTGTATTGGTGTTTTAATTTTTTTTTATATTTGTTGATGGATTTAAGTATGTTTTATTGTGAATGGTAAATACAAAATAATCCTGGTTTTGCATTGCCACCATGCGTGCTTTAGTACTCATTTTATCGATATCAGAAAGCTGCAAGACTGATTGTCCCGAACAGCACCCTAACCTGTGATCTCCGCATAGAGTGCGGGCACGCCCAGATTAATCTTTCTGCCTTTTAACACCGGTGTTTGCTTATCAGTATAAGAATATGTTCACTTTCTCACTCGCGCACATATCTACCCTCTTTCATGCTCGCTAACACCCACATTTTATATACAGGAGCCGGTCTGACAAAATTGACAGGGCTGCTTTAGATTCCCAGTCCGGCCCTGCCTGCCAACCTGGAACAAAATCTCACCATGTGAGGGAAATGGACCAGGAGTGGGCGGAGCCTGGAGCCCTTAGCCTCCCCAGTCACGAAAGTACTTTGGAGGGGGCTTGGCCATTTTGAGGGGTGGAGTTTTGTGCAGGTCATGGTCTGTAACTCACTCTTAACCCCACCCCTCGGAAAAAAACACCCACACAACCAATGTTTCAGTGGCTGCTGCTGATGTCATAGGCAAATCTCCGATGGGCTTCAGCTGTGCTCATCCTTGCGCACAATATGAGTTGGAAAAACTCTCTGCAGGGGTTTTCAAATCACATTGTCTGACCCCGTGTGACATCTATTCACTCTCTCTACTCATTTTGGAGCAACTGTCTCACATGACTTAAATGTGTTTCATGAATTTGACTCTATAAAGAATTTAAAATCAACCGATGCTTAACTGGTATTCTTGAGCTTGGGTACATATAATTGTTGCATTTTAAATTGTTCCAGTTGTGATTACGTGTTTTGTACCCCGTGTGACATCGGCTCCTCACCAGGTGACCAGATCTGCCAACTCGGGAAACTTTTTCAGTATAAGGAGGGGGCGGGGCCTTGAAGTAGACTGGCCTATTCCCATTTGATTCATTACCTCAAAGCCCGCTCCTCTCCCCCTCAACCCCCCCCCCCCACACACACACACCCACACCAAAACCAAAGCTTTTTAGGCTGCCGCCTATGTCCTGGGGAGGATTCACACCTTGTAATAGACATCGGCTGACCAGAACCTCCAAATAATTAGCTCTCTGCAGGGGTTTCCAACTAATTGTGTGCTCACTGTATGATATCGGTATCGGCTCCTCACCAGGTGACCGACCGTGTGATGGGAGCCAATACCATATGTCACACATTGTGGCACCGTGTGAGTTACAAGGTCTGGATGACTGTGTGAAGGGAGCCAATATCATGTGAGACACAGTGGCGCCGTGTGGGTTGGCAGGTCTGTTTATTACAGTAAATTTTGATTTGTATTTCTAAACTTCTCCTTCCCCCCCCCCTAACAACTCTAGTTACATGACAAAAAGAAAGAGGGTATAGCTATATTTATCAGTGAGGTAGATTTATTTAGATGTTTTCTCCTTCGAGGATAAAATATAACTCTCAATTGCACGTGAATGCTAAAGAGCACTTTCTTAATACGGTACTTCTGTTTTCCTCTTTAGATCAAAGCCCATCATAGGCCCACACGCCCTCTTTTACCCTTCTCTGATAAATCAGTCTTATGTATTTGGTGGCATGAAGTTTGTTCGCCACAACATGAGACCGGTACCAGTCCTGCAGAGGTTCAGTATTGAGCCTTTGGGGGAGGGTGCACCACCCCAAGCGCACTCCTGGTTCTTTGAACCCTGCTGATTGTTGTGTGCCTTCTTCGGCATGACCCTGTGCCACTCCCAAAACTCAGCGAGGCCCACAGGGTGGAGGGGACAGGGAGAATGACTGCCTTCTGCGGGACAAAGTAGGGCTTCTTCCCAGACCATTGCAGACTGTGCTCTGCGCCCCTCTGAAGAAAATGGATTGCTCCGACCCCAGATGGCACGACGCGCCTCCCTGCTCCCCCATCATTTATTTCGATACATCCTGTTACTTTACCCTGAAACTTTCAGTCTAAAACTCTTTATTTTGTACTTTTATCTTTTTAGGTCGAGCCTAGCGCAGCGCGCATGCGATGCCCTAGGAAAACGACCTCTTGGAATCACTCATAACTTTTCACACGCTCGTGCGTGTGTTTTTTTTTTTTCAGCATTTTTCCTATTGTTCTTTGCGTGCGAAGACAGCACGCAATTGGGCAAAGGCGGGTGCATGTCCCTCCTTTCCCAGGAAATGTATCCGCCCACGGCTTGCGGTTACGAGCAGCGGCGCACAGTGTACCATCTGTTTCGGGTCAGATTTCAAAGGTTGTTTTTCGTTTAGCTTTCGCGCGGCCGCGCTTGTTCGTTTAGCTTTCGTGCGGCCGCGCTTGTTAAAGCCTCCTCTCCTATTGTTCTTCTTTTTTCAATGGACGAACCACTTGTATACCCGAACGCTGAGATAACCAACCCACGGCCTCTGAAAATGCCTACCTTTTCTCTTCTCGGTTTGTTTTTGATTGCGTGTAAAATGTGCCTTATTTTTGTCGTCTCGCACACTGGCACTTAATTACAGTATCCGAGCATCGCTCGGTTGAATGCCGAGGTATGTCTGTGACTGCAGAGCAGCATGAACTTCCATCGCTGTAGGGGCTGCTCGGCTTTTCATCCTTACCAGGTCGGTAAACCAAGTGCTATTAACTTGCAGCGCTTCGAGGCTGTGTCAGAAGCACGAGACGATGCAGTACATGACCGTCGTGGAGTTATTATTATTAAGCTCGTGCTTGCAGCATAGTGATGCGAGGGAAGGCTTTAATAGCATGAGACCGCAAGCCTGTCCACCTATGCATTGTTTTTTCCAGTTTAACCCCTGGCTCTCCTGCTCCCGCCAGTGTTTACAAAAAGCGCTCCAAGACCGGCTTCGGGTCGAGTCCGCGCTATATAAAACTGCAAGAAAAGCTTTGTGTGTGTTTGAGGACATGTTGTACTTCATCGATGTCGCTGAGATCGGACGGTGACAGTCCTGGTGAGGGGCTGGCCTATGGCTTACGAATGAGGAACGGAAGGGGGGAGTGGGGAGGGGGTTTTTCAGAATGCGTTATGCAGCAGGGACTGCGGCCTCCTGTGGTGGGGTGTCCACGGAAAGGTGGGTACAAATTTCTGGTGACAGCTGTTAAGTATACATAAACCCCGCACGCGGTGCTTGACTGCGGATCGATAAATAGGCCTTTACAGCCTCGGACCGATGTCTGTACAGTGACCTGCGGCAGCTGTTCGAAAAACACGTGAGATCGCGTCTAATTGAATAACGAATCCTTCGTCGGCCGTGTGTCATGGCAGGCAGCTTAACCAACAGAGCATTACCTCTTGCATCTTACATCTTGCGGTGACCGTCCTCCAAATGCACGAATTTCTCATCTGCTGTCACACCCTCCGTGTGCATCATCAGTATATTCCTTCTCCTTTCCGCCTTTCCATTCTCACTCTCTTGTTCTTTTTAATGAGGGATTTGTAGGTATTAGAGCTGCAGCCAGACAATACCAGTATTGATCAAAAACTCAATTTACAAAATGAGGCGTTTAAGAGCGTGCCATAACTGTTAGCATGGTTTAGGACTTGATGCCGCTTTTCATTTGTATTTTTCGTCGCCATCAACGGCCTCCTCGAGTAAGGCACTGATGACAGCTTGTGAGCGGCGCAGTTTTGACCCTGTCGCTGCATCGAAGCAGTTGTCATTTGCTTAGCATCATACATTCTTCATCGTACCATGCCAATTTTTGGGGGACAGGGCTTTTTTCTTTTTTGCTACAATGATCACTGGCTGGTAACAGAGAGGACTTTACATGGACCAGCCCCCAGGGAGCTCCCAGTCCTGACAAATCAAGCAAAAGCTTATTGCTTCAACTGGGTATGTCTGTGCCTTCCATGCAGTGTGGGGTTGACAGAACACAGAAGCGAATTTGCACATAGCAAACACCTGGTCTGATGCCTTCTAGCAGTTAATCAAGGTATCAATACATTTCTGACAAAACAATTATTATTACTAATGTGCTTGCATATTCATTTATTTGATGGCTTTTTTTGACAGCATATGAATTGTCTCCCGCCATTGATTTACCCCAAACTTTAATATCTTAAATGGCTAATGTAATAGATAATGTGCTGCCTGGCTAAAAACTTATAAGGTTCCAAAGGCGAGACCTATTGGCTACGCCAATGCTTGTTTATTTAAGACAAAGCATTGGCGCGTTGCCCTGTTGTGCCCTGGCTGTATTATTAGCTCCACACTCGCGACATGAGCACCAGTGTTCAGGGACATAAATTGGTGCAGTGGCACCGGTGGCCTGAGGGGCCCACTGAACCCTGATTATATTAGTATTTTATAATTCAAACAGCAGCTAGGGCGCACATTTCCTTCCTTGCACTGGGGTCCATGACACGCTGGCTACTTTCTGTGTTGGTTGCTTGAAAAGTTAAATGATGTGCCATTTAAACGGCACGCTATAATAACCTTTCCTAGCTTGGTGCAAACAACGCATTTTGCTGCCAACAACACGGGAAACCTTGTGCGTAGGCGAGGTGCCGTATGGGACACGCTTTACAAGCTTATAATGTGAAATGTGCTGCAACGCAGCCCCCTTACATTCCAGGAAGGATTTCCATCACACATACGTTGTTTTTTTACTAATTCCTTTTTGCATTTGTATGTTTAACATGTTGGCTATTTGTACAGCGCTCTGATACCCAGACAGGTTATGTTCGCGCTATATAAAACTCCTCTAATCAAAAAAATACTACCGCTGCACTCAGAACCAACAGGCACACCTTTATTCCCCGTGGTGGGCGAATAACATTTTATTATGGCAAAGAGTCCAGTTTTAATAGCACCTTGTTTCAAATCCTGCCTAGCGAAACGTCACATTGACGCACACGCATGTTCGTAAACCTCTAAAGGCAAGTGACCAGTTTATACATCAGATTTCGGGCTGATTGTCTCTCCAAATGTTTTTAGGTCTCGCCTAGAGGTGCAGCGCATGCGCTGCTCGCTCGGCGAGACCTATAGTTAGAGAGGAGATTTCAGAAGGGGGCTTGAAGCCCCGCCCCTCATTTTCATTGGCTGGCGTCACCGTTTATGCTAAACGGTGGCCTGCCATTGGAAATGAGGTTTTTTTGTTGCCGCCCTTTCTCCTTTTGGGACGGCCCCTCCGGACTGGATCGCTTGCTTCACGGCTGTCGTGAAGCACTTTCTTATCTTCACGAGGCGTGTTATATAAACAAGCCGTGATCCAGTCCGGATGGGCCGTCCCAAAAGGAGGCAGGGCTGCAGACAGGCACAATGCGCATTCTGCGCGGTGATGTCTGTGTGTGTGTGGAAAGTTTTCTGGGGGAGTTTTTCCAGCGTGTTTAATATTTTACAGCCAACACCTCCACAGGCTCTGCGTGAATCACAGCTTCGCTTTTCGCTAACATGTGATTAACAGAAATAGCAATAAAATAGGCCAGGAGGCCAGTTTACGTAACCGTGGGTACTTTGGTGTCCGCGATCCCGTGCCAGCCGTGTCAGTAGCTGGTTGGCAGCATAAACGTTGTCAAGGACTGAATGGCTGGCAAAAAACGACATCAAAAGGAGAGAACATGTCTGTTCCGCCCGGAGAGCTCCCCACTGCCTCCCTATGCAAACCAGAGTGTACGACCTGGTCCAAAACTCCTGCTCCAACTCTGGCGTGTGCCTTTTACAGACAGCCCTAACCTGTCCACATGTCTATTTCACCTGCCGTCTTTTAGGAACAACTTGTTTCATATATAGCGCTTCATATGAGACCTGCTCTTTCTGTGCACTGTTACAGTTGCTCGATTCAATGGTATTCGATTTACCAACCTCGAAAACGTGGAAGGCTGTTTCGAACCTTTGCCTGGATTCAAACTCAGCAGATCACGTGGGTCAGTGGCGACCATGCTAATTACAGAGGCCTTTCTCCTGTCTGGTGACCTTTGCTGAGCTGCAGGTGAGGCCCCACCTGTCCGCCAGTCGTGGGACTGACACCGAGGCCGCCCCTTCAGGTTAGGATCACTTAACTTCAGACCGTAAGCCTGAAAATTGCTCTTTGCGGCAGGGTACCTAATTATGCCTGAAATGCGGAATGTACTTAAGATGCCTGACAACATTCTTCGGCCATGATTTTCCGGATAAGCATGTCAGAAATCTTGCTCCCAACCTTGAGAGGCCCAAAAAATGCAATTTCGAAATCCTGTCTCTCAAGTCCCATGATGGCGTCATCAGGTATAAAAAAAAAATGACCGTTGGTTTTGAATGAAGTACTTTTTTCATTATACCAGTCTGGCAGTGAATGTATGCGCATTGTCCCCCATTTCAGTTCGGTGATCTTCGGTGCTTTTGGCTAACTTCATTTTTCACTGAAATTCTGTTATTCAAGGCAGGAAATTCAAATGTTTCCATGATTCCGATCACATAATTCTGGCACTCATCCTGCAAAAGTTCTGAGTAAGAACTTTGTACACTGAACCCCCGTCTCCCAGCCATCTTGTGTATCCGGAAGTCACACTTATGAATAGAGATGGAGTTAAGACACGCATGTATCAGGGGGTGCCCCTTTGCTCTCCTATTGCTGGAAGGGGCCCAGGGCCATAGCGCAAAATGGCGTGGCTTCCTGCAGAATGTTTAGTGGCCCTTAAGACTCACATATCTCAGATACTCATAGGCTTTGGGGTGAAAGGGGGATACAATGAATGGTGGGGACCCCTGCCCCACGCCCCTGAATCTGATTCAGTCACCTCAAAGTATTTTGTGTCACACAGACAGCTCCTGAACAGGATTCATGCCAGTCTGTAATTGTTGGATACACATTTATGAAAAGTTAGTTTGCGTCTTAAAGATGACTTTACGGTCTCTGCCTTAAATCACAATTTTTTCCAAGTTTTTGCTTTCTAAATGGAGGCAAGTGTGGTTTCAAATGACAATGAAATGAATTTTAATACTGTTGCGTACCACGGTGGGTGTCATTTGTACCTGCCACAGTATTATGATTGTTTTGTATCTTAAGCTGAAATATTTTTGTGACATACTGTGTGCAGAGGTATAAGCGCATGCCCTCAAGCTTTGGACCTTTCATTTCCACTCCGTGATCCATAAGCCTCGCCGCTATTGTTGTAGAATGTGTTTTCTTTCATCTCAAGTATTGCGCCTCATAAGCCAAGGATGCCCTCGCAGCCTCACCTAACAATAGCAGGAGTTCGTGTTTTAGACCTGTGTCATTGCTCCTTGTTTAGGATGCAACTGAGGGTGTGACCTCATGTGACATAGGTTCAAGGGGATGGGTAATGGTAAAAAAAAACAAGCATTTGCCATGCAATAAGTCTCGCATTTGCGAGCGTTTAAGCTATTGGCATTGTAAATGACAATGCCTTTTATTTAGGTTTTAAAAACCAACACGTAAATAAAAGGCATTGCCATTTACAATGCCAAAAGCTCAAACTCTCACAACTGCGAGACCTATTGCATTGCAAATGCTTGTTGTGTTCTCTAGTGTAGTGGGAAGTTTCTTTGGTGTATTTAGGCGTTTTATATTTTATTTATCACACTCAGATGCATTTTGAGGTTAGCTTTGCACTTTATAAATACACCAGTAAATGTAATGCATCATTTATTTACCCACTAAGTGTGTGGGGGTACACCCCCTCTTCGACTTGTAATCATTGCCATATAAGAATGCAGCGAATAGTTAAGTGAACTTAGGATTCGTTGCACAAATGTATCTGAAAAGCTGGCAGTAAATGTTTCAAGGTCTTGTCTCTGGTTGTTGAACATTCCAGGAAATACTTGGCTCTGTATTTGGGAGCAGATAGCTGAACTTCAGTTGTGAAAGATTTATGCTAAAGGTTGTTCTCCCTCTTTTGGCACTGGCAATCCCACTTCTGCTCATTACACTTAAATAATATCTGTCTTTATAATTTAGCAGGCACGTATGCATCTTTCTCTCTTTTGGAATTTTTTTTCCAAAAGCGAATTTGTATAGAATTGTTATTTGCAAAGCAGTAAAGAATCAGACTTGAGACTTTGGGCCACATGTACAAAAATTAGGAATTGTGATTTTCAAATTGCGATTCTTACTTATTCGCAATTAGGAAATCACAATCCCTAATGTACTAAAGACTAAGGGCCATATGTCCAAAACTTTTTTTTACGTTGCAAACAGCCCTATTGGCAGAATCGGGCTGTTTGCGACCACAAAAATGTTTTTTAAAAAGTTCAAAAGCCAAATTACAATTTGGTAACCTGTTACCAAATCACAATTTGGGCTTGCAAATTGGTATTTGAAAGGGGCGTGTTTAGGGAGTCCCTTCCCAATACCGATTCGCAGTGGTATATATGAATGTTTTTGCAACCAAATTACGGTAGCCAAACATTAATTTTTTTACCGACACCTCAGAGAGGGTGGTAACAATTCGCAAATGAGAAGGGGGCCCTCATGGGATCCCTTCCCCTTTGTGAATGTTGATACAAATATTTTTTAAGAGAGTAGGCAGTGGTCCCATGGACCACTGATTACTTTTTAAAAAATGAAACTTAAACGGACTGCATTTAACATTAAAAAATTAGTTTTATTAAAAAGCAATCATAGACATGGTGGTCTGCTGTCCCCAGCAGACCACCATCCCTGTGATGGCTGCAATTCTTAATGGGTTGCAAAACTGCAACCTACCTTATTAATATTCATGAGGTAGGTCGATTTGTGACCCACTAGGAATCGCTAAATGAAACTCTGTTTGTTTCATACATTAGGAATAGCAATTTCCTAATTACGATTCACAGAATATCGCAATTGGGGAATCACTATTCCTTAAATTTGTACATATAGCCCTTATTCTTAAAATAACGATTCCTAGTGGGGTTGCAAATCGACCCACCTCTTGAATATTATGAGGTAGGTTACAATTTGTGACCCACTAGGAATTGCTGCCATCATGGGGATGGTGGCCTGCTGGGGCCAGCAGACCACCATTTGTGGGATTGTTTGTTTTTAAATAAAGCAATCTTTTTTTAAAATGCAGCCCGTTTTAATTAAAGGAAAACGGGATTCGTTAAAAAAAAAAAAAAAAGAAAATTAAACTTTTAAGTTTAATTTTTTTAAGCTCTTAAAAAATATATTTTTTTACATTCTCAAAGGGGAAAGGATCTCTTGGTGACCCCTTCCCATTTCCGAATGGGTTAGCACCTCCTTCGAGGAGGTGATAAAATATTAATGTTTTGCTACCGAAATTCAGTTGCATAAAATTAATACATACCACTGTAATTGGTATTTGGAAGAGCCGCCCTAAACACTCCCCTTCTAAATTCTGATTTGCAAAGCCAAATTGCAATTCAGTAGCAAGTTACTGAATCGCAGTTTGTACATTTAAAAATGCTTCTTTGCAGTTGCAAACAGCCCGATTCTGTGAATCGGGCTGTTTCTGACTCCACAAAAGCTTTATACATATGGCCCCAAGTCTTTAAATCTGCACACCATCGTATATTTTTCATTTAAGGGACTCTACCGATCTGAGTACTCTCTTTTTCATTTGTTGTTCATTTTCTTAAGTTTTATTCCCGCTGACCTGTTGTTATCTGAAAGTTGTTGTATTGTGCAGCACTGTAAACCAATTCGCTCCCAGCTACATTGTTAAAACGTACATAATTACCGGGGCACTGATGGGGACCATCAACTATATTTTGACAGGGACAGTCTGACATGGACTTACTAGAACATATGTGGGCACCGACAGACGATAGCATAGGTATAGTCCACAAAAAGATGTAATGATAGTAAAATATTTTTGTTCCTGCAACAACCTGGTCACATAGATAACAAAGTGTATATTGGATGAGGAGACGTCACCCACACTTTTGTGGCATGCTTCATCATAGGTGACCATCACTTTTTGTAATCTAAAGTTATGTATTTTGAGGATATGCGATGTGTCTACGCTTCTAACTCACCTTGTGCGGTACCAAAAATAGCGTAAGTAGCCTGTTCCACCTGCAACATGTCTGAACAGAGAAGGATCCTCCACTTTACTAGAGAAAGGAATGGTAGGAATTTGGTTTACTGAATAACTGTTTCTAGTGGATATTCAATATTTCATCTTCGCCTGTGAATATGCTTGGCCACAGCCTGATGTTCATTTGTAAATGGGAAGACCGGTGTAAATTTAATCTTCACCTTAACTGGAAGCCAGTGTATGCTTCCTTGTACACTGGGTGCCAGATTGTGACTCCTAAGGTTCAGACCTGTTGACCATCTAATTCGTGGCTTGATATAATCGCTTCAGGTGGTAATCTGGGAAACCTGTCCTAATCACCATTGACATAAGCTGATTTGGTGTCCCTCTTGGCACCAACCTGGTAATTATTTACAGGATTACCATCTAGCAAAGTGACCAGGTACATTTTTGTGCTGGAATGAAAGACCACAATGCCCAAAACAAACTGTGTGTGGCCACTTACGTAGATTTCAGAAGTGACCAGAAGCTAGACAACAGGACCTCTTAAGTTCAGTGTCGTTCATTGAAATCTGCATATTACAGAAAGAAATGCGCTTTAACACCTGGCCGAAATCTTTCTCCAAAGAATTGACCCATACAATATTATTGTATTAACCAGTACGCCAGTGAATGGACAAGCCATGTTAACTTAGCACATCGACGTGTGCCTGTATGAATGTATTCTTTTGATCTTATCTTGACTTAGTGAGAGCCTCAGGCTTAATTTGAAAGTAGTAATTTATGATATAGTAGTTGAGTATATCTCGTGCATTAGGTGTTTCCGTGCTGGGCTAAGTCAGTAACATAGTCACAAACTATAGGTGTTTTGAAATTATAGAAGGTTTTTCAACCTCGACTTTGCAGTACAGAATTTTGAGTTCCAAAGCAGGACAGGGACATTTTCATTGTGAGCATGTATTTAGCATGGGGTTTTGCACATTTAAAATTATGGTAGGTAATTGCAAACTGTGCACTCTAGTAATTGTAGTTTATGAAATTTAGTGAAAAAAGACATAAGTGATGTCACTAATATAATGTGAACACATTGCTAGTATCGATACTTAGATATTCAGTTATGTTGTTGAATTTTGCTCTGTTGGGATCATATATACACATGTGAAGAGAGTCCAATAATCATGAGCACTAGACCTTCTAACTCAGTGGCAGGTGTACAGCTGGTGTTTCACTATGGGGATAATATTACTTGTTTGTTCACAAAGGTAACACTGGATAGTTTGATTGTAGAAGTGAATGTGGCCTTGTGGTATCACACATTCAAATATTGAGCTTCTTAAGAAATGATAGGATGCAAATGGATTTAATGGAACCCGGAATGAGTTTTTTACTGATTGGACAGTAGGGGCTAAACATAGGGTGAATGGGAGCAAATTCATGTTTCTTTGGGCACAGGCAGAACAAAATTTTCTGGTAAACATTTCACAGACTCGCATATGTATGTACCCATTTTAGAACTACGGGGGGCAAGATGCAAAAACATAATCACCAAAATACAATGCATTGAGTAATGTTTACCTCCATATCAAAAACGAAAGCCTCAGTCCTCCAGCATTTGAGATGCAACAGTGACCCGTTACACAGGCTTTGTTTGTCGATCCACAAGTACAGACACCAAAGGGCTTTCAAGAGTGGGACATCACAATGTATTTCCACAAAATTTCTTAAACTTATGCATCGTGTTTCAAAAAATCTTGTTTCTCTGAGTACCTAACTCAATATATGTGATTCCATACTTTCTAGCGATCAAGTATCATGAGAGCTTATGAAAAGGCATAATGGTGTCAAGGTGAGGTGTCAATTTGGACTATACTAGCATCGTGACACAAAGGCAAGGGTCTTTTCTTATCCAATGAGTGGAGCTCATCCCTGAAAAGTCCCGTGTAAATTATGTATTAACTGGTAGCAGTCACATATCATATGTGACCATTTCCCCACAGTTGATCAACTCCTAGCCCTGACTTTGCTTAGCTTATGGGGGGGGGGGGGTAGTTTGGGCAATGTCTATGGAAATTTAACAGAACTTGCACGTGAAAAAGAACTGCACCCTACAAATGTTGCATAGTGCATGCCATTCCCTACATGAGAATTATGAAAAATGTATTGCCCAATATTTTATATCAACATTTATATCATTGCCAGGTATGTCATAACTCCAGGGTGTGCAAAATAGATGGCAAAGAGACTACTTTTTAAGTTGCATCTGAAATGAGCCTAGCCTTGGAGCCTTTCTTGGTAGCTTCTTGGTTTGAGGTACTTAAAGAGATTTCCTTTCTGAGGTATGGACATTTTATCCTGGATTTCCACAATAGTTTTAAATTTATTGCACATTTTTAATCAATCTTTTTCTGTGATGCTACCCAATTAACAAATCCTGATACAGAAGCATCAGCTGATTTCAAGGGGTTTCTCCACAGTCGGGCAATCTCATGGATACATGATATATCCTTTATCATTGACCATATGGAACTTAAATCAAGCAGTTAATTGAATTCCATAAAAAAATCTGTATCCTACAATTTCTGCAACAATACTTTTAGACTGTGCTCTGCAGTGTGGTCATTAAGGGTAAAACTGATCAATTGAATACTACATTCTAGGCTGGTGTAACTGTTAAGAAATCTATTCGCTCCAACTTCACAACACACACACAAATCATAGGTCCCAACTTATATTTTGCAAAGATTGGCAGCATTCCTTTGGCTATTTAGACTTCTTTTCCCTCTCCACAGAAAATGGTATATAATTGTCCTAATTCAGTGGAAAAATGAATGTTAAATCACTTATAAAACTGAGATTGCAGAATCATTTTAATCATTGTTCTGTCTGACTGTAAATAATTACAAAGAGTTCCGGGGACTACCTGCGAGCAGACCTGAAAAAAACAGTGCACATATTGAAGGCACTATAAAGCTTAGTCTTTTGTGAATACCCAAATTCCCAATGTTTTTCACAGTTTTAGGTTAATATGAAATTGTCCAATATCATCAACGCCATTGATGAGGATCAATTCAGTTTTGCCTGTGTTCTTTTTGTTTACTGATATTCTCAAGTATTGGTAAAAGCAGCTATTGCAGAGCCAGAAGTGCTTTTGTATGCTATTAAAATACCTGCTTATAATTTAATTAAATTTGTCTGATACAAGTTTCCTTTTGCAGGCCCAGATATGTGTATTACTCCAAATGCTGATAACAAAGAGATCAAACATCCGTAGGGGCGAGGGGAGTTCCTTGCCAAAATATGATTTATTTTCCCCTCACCAACTGATGTTGTCATATTGGCCCAGACTATGCTACACAACAGCAGCTCCAACCTGGTGTCGTCATTCTAATGTGGCCCATACCAGATTTGAAAGATTCCAGGGCCACTATATTCATTATGCTTTCTTGGCATCTAAACTAATAATTAGCAGTGTACCAGCATCATGTGTATACAAGGCCATTTCAATCAAATGTTATCAATTTGTAAATTTGAGTTTCAGAGGTCTACTGGACTTCTACACCCCTCTTTTCTTTTGTCTTAATTTCCCTTTTGATGTGATTGCCAATATACTATTCTTGAAGGAAAGCAGACATCTGCCCGTAGATAACATGTCACTAAACATTGCCTCAAATGGCTGTAAAAACTCATTGTTCAACTCATCTTTCCCAAAGCCCTACCTGCTAAGGATACTTGTGATAATATCTCAGATATCCGTCAGACAGATAGCTTGTGCTAGCCCTGTACCCTCCATCTTTTCTGATATAGGTATTCTTTAGTAGTTAAGAAAATATGTGGTAGCAGCAGAGTTGTCAGAGTCTGTTACTCAGCATATTTTGCAGGAAAAAATGTTTGTTGACAGTTTTTTTGACTAAATAAGTTCCATGTAGATCGCTCAGCAATGATACTTTTGACTCAACAATGCATTGAAGATCTTGAACCACAGAAGAGCATCCACAAGCCATTGTAGACTTTCTTTTATAAAGACCCCAGAATATAACCCATCTATAACAGAAGCTTTAAAGTGGTTCCAGACCACTTCTAATCTCACAATACTTATTCAAAGCATTTACAGATATGTTTTTGAATGATGCATATTAGATTCACGAATAAAAAAGTTATCTATCTTTCTGTTTCCGATTTTTCTTCATAGTATCAGCCTCACCCATTGGGTAAATAGTTATGGGAGCATGATCAAATGAAACCGCTTTTTCAATTTTGGCAGTCCCACAGGTAAGGTTCCCCGATAAAACAGTTATGACGTATCATGTGATGGGGAATGAAAAATGTCCTAGCTATCGTAACGGAAAGTTTGAATTCTATTAAGGACTCGGAGGCGAGGATTATGCCTTCTTTCTCCACTTTTATTAACAGCAGCCAAATTTTTTAAAACGGTATTTTTTTAAAAGTACAAAACTACATTTCCCAGAACCCTTGGCAAATGTAGAGTAAGAGAAACAAAACAAAGCACTGTCCAATCAGCAACAGCCATGGTCTATCCAATCAGGATACAGCCTCCTCGATGTAGTCTGCCCTCACTGGCCCCTCATCCTCTTTCGTCGCGCGAAGTCAGCCGTTAGCCAATATTAATGCATCTTGCTTGGTCGCATCAGAACCTACGAGGACAAAGGGATATCGTAATACCGAACCAGGTAATCATTAACCTAGAACTTCAAAATCAGTGAGGCAGACTGCATAGATGAACACAAAACAAGTTCTCACAATTCGCTTTTAGAAAGAGAAACATCCCCAAAATGAGCTACTTACTCCAATACGGGGTGGGAACTCGTCACTCAGAGCCCTAGGGGGGGATAATCCTTGCCTCCGAGTCCTTAATAGAATTGAAACTTTCCGTTACGATAGCTAGGACATTTTTCATTCTATGTCAGGACTGGAGGCGAGGATTATGCTAGTTCAAAGCTTGCTCACCACGAGGTGAGCCATATCCAGGACTGGCTTGAAATAGAACCTCTTAAAGGTAGAGTCCGAAGACCAGTCAGCCGCGTTGAGGATATCCTCTAAACTGGCACCCAAGCCAAATGCTTTGGAAGCCATAGCACCCCTTGCTGAGTGAGCTCCAAAGATCCTGAGGTTAATGCCTGCTTCTTGCATTATCCACCTGACCCACCTAGCTATGGTGGGGGAAGACACAGCCCCAAAGGGTTTGCGTAGAGCAATAAGAAGTTGTCGTTCACCCGGAGGGCGGTACTCCTCTGTCATCTCCTCATATGCCCTCAGGCACCGAACCACGCACAACTTTGGAGAATCTGGAAATTCCGGATAAGAGTTTACCCTTGTATGACATTTCGTCCACCTATGGAGGGTAAAGGTGACCCCAGCCGGCGTGAACATTCTAGATGTTACATCTAAAGCTCTGACATCTGACACTCGTCTACAGGAAATAAGACAAAGCAGCATCGCCAACTTAGCTGACAACTCTTTCCGTGTTAAGAATTGATTAGGTTGCCATGACAAAAACAAATTAAGGACCTGGTTTACGTCCCACAAAGCTGAATAAGGAGGTTCCGGGGGAAGTGAGAGTCTGATCCCACGAAGAAGTTTACACGCGAGAGGGTGTTCTCCAACAGCAGAATTATCGATTGGGAGGTGACCTGCCGAGATGGCTGAACGAAAGGTGTTTATGGATCTGTAGGCCAACCCGCAAGCCACTAAGTGGGCCAAAAAATTCAGGACATGAACTACATCTGCGTCCATGGAATTGAGACCCCGTCGCACACACCAGCGGGACCATCTGCCCCAAGCGGACTTGTATCGTTTGGTGGTGCTGTCTGCCCAAGCCTTAGAAATGAGTTCTTCAGCCTTTGCAGAAAGTCCCGGGACTTCCCAACGTCCCCGGTAATCCTCCACGCCATGAGACGCAACGAGTTCCCCAGAACTAGAGGATGTGGAGACCCTTTGGGATTCAAGAGCAGACTCGGAAAGAGGGGGAGTA
This sequence comes from Calotriton arnoldi, assembly GCA_963921515.1. Taxonomy (NCBI): domain Eukaryota; kingdom Metazoa; phylum Chordata; class Amphibia; order Caudata; family Salamandridae; genus Calotriton; species Calotriton arnoldi. The sequence continues at coordinate 2,442,934 of CAWUFW010001391.1, read as the reverse complement.
GGATTGGAGAATCCCAGGAAAGTTCCAGAAGAACCGGAAACCACACTTGAGACCTCCAAAACTGGGTGAGAACCACCACTTCTGCTCCCTGCAGTCTGATTTGGGCTGTCACTCTTGTGATCATCGCAAAAGGGGGGGGAACTCATATCCCCTCTCCTGCCTCCAATCCTGGAGGAAGGCATCCGTGGACACCGCCCAAGGGTCCGGTCTCCAGCTGAAGAAACTTGGGAGTTGGTGGTCTAACCTAGAGGCAAAAAGATCGATCGAAAAAGCACCCCACAGGTTGTTCAACTTCCGAAAAACCTCTGGATTCAACTTCCACATACTGGAGTCTCTGAAGTTGCGGGACTGAAAATCTGCCACCAAATTTTCCCGGCCGGGAAGGTACTCCGCCGTAACAGAGACATGGTTGTCCAGGCAGTACTGCCAAAACCTGGCGGCCAGATCGGAGAGGGCTTTGGACCTCGTGCCTCCTAAATGGTTGATATACCGCACCGCCGATATGTTGTACATTTTTAGAAGGACAGAGGATTGAATGGACTCCCTCGTCCAGCAGCGAATGGCGAATGAGCCTGCCAGAAGTGCCAGACAGTTGATATGTAACTTCCGTTCTTCTGGCGACCACAATCCTCCTGTGGAAAAATCGCTGCATCTGGCTCTCCAGCCTAACGTGCTGGCGTCGGATTCTATCACTAAATCTGGCGCGGAGCCTAAAATCGCTCGGCCGTTCCAGGCCTCCATGTGTTGTAACCACCAATGAATCTCTTCCCATGCTTCCTCGGAAAGAGTTACCTTCTGGGAATAGGGACACCCTCTGCGCAAGTGAAGCGCCTTGAGACGTTGCAACGCCCGGTAATGAAGGGGGCCCGGGAAGATTGCCTGGATGGAAGCTGAGAGTAGGCCAACCATTCGGGCAATGTCTCTGAGAGAAACTTGACTCTTTGCCAGGGCCCGTCGCAACTCGTGTTTGATCTTGGAGATCTTCCTGGCCGGCAAACTGAGCTTGGATGCCGTGGAATCTATCACGAAGCCTAGAAAGGTAAGAGACTGCGAGGGCGTGAGAACCGACTTCACCTCGTTTATGACGAAGCCCAGACTCTGGAGAAGGTCTACTGTCATCCGGAGATGACGAAGAAGCTGTAGAGGACACATCTCCATCAAGAGGAGCTCGTCCAAGTAGACAATCATACGAATGCCTCGGGCCCTCAAACATTCCACTACCGGCTTGAGGACCTTGGTGAAACACCAAGGAGCAGAGGATAGACCGAATGGGAGGGATGCAAACTCCTATGTCTGCCCTCGCCAGATGAACTGAAGAAACCGCCTGTGGGGTGGAAAAATTGGGACGACCAAGTAAGCGTCCTTCAAGTCCAGACGCACCATCCAGTCTGAGGGACATAAGACATCCCTGAGGAGATGGATTCCCTCCATCTTGAAGTGGCGGTAAACCACCCATTCGTTTAACCCACTGAGATTTATGACTGGACGCTTGCCTCCATCCGGTTTGTCCACCAGAAAAATGTTGCTGACAAAACCTTTGGGATGAAGGGCAGCGGGAAGGATAACCCCTTTGGACAGGAGGGAGTCGACCTCTGAATCTACGAGCGAGGATTCCTGAAGAGAAAACTGAATGGGACGGGGTCTGTTTTGCTGCACAGGATCGCCTAGGTACTCTATGCGAAAACCTTGAACTGTTTGCAACACCCATGGATCCCCGGTGATAGAAACCCAAGTCTGGAAAAAAATTCCCCAGCCTCCCCCCTACTTTTAGTTGGGAAGAAGGGAGAACACTCATCGGCATTGTTTGATGTTGCCGCTCCTCGGTATCCTCTGCCCTTGCCACGTCGACCTCTGGTAGGGTAGAAGTTTCCGAACCGGGACTGATCCTGGTACTGTCCCTGCCTGGTGCCTTGCCCTCTTGGGTGTTGGTTAGAAGCACGGCCGGTCGAGCGGCCCCTACCTCGACCGGCCCCCCTGAAAACCCGGGGAAACACCTTCTTTATGGTTGTTTGTGCTCTGTCCAGGGAGGTGAAGGTGTTAACAAACTTGCCTAATTCCCAGACAAAAGGCTCTCCAAAGAGACCTCCCTGGGCCACTGGGCCCGCCTCCGAATCGGCAAGATCTCCCAGCTTCGGGTCAACTTTGATGAGTAAGGAGCGGCGACGCTCCGTGGAAAGGGCACAATTAGCGTTGCCCAAGAACACTATCGCCCTCTGAGCCCACCCAGAAAGGGACTCAGGGGGGGAATAAGGGAGCCTGACGACTTGGCCTCTTCGGCCATATCCAATATTTTGGTGAGTGGTCCTAAAACATCCAGGAGCTTGTCCTGGCATGTACGCCAAGACCTATCCATCCCCTTTTTGGGGTCTCGCATGAATTTTTGCAAAAAGGTAGCCATACGGGCATCAATTTCAGAAGTGAGGGCAACTTTGTCATCCAGAGACGGACGAGGGCATTCTGCCCTAAAGCACTTTTGCGCTTCCTTATCTAGGGGCTTCCTGATATGCTTTTCCACATAGCTGGCAACTTTATCTGCGGGGGCCCAGTCCGACGAGCGGGGATGTATAATGTCATCAGGGTCGAACATGTCAGCTGAGTCATCCGGCAGCGTCGAAGGGCCAGGTCTGGGAGGGTCAGGGCCAGAGTCAGCATTCCCTGTGGCGTTCTGAGGATTCGCCAGACCATCACCAGTAGGCGGTAGACTAGGTTGAGTGGCTAAAAACGCTTGTTTTAATCTGTCAAAGGCAGAGCTGTCCACCCCAGCATCGCGGGCGCGTTTGGTAGGCGGGGGGGCAAGATCAGTGGGCAGGGTAGTAGCAGGGAGTTCAGTTTGGAGAGGGGCCAAAGTGGGGTGAGTGAGGCGGGCGAGAGCCTGGTCAATCTTACGGGACAGTCTGTCCTCTAAGGGGGCCATGGCTTCCCCCACAGCCTTGTAAATTGATGCATCCACAGCATCATAAAAGTCGTCGTCCCAGGGAAGGTCAGCTAGGGTGTTCTCTTCCCCCTGAAAATCTTCCTCGTAGTCCATTTCCATAGCTGGACAAAAAGGGAAGCAACCAGCACTAAAATGCCAGGTAGTTATACAGGACTGGGTATCAGTCACTTCAATTTGATGAGAGCTGGGTGTCAGCCTGGAATTAAGATGCGAGGGACAATCGCAAGTAGTATAGGGCCAAGCCCTGGGCACAGAAGGTCTGGTGCAGGGAAATACAAAAACAACAACCGGCCTGGCAAAAGTGCCCAAAAGCGGCTTAGAAGCCTCAATACAGACCCCAGAGGGCGTGGAAATAGTCAAATACGGACTCCGCCTGCAGTATGTGCCAGACTGCAGCGGAGCGTAAGACAATTAATTATACAACCTCCGTGAGGCGTACATCCAGGCCGGTGCTTGCGAGGAAACTACGGCGCGCCGTTCAAACCCCTCAGGATATGAACGCGCGCGCCGCTTCCCTGAGTCCAATACACCCCCTAGCGGTGGGAGGACCGTGAGCGCACCAGTAATCGGCCGCGTAGGAATGACAAACGTTCCCGCTGTCCTGTGAAGATGCGGCACAAACAAGGGAAACTGCACCTTGAGGAAAACTTGCGGCGGCGGTCGCGCTAATTGAAACGAAACACTCGTCACCGCCGCCCTCACAGCGAGAACACTCGAAGCAGTGCCACAACAAAACGCGCCAACGCGATGTCCAGAGAAACATGAACACGCAGTGAAACTAAAACAACTAGCACAGAGCGCGCGTATGCGCGACCATCAGCTGCGCACCTAACGCGTGCGTCAAACTAAACAAGCAAACAATGTACAGAATATCCGCAATATACAGTATAAGCAAACAATGTACATAGTATTCATGAGGTAAAATAACACCAAGTAGAAAAGAAACACTTAACTCGGCTGCGCAGCAGCGAAGAAAGAGGATGAGGGGCCAGTGAGGGCAGACTACATAGAGGAGGCTGTGTCCTGATTGGATAGACCATGGCTGTTGCTGATTGGACAGTGCTTTTTTTTTTGTTTCTCTTACTCTACATTTTCCCAAGGGTTCTGTGAAATGTAGTTTTGTACTTTTAAAAAAATACCGTTTTAAAAAATGTGGCTGCTGTTAATAAAAGTGGAGAAAGAAGGCATAATCCTCGCCTCCAGTCCTGACATAGAATTGTGATTCTACACTCTCCATATTTCTAATAAATAAACATCTAATTTTAATACCTCATTACCCTCCAAACTGTAGTCCAGTGGTTTGAATCCCTACATTCTTTGCAGGAGTTAGCCTTTGGGTCACGAGCAGCATTTGAGTCTCACCTCACCATGAAAGGTGAATTATCAGAGGCTAATGTCAACGTGAGATGTTCAAGTGAGTGGGGCTGTTAGAAATAAGGCCATTATTATTAGCAGTCGTTGGATTGGTGCCTGCACTTTGATTTTTACCACTAACTTTGTTTGGATCTCTAACAGTTCTCTAATCCATTTAGATCCATGGTGAGCTTTTTTTAAATGTGGCCGAGCGATAATGCTGATTCTAACAAGAACATAAACATTCCCAAAATTTTCCATGTCAAATATGGCATACACAGTAGTTTTCATGCAGTCTCCATCAGAATACTTTGTGTTGATTATTTCATCTTGCAGGTATGAGAGTTCTCCAGTATAAATTTATGCGCCAAAACAGTTGTTAAATCCCAAAGCTTTTTCTTCCATAAATTCATGTAAATCAGAAGTATTGAAGAATAAAAAATGTTTTCCTTTTAGTTAAGCTCCTGAAGAATGCTGGCAAATCACGGCTATGACTGCTGAGAACTATTCTCTAAAATTTCTCTCTTCCATCATACTTCTGTTTTAGAGCTTTCTGTGCCTGCATGTTTGCACAGTGACGTAGGCAAGAGGGGGCTAACCTGGTCGTTTACTGCTGCAACTTACTGAACTTCGTGTCCAAGGCATCAAACATTTTTTTTTCTTCTACTTGATTAAGCTCCCCTAATCTCCAATGCTACACTCATTGTCATTAGTAATTATGAAGGATATATCTGATTGCTACTCTAAGTACTCCTCCTGACGGGTAAGGCCCTCAAGTCTTGGAACACAGTATTAAATAGAACCCGGGAAGTATGTTGTACCATATAATTACTTAATGTACATTTCTATTTAACTTATTTGGCTGAATTACCCAGACATCAATGCTTTACAGTCCAATTGAAAAGACAGAAATAATTGTTTTTTCTTTTATTATTATGTTTAAAGCTTAGTAGTATCTGTTCATGGCACACTTTGATATAGTTTGAGGTTCACGAAAAATAATGGGGAAGGAGAGGATGGGGCAACCCATAATAGATAGATAGAGATATATATATATATATATATTATTTTTTTTTCCCCAAGCAATTGCCTGTAGTGAAGAACCCACTCACAATGTTTGTTGGTGTGTCTAGATATTTATAAGCAATTGAGATAAACCTAGGGTCATGCTTTATCATAGGGATGCCTCATCCGCCCGACAGTTTGTTAGAGGAGTGGATGCGGTCATCAAGAGCACTTTAGAAGTCATGATTAACTTGCCTAATGATGAGGTGGTGGATCTGTGCACAATCTTTAAAACTTCTTGCAGTAAAACCCTTCATCTATAATTTAATCCGGGATTTGTAACTGTTAGCTATTAAAAACATAAAATCAGGTATTATAGGGGTTATGACCGTTCCCTAATCCCCTTCATCAACATGTTTCGGCTGTTATGAAGGCCTCTAGGGGGTTCGCAGCCTTTCTCAGGATTAAGATCCCTGGTACAACAACTATTACATTTACGAATTCATGCTTATGCAGATAAGTTTTACTCCCTTTGAATATATCACTCGTGCGGGCAGTGCATTACCCTAAACATTGGTGCATTAAGTCGCATGGAAGGGAGACTCTGGATGTGCCCTGTAGTTACACATTTGTCATATACTTAATAATAATAAAAAAAAATGCATAGCCTTTTTTGTTACTCTTATTTTAAGTTCAGCCATTAAAGGTTCAGCCAACACATGTTTTGCCTTTCTGGCTAATTACACATGGGACTTTCTCAAGGTTGGGTAATTTTGTCCTCTATAATGATTACAATAAAAACTGACCTGTGTTCCTTGTACTGAGTAAGTAAAAAGAAATCAGACAAAGTTTATCCAAGTTTGGAAAGCTAGAATGCTTTGCGGACCAAAAATCGGTGAACTTCGTTTTGGCACCATGGGATATTTGTTTAAATATAGCAGCCATTGCGAAGTTCAAAGATATCGGCATTTTCGTTCAGTATTGTAAGGCCCTCATCTCTTGCGGTCTTGTTGGAGTTTCCAGACCACAAGGGATCAGGCCCTTACAATATTGTACTTATTGGATTAGAAATATTTCTCCTGTTTTGTTCCTCTGATACTCTTTAGTACGTCAGCACAACAGGGAGTTACGATCTCATAGACTTGGCGAGATCCCAAACACTGCCCACCTATATTCTAGCGTCAACAAGCACTTGCCCAACTGTATAAATTCTTTTGCTACAATTCTTAGAGGGCACCTGGAAATCTGGGTTCCTTTCACCCATTTGCATCCTACTGGTAATGATGGAGGTTATGTTAGTGAGGGTAATTCCTTTACTCTCTACATCCTGCTTTCTAGGGTTCGCCAAGGGCATGACTGAGCTTGCCTCCTGTTGCTAAAGTCTCAGGGACATCAAAGACTTCCCTGCATCTTGCTACCAGCACCTGGGCTTCACTCCTGTGAGCCCTTACCTGCCAAAATATTGGAAAAACTGAACATTTGCCTGTTTTGCACCTCTTTATCAATGTATATAACAGCACCCCTTGCTGCTATCAGACACAACTTAGCAGAACTTAAAAAACACCTCTAATAAAACCTAATAGAGGATAAACTCTACAGATCTCTGTTCCTCATTGGGTGATTTCCCTCATTTCGACCTACATTATAAATATAGTGGCTCACTCATGGTCATCCAACATCTCTCTTCAACCTTATACAATCACAAAGTACTAAAACAGACCATTTCCATTCCAGTTTGTCATTACTCCATCTTAAATGTTCCATGGGGTTATTTATTTATATTTACTAATGTTATGCAGTGAAAGACGCAACAGATTTATTCTTATCTAGGTTCTGCAACACTAACTACCATACGAGAATCCACTATGCAGAAGAATCGTATTGGACAGCCTTGGGGAAGAACTGATTGGAGTGTTTAGGCTATCTTGGGTTGGCAGTCTGTTCCACAGCTTGTGCCCAAGAGGAGTAAAGCTCTTATTTCCTCATGACTTACACTTGGTACAGGCGAGATGAGTGGCACCAGAAGGACCCACTCTGTTGACCTTAGGGATCTGAAGTAAGCATTTAGAAAAACCTTTCTGCTAGTTGTTTAAAGACAAGTGCTAAATCCCCTAAAATCAGAGACTGAGTTTCTCTTCGTAGTCCCAAAAATTAGTATTACTACTGCATTCTGTACACTTAATCGCAGTAACTGTGTTTTCGGCATTCCTCTTTAAATGGCATTTCAGTACTGTTCTTTTTCACCTTCAACGAAAGAAGATGTTCTAGGGCATCCGATATGATCATAATTCTCTAATTGAGAGGCCATCGTTGGACCCTACAGGAGATTTGTGTCTGACTCAAGGGACTAATTGTTTATTTATTTATAAAGTTTTATATAGCATGAACATGACCAATTGGGTATCAGAGCACTTTACAGGTGATCCTACGTAAGAGACATGTAAGAAAAAGAGGTACGAACTGTGAAAAACATCAAATTGCGGAGAGTAACCTCAAGTGACAAGACGGAAAAAAAAAAACATAAATGCAACAAGTCAAAAAATATACATATGGGCGGAACAAGCGTTCAGGATAATGCAATTAGGGTAGCAATTTGTTAATTAGAAGGGATTTCACTTCTTTTTTTAATGATGCAGTGGAGGGGATCAGTCTGATTTCAGGTGGTAGGGAGTTCCAAATTTTCGGGGCAATACCTGAAAAGACTCTGTTGCAAGTTTTCTTTTTATGGAATGTCTTTGGTTTTAGCAGCAGGGTGCTGTAACTTCTAGAGCATCTGCCTCCGCCAGATAATTCAAATTTTTGTACCAAGTGTATTGGTGTGTTGTAGTGTGCGGCTTTGTGAGTCATACAAGCAAGCTTTAGTTGAATCCTTGCCTCATAAGGTAGCCAGTTCAGAGATTTTAGATCCGGGGAGATGTTTGTTTATTTTAGTTCCAGTGACGAGTCTGGCAGCAGCATTAAGCGAGGCCCTTCGAGGCGCCAGCGTGGATCTAGGAAGTCTTGCACTTCCATAATCCAATCTTGGAATGACTAAGGTTTGGTCCGCTGATTTGAAGTTGTTTTGAGGGAGGAAAGGTTTTAATTTCCTTAGAATGTTCATTTGGTAGCTTGCTCCTTTGGTGACAGCACTAATGTGCTGCTGTATGTTCAAATACTTGTCTAATGTTATCCCCAGAAATTTCGCAGAATCGGTAATGTGAGGAGAGCAATTGAGGGCCATTAGATGCTTTATCCATAAATCAATCTGGGGTTTGAAGTTGGGTGGGACGATGAGGAGGAGCTCCGTTTTGATAGCGTTTAGTTTGAGTGGTTATGCGTTAGCCAGTTTTGAGTATTTTTTAGAGTTGTGTTGAGGGACCTGATGTCCTCTAGGGAGGAAATTTTCAAATGTAGTTGGGTGTCATCTGCGTACATGTGATATTGAATGTTGGAGGCTTTCAAGGAGTCTGATAGAGGTTCCATGAAGAGGTTGAAGAGAGTAGGTGAAAGAGAGGACCCTTGTGGAACCTTTAGGGTGACCGATGTTGCGAAGGACAGGGATTGATTCACCTTAACTCTTTGGGATCTGTTGTTGAGGAATGAAATGAACGAGTTTTGTACAGTTCCTGACAGAGACCCATCTTGTGTTCAAGTAGCTCTAGTAAACTGTTGTGTTTAACAGTATCAAATGCAGAAGATAGGTCAAGGAGGATGAGAAGGCACGCTGCATTTTTATCCAGAAGTTTTAGAATGTCGTCAACTATGTGCGTAAGTGCTGATTCAGTGCTGTGGCCTTGACGGAAGCTAGATTGGTATTGGTCTAGAAGTTGGAATTCATCTATATTATTACAAAGTTGGACCTGAACGCAGTTCTCGAAGAGCTTCGCCAGGGTGGGAATGTTGGAGATGGGCTTGAAATTATTAAGGTCCAGGCCATCAGCATTAGGTTTTTTAGGATGGGGATTACCTGTCCTACTTTTAGACAGTCTGGGATAGTTCCTTGGTGAAGCGAGGCATTAACTGTCTTTGCCCAGAGTGGGAGTAAAGAAGATTTGATCTCCCTGAAGATATTAGAGGTAACTGGTCTATGAAGTGATTAGATGGTTTCAATGCTGTAAGAAAGTTGTGGATGTCGCTATCATTTAGGGAAGTGAATGAATGCCAAGAGGCATTATTTTTGAGGGAGTGCCCTGTGCGAATCCCAGACTCTCCTATCGATAGCGGGGGCGTTTCGTTGTGAGGAGTGATCGGAAGGCGCCTCCTTGGTGTTTGCAGATCATCCTCGATTGTTTTCGTTTTACTCTGGAAGAAGGAAGAAAAATCATTGCCTTTTGGAAGAATGTTCGACCCGTTGCAAGAAGGAATGGGATGATTGATCGATTGCTTTTTGACAAGTTCAAAAAGTTTTTTAGGACAGTTTTTGGCTAGATCCAGTTGGGGTCTGAAGAAATTAGCTTTCAAACTTCTAATTTGTTTATTGTAGGTGTTCCTCACCGATCGTATGTTTTTAAGGTGATCAATGGACTGCGAGGATCTCCAAGCTCTTTCTGCTAGACTCTGGTTTTGTCTCTCCACATTCAGGTGGTTGTTGAACCAAGGTTTAGAGTCTTTGGTGGATATTCTTTTTTCACTTGTAAGTGCGTAAGCAACTAAGTCAAGAATGTTCAAGATGGAAGTGTTGTAGTGATCAGTGAGAACGTTGACGTCTGCCATATCGACTTGGGGGGTCAGGAAGTTGTTACTGAAGGCAGTCAAATCATCAAGGTTTAGGTTCCGCTGACTTCTTTTCCATTGTTTAGGTTTCTTTAGTTGAGTTTCTTTTTTAACTCACCACCTTAGTGATGAAGAAGGTGATATGGTGGTGATCTGACCAATCAAAAAGGACAATGGATTCAAGGTGGATGTTCCTTTTTGCAATGATTAAGTCCAAGGTCTTGCCGTTGATGTGAGTAGGGGTGTCACAGAATTGGAACAGCGCGAGGTCTGATAAAAAGGTTTTAAAGCTGTTCACTGCATGGTCATTCAAGTCATCCCAGTGTAAGTTGAAGTCTACCAGGAAGATCTGGATAGTTTGCTGATCAGTGTTGGGTGAAATAATTTCCATGATTTGTTCAATAGAAGGAAGGTTGTCGCCTGGGGAATGGTAGATTGTGTGGAGTTTGTAAAAGAGACAGTTGTTACTAGAAATATCGATGCCTAGGTATTCACAAGCTGTAAGAGTAACGGTATTTGATTTGCTTCACATCGAGGGTGTTACGGAAGATGCAGGCAACCCCACCACCTGGCGTGATTGGTCTATCCAGCCTAAGGATGATGTGACTAGGGGAAACTAGAAGGTCTAGTATAGGAGCAGAGGCATCATTTAGCCATGTTTCTGTAAGTATAAGGATGTCCAGCTCATGGTGAAAATGAGGTCAGAAATATTTGGTGCGCGCCTAACCGCCGATCTGCAGTTGAGGAGCATGCATTTAAGGTGAGTAGAGTCATTAGCTAAGGGAGTCTGAGTGATGTTAATGCGCCTGAGATTGTCTTAGTTTACGGCTCTGGAATTATGCCTAGGTTCTCTGTGTGGGTTAGCAGGAATAGTTTGGATTTGGCCCGCTTATCAGTTTCGGTATTTTTCGAGGTGGTTATAAGAGATGAGGAGGGCTTGAATGTCACAAACAGTAAGTTGTTCAGTCAGTCTGAAAGTCCGAGAGGGGGCATTCAGGAAGGGTATGGTTTTCCAACTTAGAAGAGGACGGCGAAGGAGGTAGGACGGTGGTCTAGCGCAGAAGTTAACGGGTTGTGCATGTGTACCCGTAGGGATCATCGGGAACCTGTTGGGCCTTTGACTGCCCACCAGCTCTGCGGTGATGGATGTGAGGCTTTGTAGATCTGCCTTGAGTTGACGATGGTTGAGTTAGATCTTATCTAGTTTGAATTCAAGCGAGGCCTGGAAAGGTGTGGTTTTGGTGGAGGGAGTATGCTAGGAGAAGAAGGGAAGCCAAGGGTAGCGGTAAAGGAATTTTGCTGGGCAAGGAGGTGCAGCAGAGGGTATGTCTGGGGGGACTTAGGTGGGAAAGGGGTAAGGGAGGGGTTCGAGAGCTGAGCAGGCGTCGTAAGAGACTCTATATTAGTCATCTTAGGGGACTCGGATTCTGAATTACAGGACGCCTTTGTGTTTAATTTAAAAGACCTTTAGTAATGGCTTAACGTACTATACTGTACCACATAAAGTACTCCTTAGAAGCGAAGATGATACCCGCGTAATAACAAAGGTATAGATGGGAAGTCCTGAGATGAAGAGACCCACTATGGAGTGGGGAAGGAAACAATTCCTTTTGTTTTAAATACCCTCACACACCCTAGTGGTGTCATGCTTCATCATCGGGTCACCCTAACGCCTAAAAGTCAGGGTGGGCTCGACCGTATTTTCAGGGAGCTCTTAGGAATAATAAGACCAGGGGGAAAAGAAATTAAAAAACCTCCAACAAATCCCAGTATCCCTTTAATATTGGATTCGTTAGGGTTATTAAAAATATGTGAACAGGGGTCAGAAAAGGAGTGTTTATGGTCCTATGACCCTTCAGCCGACATGTTTCAGTCCTACTAGGGCCATGACGGTCCCGGACTTTCTTCAGGGCAACAATATAACCTCCCTGGACAGCGCAAGAGGAAATACCCTACACTGCTATTTCTTTAAGGGCAGATAGCTGCTCCTTAATTAATTTGAAGATAATTTATCTTCTTGATCCTGTTAACGCTCCATCCAGATATGGGCGAGGGAACTCTTCTCCGGGTACCTCGCAGAGTAAGGGGTAGCCCTGTTGTCACACAGTCATCAAGGGTCCTCCCCCGCTCTCTCACCTACTCGGTGCGGGTCCCACGGGTCTTAACGTACTATACCCTGCAACAGCAAACAGTATGTCTGGCTCAAAGGACCTTTGTTAATGACTTAAAGGTACTATAAGTTTAATCTGGAAGAAGCCAATCTCAGCTTTTCTAGGGTATGTGAATGTGGTCTTTAAAAATAGCAAGCAAAAGACACACAATTGATGAACGGAATGCAGAACAAATCAAAACATTCACCTCCAGTCAAGAGATCTGGGTTAAATCCATCATTCTTTTGCTCACCATGCCACCCCAGTTTAGACCTGGCCATATGCAAATCAGTCTTGACCCTGTGCCTCATGGGAACAGTCCAGTCCGAACTGCCAAGCCAGATCCTCCCTGGACCGGAAACAGGCGTGGGTCCTGTGCTCTCCATGCCACTGGAGTCGAGCTATCCTGGATGATGAGGGGTGAAACCCCGAAACTGATCCTAGGATGCTTGTTTCCAGTCCAGGGTGGACCTGGCCTGGCAGTTCGGGCTGGACTGTTCCCATTGGGCGCAGGGTCAAGACTGATTTGCATATGGCTGGGTCCAAACTGGAATGGCATGGTGAGCAAAAAAACAATGGATTTAGGCCCAGATCTCTGTACTGGGGTGAATGTATGACATTGTTCTGCATTCTGTCCATCAATTGTTCTTTTTGCTTTAAAAATAGCAAGGCCTATTGGCTTTGTTAATCCTTATTTATTTTGTATCAAATGTTGCATAAAATATTTTTCCAGCTGCATGTTTTCGTAGCATATACTGGGGCCACAGAATGTGTGCAAATTTTTTATTTTTTATTCCCATGTATTTTTGTGTTCCCATGTCATCCTACAGACTCACAAAGAGTGTGCTTATTTTTAATTTAGAAAAAATGTCACACGTACCCATATCTGGGAGCTGTGCATGTCGAGACTGTCTTGTTCTCGGAGCCTAGATATGCTCTTATGTTTTACTTGGCATCAGTTAGCTTAGTAAATTATTTTAATGCTGCAACATTTACAGTTTTATTTTACCATTTTAATCGCCCTCAGGATTCCTCTGAAGGCCTTTCTTTCCTTTAATGCATGAAAGGTGGAATAATATCAGATCTGCTTAGATGAAATAGTCCCAGAAATGAAGGTTGCCACAGCAGGGGGTTTCTGTTAATCTGATAAAATAAATGCACATGTTGACATTGTACATGCCCTGTTAATTAAAGGTTTCAAGATATAATTGCCTGGTAATTTCACAGCTGTGAGCTATAGATATATTTTAATATTAATTTGTCAGTTTAGTGTGCCGGAGGGACAAAGTGTCTGCTGCCGTTCTGAAATAACACAGGAGAGAGCACAGTTCACTTCATGGGCTTGTTATGCTGTTGCGAGAGAGTAAGCCCTACATACTTGCTTAATGTCTTGATAGAGTTAAAACACGGAAAATGCTTAGATAATTCTAAACTTCTCTGCAGATTTTTTTTTTTTAACGTGGTGTAGTATTTTGCATAGTACACACTACATCTTGGCAGCCGGTTTAACCCTTTCGCTTCTAGGCTTCACCCCCAGTGCTTGGCCTTTTTGGCCTATTTGGTGTAGTACATGCTTAGGCCTTCATTACTTTTGGTCCACATAAGCTATCCATGCCAAATTTTACGTTTTTTCTCCAACATCCTGGGGATTCTAAAGGTACCCAGGGCTTGTGGATTCCCCTGGAGGGGACTGAGAAAATAGCAAAAATATAGCTAATTTTGAGTTTTTGGGGAAACCTGGGAAAAAAGTACTCTGGATAAAAGTGCCCGTTTTTTTCATAAAAATGGCATCATCGAACGGTTTGATGTGCTATAGTCACCATCTTCCCAGCTTTTAGGAACACGCAGAGCTGAATCCAAAAACCAAATTTTTAGGTTTTGGGTAGACCGCGCATGCGCTGTCTCGAAGAGACGTGTTGTGTTCTATCTCTGGGCTTACAGGCCGGCCATCTCCTACAATTTGTACACTTCAGCGTTGCTCTCATTTTCTTTGATGCCATTCATCATGGCATGCGGGCGTCATGCCCTCTTCTTGTGTTTGGCCCTCCCATAGCGCATTGACCAAGTACATGTCTCCTTACACTGCTCCCGGTTTGGGGAGCTATTTTGTTCTTTGTTTCCAAGCACTCCATAGGAGTACCTGTGTTTTCAGGCCATCTCCCTTGTACACATACAAACATACCTCTAAAATGCATGCGTGTGTACATAAACTAATGCATTTGTTAAAAAGTTTTTAAAACACCAACAGCAATTGTTTTTTTGGGGTGTTTTTTGCACGATCCGATGGTATTGGAGCGCTTGTTCCATCCTCCATCTTGCCATAGTGTGCTAACATCAGCTGATGGTATTGGAGCGCTTTCAGTGCTCACCTGTTACATTACACAATGACACATTCATTGCCGTAGGCAGGGGGAAGCATAAGTGATTTGCCCAGAATCACAATTTGTTCATCCGGCCAAGAGATTCAAACCTGGTTCCTCAGTTCCCCTGTCGACAGCTCTGACCATTACGCCACACCCTCACTTCACTTCTAAGCTTCTCAACTGTTTCTCACTTTCACTTCCACATTTGTTTATCAAGACTCTGTCAACACTGAACAATCATTGGCAAAGCCAATAGATCTGGGCAATGTCAGAGCTATTGGCCTTGTCAATGTGAAAGTCTTTAGCCATGTTGTCTAGGAACACATCTGCTGTTCAGCATGGCTTAAAGTCACTGAAAAAACTGCTATGATGCAGCCAGCACAGGCCATGTCATATCGCTTTTTTGTGCTAGGAGGGGCATGACAATAAACTCAACATAGGGGACGAAGAGACTTGGCGTTGGCTCCACATCCTGTGATTCTGGGCTTGAGGGGGAGCACTAGCCCATTGCTGTCGGGGGGGGGGGGGGTGCCCCTCCAAATATAGTCCCTGGTGGTCTAGTGGGCTTTCTGCCTCCCACCAGGGGCAGAAAGACTGCTGTGGATTATATGGGTGGGTGGGGGTAGGCCCGATGCCTGGGTAGGCTGCCCCCACCCATTAATGACCCTTTAAATAAATAAAAAAAATCCCTGATTTCTAGTGGGCTTTCTGCTCCACCAAGGGGCAGATTGGAGGTTAGAACCTCCAATCTGCCCCCTGGGGGAGGAGGGGGCAGAAAGACTTGTAAGCCTGGGTGAGGGGTAGCACCTGCCCATTGCGAGGGGGCAGCTCCCCCCCCTTATAAAAGAGTCCCTGTTGTCTAATGGAGTGGATCCCTGCTTGGGGATTGCCCTCCTGTGGTGATCCCCAAGCAGGGATCCACTTTCCAGTGATACCTCTCCCATCTGAATCGGTGCTCGGGGAGGAGGGTAGGGGCTGAGATATCCCCCTGAGCACAATGCAGTAAAAGTGAAATGAGCCGACTTTTGTTTTCATTGTAATGATGTCAGCCTTCCATGCGCACTGATTGTCATTTCAATGAAGAAAACAAAACAGCCTCAGGTGCTGGGGAAGCTCTTTGCCAGCTCCCGAGGCTGATTTCAATACAATGAAATCCCTTTGGTGCCTGCACTAGAGGGATTTCTTGCCTTGTGTGCAAGGACGGCTTGGAGTCGTCCTCGGCATACGAGCACTAGACACCAAACCAGTTAAAGTGCTTAATCATAGTGTAATTGATTTTTATGTTTGTTGCATTTTTTTGGGCTACCATGAAAAGTAAAATAAGCGTTGTAGTGCACCCCTTTGACAGAGGCAGGTAAATCGAACTAGGTGGGGGATCTACTATGTTTCTGTGGGAAACACACTACTAACAGCATTACCAGCGGGGGATTTGGCAGAATTGAAAGTTTGCTTGTATTGTCTGTAAAATGTGACTTATCTGGTATTCGATACTGAAGTATCCCTCAGCTGTGAGAGTTTCAGGCTGCTCACTATTGCTGATTCAACTAATTCCCGTGGACGAGAATTCGCATTCCATGCTCCTGGCTGCCGCTTCCTTTTTATGCTGCTCTTCACTCCAAAATATGACTTTCAATGTAAAATATTTTTTTTACAGATTTAAAAATTTGGAGCAATAGCTTATCTGCCTTATTAATATTGCTCCTCATTCGCTCAAGGGTACTCAAGTCTTTAATGCCACTGTTGTAGGAAACCAGTCTGCTGAAGATGAGACAGTGGTAGCAGAATTGGCTTGAATTGTTCTGCCAATGGTTTAACACGCATTCGCAAAGCCAATAGGTCTCGCCTATGCAAGAGTTGTTCGCTTTGCCAATATGTTTTAGCCATGTTCTGCACCAGCATGGCTGCTGTTCAACATGGCTAAACGTTAGTGTAGTAAAGGAGAGAGGCATGGAGTGGAGTGGAGTGTCGTAAAGTGGAGTAAGAGTGGAGTGTTATTGAGTGGCGTGAAGTGGTGTAGAGTGTTGTGGAAGGCCGTAGAGTAGAGTTGAGTGAAGTAGAGTGTCCTAGAGTGGAGTGGCATAGTGTCGTGGAGTGGTGTGGAGTAGCGTAGAGGGTGATGCGTAGAGTGTTGTAGAGCAGAGTGGAGTGGCATAGAGTGGAGTAGTGTAGGGGAATGGAATTGCATAGAGTGGGGTAGAATGGAGTAGTGCATCATAGAATAGAAAGGAGTAAAGTGATATGGAGTGGCTTAGAGTGGAGTAGAGTGGAGTAGAGTTTAATGAAGTGAGGGTCGTGGAGTATCGTAGAGTGTAGTGTCGTAGACTGGAGTGTCGTAAGGTGAGATAGAGTGGCCCAGAGGGAAGTGGTGTGGTGCAGATTAGATTGGCTTAGAGTGCAGTGGCATTGAGTGTATTGGCTTTGAGTAAAGTAGTGTAGAGTGCATTGGTGTAGAGTGCAGTGGCGTAGAGCGCAATAGTTTAGAGAATAGTGTTGCAGAGATGGTGATGAGTGCAGTGACAGAGTGTGCAGTGGCGAAGAGTGCAGCAGTGCAGAGTAGATTAGAGTGGTGTGGATTGATGCAGAGTGTAGTGGTGTAGAGTGTAGTGGCGGAGAGTGCAGTAGAGTTGAGTGGTGCAGTGGCAGAGTATAGTGATGCAGAGAGCAGTGGCATAGATTACTGTGGTGCAGAGTAGAATAGAGTTGCGTAAAATGCAGTGATGTTAAGCACAATGGTGTAGAGTGGCGTAGCGTGCAGTGGTGTAGAGTGGCATAGATTGCAGTGGCATAGAGTAGAGTCGTGCAGAGAGCAGTGGCATAGAGTACAGTGGTGCAGAGTAGAATAGAGTGGCGTTGAGTACAGTGATGTAAAGCACACTGGTGTAGAGTGGCATAGCATGCAGTGTTGTAGAGTGCAGTGGCATAGAGTGTTGTAGGGTATAGTGGCTTAATGTGCAGTGGTGTAGAGTAGTTGGCGTAGAGTGCGTTAGCGTAGAGAGCAGTGGTTTAGATTAGAGTGGCATAGAGCGCTGTGGAGTGGTATAGAGTGCAATGGCATAGAGTGGAGTGGCATAGAGTAAATTGTTTTAGAGTGGAGTGGTGCAGGGTACAGTGCAGGGACATAGAGTAGTATGGTGCAGAATAGAGTGGCGTTGAGTGCAGTGGCTTAGAGTGGAATGGCGCAGAGTGGCATAGAGTGCCGTGGTGAAGAGTAGATTGTTTCAGAGTAGAGTGGAGTGGTGGTGCAAGGTAGAGTGGAGTGCTGCAGGGTCGAGTGCAGTGGCGTAGAGTGTATTGGCGTAGAGTGCAGTGGCATGGGGTGCAGTGTTGCAGAGTAGAGTGCAAAAGTGGAGTGGGTAGAGTGCAGTGGTGCATAGTAGGGTGGGGCAGAGTGCACTGGCATAGAGTGGTGTAGGCGTAAAGTGCAATGGTGCACAAAAGATTAGAGTGGCATAGAGTGTAGTGGTGTAGAGTGCAGTAAAGAGGCATAGAGTAGGGTGGTACAGGGTAGAGTGCAGTGGCGCAGAGTAGAGTGGCCCTAAGTTCAGTGGCAGAGAATGCAGTGTTGCCGAGTAGATTGGTGTAGAGTGCATTGATTTTGAGTAAAGTGGTGTAGAGTGTAGTGGCACCGAGTGCGGTGGCGCTGAGTGCAGTGGCTAAGAGTAGAATGTTTCAGAGTGGAGTGGTGCACGGTAGAATACAGTAGCGTAGAGTGCAGAGTAGATTATAGTGGCATAGAGTGTGTTGGCATAGAGTGAATTGGTGTAGAGTGCAGTGTTGAAGAGTAGCGTGGCATTCACTGGAGTGGAGTGGTGTAGAGTGCAGTGGTGCATAGTAGAGTAGAGAGGCATAGAGTGAAGTGGTCTACAGTAGAGTGGTGCAGAGTAGAGTGCAGTGACGCAGTGTGGAGTGATATGGAGTAGTGTAGAGTGGTGTGGGGGTAAAGTGAAGTATACATGGTGTGGTAACATACTGCCATTCCTGACAAAACATATTTAATTGAAATGACCATTACATTTTCACAGACGTACAATTACACTGATAAAAGTATACTATGCACAAATGATAATGTATGGAAATGCCATCACCTAGTGTATTGATTTGTTTTGATCATATTAAAATATTTGTTTCCACCACACTTCAGTATTGCTAAAGAATGTGCTTCATTTGTGCTTTTTTAAATTTCAAATCTATACTTAAATATCTGCACAGTTCATTTACAGACATTTACATTTTGTTGTGTGCTAGGAAAACAATAACATCCTAGAGCCTTCCCTCCCACATAGGTACCCAGCAAGATTGTCACATACATTCTTTCTCTGTGAAGTCGGAGCAAGAAAAGTAAACACCAAGCTCCCTCAGAAGACAGAGCCTGACATTTGACCTCTCTCTGAATGAACAGCAAATGTGACAAGTTAAGCACTGGTGGAAGAATACAGTAAATAGGTTTTGGGCTACGGAAGTGACAAACTCATGCTGGGCCGCCTAAAACAAATGGAGCCGGCAAATAGTAAGCAAGCAAATGTGAGTTATGAACCACAAAATGAATGGTAAGCAATGGGTGGAGTGCATTTCGAGGAAAGCTTTCAGAATGTCCCTAATATGTCGTTAGTAAACCAGACAGCTGTGCTGTCTGGGAGACTTTCACATTGAGGCACCTTCAAAGTTATCTGCAGCAGTACTTATTAATATCTATTGTGCCCTTCCATAAAAGATGGCAGGCTGTGTTGTGACTCTAGTCAACCCTCCTCACTCTGTGCTTCATGTGTCTGTGCTCTATTTTTTAGTCCCCAAGCTTCCAGTGCAGTACGGCAGGAGCACCAGGAGCTCAGGGGGTAAGAAGCAACAGTCAAAGTTTTTAAGTTCTCTAGATATTTCCACGTTCTTCTCCTGAATCATGAAGAGAGTGTGTTAAGCTTATGATTTTGAAAGGAATCGGAAAGTGCTCTCATCATTCCACTTTGAGAGGGATGTATGTGTTTTTTTTAATGAAAGTAGGGTCCAGTTTACACCCCTTATTGTGGGTAGGAAAGGAGCAATGGTGTAATAAGCTGCTGTCTGAATGGAGGCATTTGGTAAGTTCCTGAAGGTAAGGTGATCCCTCATCTTATATTTGGGGTGAGGAGCATATCCTGATTAATGATATTTCTCAAGGGAAAATGTGGCATTGTGTTCTGTCACTGCCTGTGGCAATACAAGTGAAGGCAATCAACAGAGAACCTAATTAGTTAACTCTGTCCTCTGTTGCAACACAAAGGTTTATTGTTTGGAAGATTTCTGTATAAGAAGAAAAGGATTGCCATGTGGTTGAGCATGTGTAGAAGAGAAACTGGGTAAGGACAATGGCACAGTAGGTATAATGGAGAAACACCAGTTAACCCTGTTACAAGTACAGTATTCCTGAAGATTTGTTCATTTTGGATAGTTCCCATTTATTGTTTGAGAAATAACTTGGTTATCTTGGGGATTATACTAAAAAATACTTAAGAAGCATTTGGTTGAACTGCATTCCATAACATATAATTTAAGAATTGAATGGAAGGCACGGGGCCAGATAACTTTGCGATGTACCTAACAGTGAGGTTGAGAAAATGTATTTTGTTCCCTGCTCCTTACTGACCAAGTTTGTATAATAAATGTTCACAATGCAGAAGGACTTATCTTTGTGTAAACAATGTATAGGGAACATCACCCCATTTCATCTTGTATTTTCAGACATTTGCAGAAGAAATCTGTGAGTTCTGCTCAATAAGTGCTTATGAATACATTGATACACTTTTATTTTGTGGTGCATCAAAGAATCTACAAATATATTTCATTTTGAACATTGTAATATAATTTTGTTGGAATATATGAATAGGCTTTTTTTTAGGTGTTTTGTAATACAAAGTTATGATGTTTTTTACTCTAAAACTGCTAACTATATATAAAAGATAATACAACTGAAACAATATTGAAACCAAAGACTGAAAAGAAAGGGAAGCAAATGTAGAGAGATTAGATGAAGGGAGATGTTAGCTGAGAAGGGGAGTTTGAAGGCAAGTGAAATAGAAGGGATTATAAATGGACAAGAACGATGGAGGCAATAGACTTGAAAGACCAATGATAGGAGGAACACTAATAAAGTATAATTGTGAAAATTAGTTGTTGGAAGTAAACAGCAGACGCAGGTGGGTAAGGAGAAGCTGTTTATTCATCCGAGATCCTCAGGCACCAGCTGGCAACTGAGGCGCTTCAACATTCTAAGGTGAGCTTCACTCTAACATTCTAAGGCAGGGGTGTACCAACCAGGGAGGGAAAGAGGGGTAGAACGGGCAGGGTGAAAAGGAGGGGAACGGTAGGAAGCAAGGGTGATTACAAGATATAAATATGGAAGATTATACATGTAGATTACAACACACCTCCCTTTGAATAGGGAAGGAAAGAACAGGCAATACTAGGAGAATACAATCACCAATGAAGTCTTTCACATTACAGTGTAAATGGAAAGAATAGCATTACATTTCATAGTCCTCTTGCCACCGTGGTGGATGGCGAATTCTAACGTCCCTTGGTTGTTGCATGTTTGAGACAGAATCCTCCCGACTTTCCCTATTAGCAGACATAGGGAGACACACTTTGGGACAGCGAGCTACATTGTCCATGCTCCAAGTACTTCCGTCCTCCAATACTCCTGAATTCCTATTAACGCGTTGGATTCTAAGAGGTTTGGAAAATGAGGACACTTAGGACCGACCTACAATAGGTCTTTTGATAACCACCCATTGACCTTCACACCATTCCTTACTGACATTTCTGGTCATACTTGGCTTTGTAATCACATTGATGACGTCCCACCTTCTCCATGACTGACTTCCTGTCTACCCAAACAGGACATCCCCCATTTAGCCTATTGGGAGTGAGTTTGGAACCTGAATTTCTCCCCTTTAAAGACACAAATGGAGAAACCCCAGAGATGGCATTGGGCGAGATGTGATAGGACCATAGCATCTGTCTTATGGCTTCCTCTACTGATTCATGTGATGCAAGGGCCAATTGAATAGTGTTTTTTATCATTCTGTTGGCCCTTTCTACCAATCCATTAGCTTTCGGACAATATAAAGGGGATTTGAGATGGGAAATAGATAACCTGGTTAAGAACTGTGTCATTTCGTCTGATATAAATTGGACCCCATTGTCTGTGACCAGAGTGCTGGGTATGCCTTCTTTAGAAAATACTTATTTAAGAAATTCAATAAGGGTGGATGTAGTGATAGAAGCAACTGTTTTAGTAGAAATCCAGTGGGAATGATAGTCAATAAGTACAAACATAAATCTTTGAGAAGGATTAAGCAGGTTTAAGGGACCAATAATGTCCATGCCCAGTTTGTCCCAAGGTTTGGAAGGGACAGACATCGGAATGAGAGGAGCTTTGCGAGTGACCTTGGATTTGTCACAAGATCCACATGCTAGACAATCTTTCACAATTCTTTCTACCATGGAGTCCATGTTAGGGAACCAATAGTCTTGTCTGATTTTACTCTTAGTCATGCTCCTCCCTGGATGGCCCTTGTGTGCTACTTCAATGATAAGTTCCTGCATGTTTGTGGGTGGAACAATTCTGTTACCTCTGTAAATCTGGTCACCGATTATAGACAGTTCATCTCTCACCACCCAGAAGGACTTGAGTTTCTCTGGTAAATCTTTTAGATTCTTGGGCCACCCTCTGCACATAGTGTTTTTTAACTCCATAAGGATAGTGTCCTGTTTCAACCCTTTCTCCCATTCTTCTTTGTTGATAGAAGGAAAGTCTATAGCAAGAATGGTCTCATCAGGAGGATTAAATTGTGAATTTTCATTGATAATCGGGAGTCTCGAAAGACAGTCAGCAATTTGGTTCTTGTTGCCTGGTACGTAACACATGGTATAGTTGAAACCTTGTAAACCTAACACCCATTTTGAGATACAGGGAGTGGCTCTTTCAATGCTTTTAGTGGAGAACAAAGGAAGTAGAGGTTTGTGGTCTGTTCGTAGAGTAAATGGGATTCCCCATAAGGAAAACTTAAAGTGGTTTATGGCCCAATAGCAGGCGAGAGCCTCTTTTTCAATGGTGGAATAGTTATGTTCCGGTTCTTTCAATGACCTCACTCTTTCTTGACCATTAACATTTTGTGTGAGTGAGGCTCCTAATCCTTTCATGCTAGCGTCAGTAGTTAGGGTTGTTCTAGCATTGGGATCAAACATTCCTAAAAGAGGTGCTTCAATTATAGCTTGTTTAATATGAGTGAAGTCAATTTGGCATTGGGAATTCCAATTAAAAGGGGTCCCCTTTTTTAGCAACTCCATGAGAGAATGTACATGTCCGGCAAAATTTTCTACATACTTGGACATATACTCTGCAAGGCCCAGAAAGGATTTTAGTTCCTCCTTGTTAGTGGGTGCTGGGGCTAGCTTGACCTA